>JAOTQP010001546.1:105259975-105291368 GCA_026413545.1 Cichladusa arquata
AGATCATAAAACCATTAATCACCAGCTACAAGGAACACCGTAAGCTACCAAACAAAGGCATCATCACCTCGGCCATCGCCTGAGAAGCAGTGGACAACATAGACACCCCTAGACTGAGCGAGCCAGGATGGAGCTCTGTGTGTGTGCGTGAGGCTGGGACTTTCTACCCCTGTGAAGGCAGCAGGAGGGCCCTATCTTCGTACCACCACTGGCTTTACTGCAGCAGCAGCAGGCGGTGGCCAACCCTATAGCCCCATCAATAAAAGAGCTGAATTTTAATAAAGGCTTTGGCCCCGCCCATTTATTATACTGCCATGTGTCACTGGTCTTACCTGTGAGAAAACATGCCATGTGTCCTTGGCCAGCACTGACCTGCTGTGCTGCTTCAGAAGAGGTGGTGAGAGCAAGAAGAGTGATGGCTGTGGCTGTGGGTTGGAAAGTCATCATGCAGACATTTCCTTTGTGAGGAAACTCAGTAACTATGGGGACAGAGCAGCTGAGCTCTGCTTGTGATGCTAAAGCATGGGAAGGACTGGAAAGAGACCAATATGTCTTCTTCTGATAACTCAGGAAAAAAAGTCTGCTGAGTAAGTAATTTATGAGGTGACAAGAGGTGATATTAACTAAAAGCTCATGAGCTGTTAGCAGAAATGACAGCTGAGATGGACCCTGTGACAGATTGGTAATGTTTATGGCCTAGTGAAGAGCTGGTGAGGAGTCTTATCTCCCAGTCCTGGCAGGAGAACGTCTGCAAGGTCTCTCAGGTCATCATGTCCACACTGCTCTTCTCTATCCTGACAGCAGGACCTGGGCCCTACTCCAGGTCTCCAAGAGCTGAATGGATGAGGCAAGAGTTTTCCTTTCTTTAAGCCATATCCATACTTCTTGAAGGTTCATTCGTCTAGCTTCCATGTTTTATTGGACATGAGAATTCCTGCCAGATGCACACAATTTTGTTGATGAATCTGTTCTTAAATAGAGGTGTCATCTAACTGTTTTGCTCAGCTGTATATTTTTAAAATATTGGTTGAAATTACTCCAGCCAGTGGGAATATCTCAAGTCAGCAGTTCTCCATATCCAGTGATACCCCTTTGCACCGTGGGTTCAAGGCCTGTTGGCATCACTCAGCTGAGAGGGGAAATGCCACCAGTTCATGTGTATGTACAAGATGATTGATCAAACGAGTACCCAGCAGCCTGGTGTGATAGAGTTCTCTTGTGTGCATTAGGGTCCCATTAGCCCAGCCAGGGAAACAGATGAAAAATCCTCCAATGTAAAAACATTCCAAACCTGAACCTTGGCAGGAGCTGAAATACAGAAATTTGGCCCAAAGCCAGATTTAGCTAATGGAATGGTGTGGAAGGTGGGATTTTTCCAGTATGTGGGTCCCATTACTGCACTAAAAAATACATTAATTATTTTTTCGAAAGGAAAAGGCAAGTTCATTCTGGGAAGCACATAAGGCATGGTAAATTTGAAGTCTGAGTGTGGCAGCTGTAATAGAGCTATAATAGAGCGGTAATAATGTAAAAATTTTAGCTCTGCTTTTTCTTTAAAATACCCTGAAAGTCTTAGAGAAGAAAATAACATCAAAAAGCATTAATGCAACTGAGAAAATAATGCCATAAAGACTTACTAGAAGTCTTTCTCTCCTCGTTTCCTCTTCACCCAAGCATCTTCCTTTTTCTCTGTCTTTCTTTGGTATAAAACAATGTATTTTTTTATAATATCTGTGAATAGCTTGATAGTGGTTTTGTACTTACAGATAAAACTTACTGGGCTCACAATATTTTCATTTTCTTAATTGTCCAGTTATTAACTTCAAAGGCTCCCTTTAATTCTCTATATTTCTTCACTGTCTAGTTTGCTAGATTAGTTTTCTTGGCCTGAGCTGAAGTCCTAACTGAGCACTGCATTAAAACCTGTGGAATTTTTTCACACACACAGTGCCACTTGGACTCAAGGAAGCATTGAAGTGTGTGCTTTATTTTAAGACCTATGGATAATTACCATGAAAGTTAAATATTTTCTCAAATCCTTCCTTGAGTGGGGATCAGCGGCTTGTCTCTGTGTAAAGTGAAACCTTATTCTGAGCACTGAAAGTCAGGGGAGCCATTCAGTGTCCACTGTCCCCTTGCCAGACCTGCCTCCCTGTGCAGTCTATGCAGTCCCTCTGCTAAGGACCTGCTGCTCTTTAAATGCAGGCATCCCTCAGAAATGGCTTGATGATAATAAAAGAAAAAAAAGGGGGATTGTGAATTCCTTTGTGTCTAGATGTGTTTCAGTGGGTTGGTTATCAGTCCTGATTACTGGTGACTTTTTAGTGCTGTGGTTGGACATGTGCTGAACAAAATGGAGGAAATATGGCCTTGGATGTGTTTTTGATGTGAATATCTGTCGTACATTTAGATGTGTGCGTGCCTCCTGCTTGATTCATGCTCTCTAGGAAGGGGTCATTGGGCTGAGAGCTAATGAACTGCCATGGTAACTCATAAATTGCTTGGAAAACCCTGCAGGTTCTGCCACATTAATAATCCTGCCATCCTGCTTTATGAGGCAATAAGCTGAGTCCCAGGGGCCAAGTGCTTCACATCCCAACGAGAGAACTGTGCAGGTAAAGAACAAAGGCTGAGCACAGGGGCAGCAGCTACTGCTGCTTGGGGGGGTCTGGTGCAGCTGAGAGACCAAATGGGGTCAAGGAGAGGTGGTCAAGGTGCTCTGGGGTGATGGGGGTGTGTGCTGTCCTCTGCTTTCTCTGAGTGCTTGGGAAAGCAGCCTGGCTTTCTCTAAAATGCTGTGTTTAAATAAATATTCTTTCAAGTTGGACTAGAGGCAGGGTCTTTTTTGAACAAGGCAGCTCTGAGGTGGTTGCCCTCATGATGATGATGAGGAGGGAGGCAAAAAAGCTGCACAGATTCTCTCCTGTCATCTCAAAGGGACTGTGCTCTGGTGCATTAGCTCCTGTGCAGTAAATCTACCAATGCCTCAGGCTGGATGAATGTAATGGTTCCTTTTGCTCTTAACATTTATGAATTCATGAATGTAGAAAATGTATTTCTATCACTGCAAAAGAGCTTTCTGTTGCTATAAAACTCAACTCCAAGACCTGCATAAAATAGAAAAGGAGCAATTCCAGACTTCCAAGAAAAAACAAAAGCCTTTTACACCCCTTTGAAACAGGGCAATGCAGGCAGGGTCTTGCTAGAGACAGACAGGCATAGAACGTGTAATGCAGACTTTCTTCTAAAGTTGAAATAAAATTTCTGTTTACAAACAAACAATTTAGGAAATCTAGCTCTAGGGATGTTCCACTGAATGTATAATGTCTGATAATGTTTGTTTAACTGGGCTTCTTGTATAATGCTGTGAAACAGAACTCACAAACATGTAGATTTGAAATTCATGGCCATGTAGGTTTGACCTACTAAATAAATGAAGAACAGAATATTGATATGATATAATTCCATGTGGCTACTTTCATTGTCAAGACACTGAGTTCAGACATAGTTTAGGACATCTATTCAAATTCTTTGTCTTATTTTCCTAAGTTAATAGAGGTTTGTCAAGTAATTTTTGTATCAAGCCAATGCTACTCTTCAAGCTATAGAGTATTTTTAAAAAAAGCTATCCAGGCCTCATGTAATGACTACAAATATTGAAAAATTCATGAAGTGGGATTCATCTGACCAAGTGTAGACATATAAGCCATAGAGATTTATAGTGTATACATTCCCATCTGAGAAAAACTACTTTTACAGGTAATGTGGAGAAGCAGCTGCTTTTGAGGCACAAATCATCTCATCCTAAACTAAGTGCCTGAAAGAGATGAACTGCATATTTGAAGTGACAGTTCTCCTGTATTGACTGTAAATGGAGCTCCTGGTGTTTAGGTGTAGAGCCTCTACAATGCAGATGTCTACAGCTACATCCACCCAGTCCTGGAGGTGTTCAAGGCCAGGTTGGATGGGGCTTTGAGCACCCTGGGGTAGTGGAAGGTGTCCCTGCCCATGGTGAGGGTGGCTTGGAACTGGATGAACTTTAAGGCCCCTTCCTACCTAAACCTGTGATTCCATGGCTCTATGATTGGGTTAGATGCTTTCAACCACTGTGTTCTCATGCAAATGTTTATTTTAGTCAAAATTATCATTTCTACTTGATGATATACCAGTGTTTTCTCCTTATATTTATTGGTTTCCACTCCCATTGTTGGACAGATCCCCAACTCTTAAAGGTTTATGCAAGTAAAAGAGGAACATAATGGTTATATAAGTTCTTGAGAAATTACCTCTAGCCATGTGTGTTAATGCTGAAAAAGTTCTCAAATAGCAGCTTGATGTCTTGCACCTCAGCTCAAGGTTATATCAATCTCCACATGTGGGTTTCGAGAGGGGTTTTCCTATTAATCGGTTTTGCATGGGACTAAGGTCCATTTTCTGCATTTCATCTTTTTTAATTCCCTAAATATTTCCAGGAGCTTGGATGGGGTCAGTTTATTTGCTGACTTCTTTGACTGGCTGGTTGTCTTTTTAGACTTCTGTTCTCAAGGTCAGATTTGTTCTAAACTGTCAAGGACTGCATCTGGTGGTATGGGAGATGGGGCAGAGTAGATTTTCACTGGTGATATAGCATCTGTTACCAGTTTCTGCAAGCAAATGGACTTGTTGAACTTCCTTCCAGACTTCTGCATGTTTCTATACAGGTAAAGGAAAAGCAAGGAATTTGCTTTCCTTTCAGAAACTTAGACCTCACATTCAGAATTAGTCATACTTCAACAGAACCTGTTAAAAAAGCTGTGGCAGTGTAACTAAAATCTGCACCATGATGGGTGACCAGATAGCTCAAGGCTGATGTTTTCTGACTTCTGATGCTGTGATTTTATCACTTTTGGTGATGATTTAGCAACTTTTGTGGATGCAGTTTCCTGCATCTCAGAGAGAAGCAAAGAGGAAACCTCTCAGTCAGTGAGACTCATAATTTGGATTCTTGGCATGGATCTGTTGGGGTTCATGGACTACCTGAAGGTAAAGGCAAGATGCCATCTCTTTTGGCAGCCAGTGCTCAAGTGAGTGGGGCACATGCTTTACTGATGGGCTTGGAGGTACCTGCTCATAACAGGCTATAGCAGCTCTGCCATCCTGCACCAAAGAGAAACATGCTACAGGGACAAAGAGCTGTTTATGCTTATCATTAGTGGTTGCACTGGGATGTGAAACATGACACAAATAGCCTCATTAGCTTTAAGATGAAGATTGGTAAATGAGGTAGTTGAAAACTGTCATTGTGCTGCTGCTGTTTGTCTTTGCTTACTGTACAGCTCGCTGTAGCTTGATGTGAATCAACCCAGGAGAGTCTGAACACGCCTGCCCTGCCTGGCCCAGACACAGCAACTCTTCATTACCAGGGCAGAATGGGCCTGGGTCTGACACAGATTAGGGTAAATAAATATTCTGAGGCAGCAGAGCTCTGCATCTCAGGTGGAGGAGGAACAGGTAATGCTGTCACCTCAAAGGAAAGGCTTGAAACCCCTTTGATTCCTGCAGAGAAGAAATGGAAGCTTAGAGATAAAAATCATTGCCTTGGGGATGGGGAGGAAAGAAGATGGGGCTGGAGGAAGCAGAAAGGGAGTTCAAAGGACACTTTTTATGATCCTGAGCAGAATGAGCTGTAAGAGAAGTGCTACCTTACAATTAGGCAAGGTTTTCAAGCCTGCTGCTGTGGTCCTTCAACTCTGGGAGAACTTCTGCTATGGATAGAGTCCCATAAAGAGTTAGCTAAAGTACTCTGCAACCCCTGACCTCCACTGTTCATAAGGGGTGTGCACCTGAGACCTTTAATCCTTTTATCTCTTTTTTGTATGTTTTGCTTTGTTTTGTTTTGTTTCATTTGGTGAGGACTGTGGCCCAAAAATCACATGGGAAGACTGCAGGGAGGAGTGGTCAGTCTGTTGTAGTGGAGTGGTGATTGGAAGGAGGCAAGTGGGACTTTTGTTTTTCATTCTAGCATTATTCATATGTTTCAGAAATTTAGAAATTAGGGAAATGTTTTATAATGGACCTGTAGTTTCTACTGTAGTAACTGTAATGCTAAACTGCAATGTAACCAAGATTTTATGGTGGCTGACACAACTTAGAGGTTACTAAATAGATTTTCTCACGGAATGATTTCCTCTGGCATAAATATGCCCAGGTCCTTGAGGCTGAACAGCAATCTGCCATCCAGAGAGTGATTTTAGGCCTGGGGTGGATCCTGAGGGTTCTGCCCAGCTGTTCTCCATGCTTGAATAGGATGGGTACAGTCTCAAAATCACTCATGATCCATTCATGATTTCACCCCAGAAAAGCAGATCTACCTGAGAATGATTGTGCAAGATGACATCTGAATGTCACATGTCTAAAGGAAATATTTCAGAAACTCTGGAGAGAGAGAAGTGGAACAGAATTAAAATTACATGGGTTATCTCTGTGATGAATTTCTTTTTTTTTTTCTGTAAGCTTAACCCTGCTGTGCAGACTTTCTATTCTTTGTCATATCAATGCCTTTAATGATGCTTTGAAAATTCTGATTGTGAGTAAGGGGTAGATTTCTATAATTTTAATACCACAGGTTATTTTTTTTTACCTGGGAACCTCATTGAATAGCCTCATAAATAGGGTTACTGTTGTGTCTCCATGCCTGTTAGGACCTGTGCAGATTTCAAACATAGTAATTAACAGTAATGTTGGCAGGTGTGAGACTTCTTTACTGGTGAGGAGGTTGGCAGCCAGTCTGCCAGCCCTTTTCAAGCAGGAGACTGCAGACTGAGCTGGAGGAATGTCTCAGCAATCAATGCTGACCCTTGATTCACTGATCACCCTAACTCCTCCTAATTGAGGCTAATGCCAGAAGCACTGACACCTTGATGATCCCTCATTAGTGCCTGGAGGCTGCTGGAGATTGCTGACAGCTCAGTGAAACAGGCATTAGATTAAATTTAAAGGCAGTGTTTGACACCATGACCAATTAAGATACATTTGCATTAATATATATTTGCCTTCCTTTTTTAAAAACATATCAAGGCAATGACATTTCCTTGCACTCTTTATAGAAGGATTCACAGCTGGTGCCCTTCTACCAGCATATGCACATTCCTCTGCTGTGCACCTACCACTGCCCTGCTGGTTTCTACTGCCCTCTCTCCACTTTAATGTGAAACAAACAGGAAATCCTCTGGGATTTGGAAAATGAAAATTTGTTAAATTTGTTCCTGACCATGAAAAGAGAATTAGAAGACCAGGACAGAGAGAAAGAAAAAAATAGCAATTTTTTGAAAGTCACCAAAGATGCAAATAGATGTGACCTCTGTGGTGGTGTCTTGGTACAGCTGAGGTTTGTGAGCTGCTGCTGTAATAGGAAATTCATACAATAGGCACTCAGGGGTGTAGCCCATTGATGACAGCTACATGGGCACATTTTAGGGACATGGTTTACTGGTGAACTAGTCTGGATTGATGGTTGAACTCGATCTTAGAGCCTTTTCCAATCTAAATGATTCTATGATTCTATGATCAAATGTGTAATTTAATTGATGGGAAGTGCACTAATGAATGTTACCACACCTACAGGCATCAGCAAGGATTATTGTGCAATGCACTCACTCCTAAGGAACGTTTCCTGCTATGAATGATGTTACACAGGCAGGGCCAGCCAAACTCTGGGAGAAAGTGTTAGTCTCATTTTGGGTGTGGAGACAACATTTACACAGGAACTGAACTGAAGAACTATCAACTCTTATCAATGTATATTCTGTGCAGTGGATATTCATTGCTAGATGAGTAGGCGCATGCTTTATTCTCCAGGTGGAATTCTCACCATGCAGTCTTTCCTGCCCAATCTTTGATTATATGAAATCAAAAGAAAGCAGTAGAATATGGCAAGTTAATTTTTAATTTACTGCTGTTTTGAGCTGAGGTGTGGCTCTCCATGGTCAAACCACTAGTCCTGTGTGGACTAGGCAGGAAGGAGGGTGCTGTGCTTTATATGAATTATGTAATTTATAACAGCTGAATGATGACAAACCCAGGTCTCTTTAGTGTCACTAAAAATAATTTCCCTTATTCCTGTTCAAGGTCTTGTTTAGGAGAGGCCAAATAATGGCAGAGTTGACATTTATGTGTCTTCTCACTACCTGTGAACAAATCCAGCCCTACATCATCCATCAGTGCTATAAGAGAGTTCCAGGGAATCACTCTTTCCCCTCACTTTGGACATTTTGTTGCATTTCTGCTTGATCTCTGAGGCCCAAGGCATGGGTGTCTTATCTTCTGTTTGTATGGAAGTTTTGGAATGGGCTTTTATTGTCCTGCTGCCTGGTTGTCTCTGCCCTGGTGCTTAGAGATGGGGATGCCAGGAGGCATTTAAGAGTAGATACCTCCCAGAAGTTCCTTAGGTCATGTCTGCTCAGCACGGATGACCTTTTTGGGGGCACCCCATCTTACAGTGGGGAGAGATTGCCATGGAAGTCTTGTTCTTCAGAAAACTTTCCTTACCATTCATGTGGCACTTGCATTTCCAGCCTCCTTTTCAAGACCTCCATTTATTCAAAATATCCACACCCAAACAGTTAATGCCCCTTCAGACAGACACTTCAAATACTGTTGACAGTGGCTACTTTTCATGTCCTGTTTTAGTCACTGTTTAGCTAAGCCATTCATGTTCAGCTCCTTTAATCTTTCCTCATAAATCAACCTGCCCAGCCACTCAATTGTCTTTTTGTTGCTCTTTTCCACAATTACCTGTATCTTTTAACAAACACTGAGCAGGCTTATGATTATTTTCCCCCTGGGGGCCAGCAGAGATTTACAATCTGCCATATATTAGCCATGACTATTGTTTCAGCATCGAGCAGCAGCAGCACCATTACCCAGGAAGAAAAGCTGGCTCTCTGGAGTTTCACTCCCAAGTATCCTGCTGCTCAGTATTTCTCTTGTTATCCCTCATTTATGTGAACTGAGCCAAAGAATGTAGGAATTTCTGAACGTCAGAGTAGGGAAGCATTTCTGTATGGGGAGAACAGTCTCAGGATCCTTTTCTGCCTGGTTGTGTTTCCAGCTTTACTGACACAGGGGCCTGGGGTCTTCAGGATGACTGATACTGCACAATATAAACAAGAAGCAAATCCTACTAGATCCCTTCCAAAGATATTTAACTAAATTCCTAACCCATGAGCCCACCCTGGGCCATCTCTTATCTTTGAAAGCCATCTCACAGCTGCCTGCAAAGACTCTGCAGGCTGGTTAATCCCAGCAGATGGACCTTGGTATTGGTGCCTCAAGGGGAGGCAGCAAGGGAGGGAGGGCAGAGTCTTGGAGGTCTCTTTGTTAATGGGTGTCACTCCATTTTGGTTCAAGCCAAAGCCTCAGGGAGAGGCAGAAAACTGGTATGCAGCTTCATCTGGAGTCCAACAAACCTGTTTTGGGTCAAAAGTTGCCCCAGCCTGGATATGCTTATATCTTGCAAGGGCCCAGGGAGTAAATATCAGGGACCAGCCTGCAAATGGGGATTGCACTATTTAGTCCCTGGATTATATGTATTTGCTTCAAGCTTTGATGAAATTCTCTAAGTATTTTCTTTAGAAGAAAAAAAAAAGCCTCTTGGAATGGACAAGAAATGCCTTTTTTAAAAGGGTCCATGAAAAATTAGAAAGAAAATAACAGCTTACAAAAGGGCAGCCCCCTACTCCATCTCTTCCCCAGGCATGGCAGTCAGCACGGCCCAGTGCAGGGGCACTAGCCCAAGGGCAAGAGGTTTTCTGCTTAACCCTGATCAATCATCAGCTCTTTGGGCAGTCACTGTGCTTCCTCCTGCCTGGTGTGGGGAGACCCTGGGGCTGTTTGCTCAGCATCTGCCAGGAGAGAGCAGCAGCCTCCCCATCTCCCTGGGGTTTTGGTTTATGTACAGAGTGCAGACATGGTCACACAGATGGAAGGAGTCTCTGCTTTCAGTGCCTACAGTTGGTGTTGAACTTTATTGACATGAACTTTCAGAATGATCAGGTGTTAAGCTCCTGCCTGACATGTCCATTGCTGTCATGATAATTCACTCAGTCATGAATTCAATGACAGTCTCACATTTATCTTACTTTTTTTTTGGTTATTTCTCATTGTTATACTTTTTATTACTATGAAAAATAGCTAAAAAAACCCATCAAATCACTAACTCAGAATTACATACTAACACACTTTTTTTAACATGCTGCATATTGATATTGATCAAAGGGTCTGACTTCTGTGTGAAAGCTGTATCTGATTCCCACAGGGAGGAAAGGCAAATTTTCTCCTCTGTGCTAATAGAAATGATCAAAACCTTCTACAAACGCCTTGGGTGTCAATGAAGAATGCAGTATAGGATGTTGGTGAATGCTGTGGCTCTCTTTTGGGAGGATTGAACCACCTAGCAAATTGGAGTTGGAACACATGTAATGTAAATTTTCTGTCAGATATTTCTTAGCTTGTTACAGTACTAACAAACAAGTGGATTTTCTTTTCTTCCTCGTCTCATAATTCTTTGTCCTTTAAGTTGTGTAGAATTAGATATGAGGGTACTTCTGACAGAACAGAAAATTAAATGGGGAAGGCACAGATACTGGTTTGTACTTTCTGTTTTTCTTTCCTTCCTCTTCCTGTTCAGCGTTTTCAGGGCAGTGATTTTCTCTTAAGCAACACTTAGGCCTATGCATATGTTTGCATTTAATTTCCAGATGGGGAGGCAGGCCTCTAATAGCAGTGTGAGCTGCTGCTTTATGGATCTGGCTGGCTGGCTGACTCACCTTTCTGCAGCTGGCCAAGAAACTCTGCCCCACACCCAGGATGCCGACACTCATGGCTGAGCCAGGATTTTGGACTCTCAAGCCAGACTGGTGCAAAAAATGATTTACCTGTCCCAGGCTGTGAAAAGGTTCAGCAGCTCTTTACGTTTGTGGGGTTCTTGAACCCAGGATCATACAAACTGCTTTACTTTCTGGCATGACTGCTCTTCATAAAGGTGTTTCCTGAAGTTTTGGGCAGATTGTATTCAAGGAAATGTATTGCACCATTAGCATTGACATTTTGGTTATGGCAAAAATATTTTCCTGTGTAGAGGGACTTGTAATGATCCTTCTGTTTCTCTGTAAGTGCTCCTCTGCAGACTTCCTGGAGGGATTTCTGTGTTTCTGTGTTTCAGGGGTCTCATCCTGGCTTGGAGAGTTGTGTTTTCCTGAGGGACCTTACTTAGCAAATTGTAGGTCTCATTGTAGCTGGGTCCAACCTACTTTGAGGTTCAAGACTAAAGGTTTGGACTAGCAACCTGAAGTATAAGTAGAAGGTTGGAATACTGAGTGCACAGATACATTGATCTGAATAGGAATGCATTTGCAAATAGGTGTGTTATTAAACTCACTCTAATGCTGACCAGATGTAGCTGTCCACGGTATAATCAGCTGCATGTGGACTAGATACCTTGGCCTCCCTTTGTAGTCAGTATATGAAAAGAAAAAGCATTTCTAGGTTGCAGTTCATCTGATTTTCAAGCAGGTATCTCAGTTACCCCTTACAAGTACTAGTTTCTCTGTCATTTTTAGAGGAACCTGTGGTGACTGGACCAGATGTGAATATCTGCACTGTTGACATCTGAAGTTAGGCCAGATAGTTCTTATCTTGAATATGTTTTCTCGAAAATTATCTGTTTTCAATAATTATTTCTCATTACTTTCCTAAGTCTTCAAACCTCATGTTGTCTAAATTAACTTCAAGCACATTGTTAATTACAATTTTACTAAATTGCTTCAAATAATTGCTTTTTTAAAAAAACATTTTAGTCTTTGACAGTTTCATATCTCATTACCAGAAAACTAGAAAATTAGTACATAGTTAAATAATATCTGCTTTGTGTAAATAACATCTCTTCGGAAGAGTTCTTAGCCTTCAGTGGGTTGGAACCCTGTTTTGCAGGGTGGGATTCAGGTTTTGATTCTAATTCTGAGTGTAACTGTCCAGAGAGGTTTCACAGCTCTTGCTGTAGCCAAGGAAATTTGTTTTTGTACTGACTAGATATGTAGAGCTCAGTAGCCCATATACACACAGAAAGCGATATTTTAGACAATTTGGTTTATTTATAGATCCTGCCTAATATTTGCACAATCTGTCGTTGATGTTTCAGCCTAGGGCCTTTCAAAAGCACTCAACAGTCATATTTAACCAGATCATGGGTATTTGACCAGCTGAATTATGCTTGGATCAGGGCTGACAATAATGGGTTCTCACACACAGAATGCCTGTGTGGACAGTTATATGGTGACTTCCCAGCTTCTTGTCACTGTGCAAGGATGAAACCTTGGGAAGAGTTTATCTCTGTCTGAGGGATGCAGTGGTCTTAATATAGTTTCCTTGCTCTGGCAGCTGTTCTTGTGGATGACACAAGAATGCAGGAAAGAGGCATGTTGCTATTTATTTATTGTTTTTACCCATCTTTGAAAACAGTGTATCCCAAAAATGGACATGGCAATGATGTCCTTCTTACAGCACAGAAAAGCAAAGATTCTCTTCTCTATTTTGAGACATCAAAGGAATCCATGTCCTTCTGGAGTGCATTTCCTTTTCCCAGTTTGTGAAAAAAGAAAATCTTTCCCCATGTTTTGTTTCAGTGGAAGCTTACCCAATTCAGAAGCTGTTAGGTCTAGAGTTTGTAACATTGAAAACATGACAATTTTCATCCAGAGATGCCTTGAACCAACACAAGAATAACAGCTTGTCCCATAGTCAAAGCTCCTGGTGGTGTTTATGCACTCTATCAGGCAGAATGCTCCTGCAGATCCAGTTTCACCAGCTCTGTGTGGTGTTTGCCCACATGGAAGCAGCTGGGGTGACACCAGCAGATCCATGAGTGCCTCCACAACCCTCCTCTTCCTGAGTGCCCAGCCCTCCTGTGTGCCCAGCTCTGCAGGGGAGGGTCTGCCTGCTTTGAAGGACATGCTGCAGCCAAGCCAGCAAGGAGCTGCTTGCTTGGACAGCCTGTGTCACCTGAAGGAGGGTCCAGGCCCTCAGTGAAGTGAGCACTTCCAGAAACACAGGGGAACTCTCCATTCTAAGCAGAACATTTAGTGCATGCAGCTTCCAGCTAGGTCCTGTGGTTTGTGAGGCTCTACCAGGAACTACCCAGCCCTGATCTTGGCAAAAGCCAACACAGACTAATTAGAGCCTTTCCCAGCTGGCTCCAAACCCATCAGCAGCATCAGCCAGTCTTGCAGCATGCCATGCTTGGCCACTGCACTGTCCCTGCCCCATGGAGGTGTCCTGGTGTTACTGGTGTTGGTTTGGTGCCTGCTGGTAGGAAATCTCTGTGCCAGGGTGAGCCCTCCCAGCTTGCAGCTCCCAGCATCTTCTGTGCACTTGGTGTCTCCCAAGCAGCAGAGGGGGCAGGGAATGAGTCTGAACACATCAAGGAGGCACCTTTAACCTGCCAGGCATCCCTCATACTGGACAGCCAGATTGGAGATTTAGCTGTGTTTTGGAGAGAGCCCCCATGGGCTACACTTGTTCAATAAACATGTTCCCTGTCTCTAAGGGCAAGTGGCAAGGCATGGCTCACATCTGAATAGAGGAAATCTTTATACCCAAACTAGCTGCAGTGAAAAGTCCCTGGCTGTGCTGTCCCCATGGACCAAAATAGCACTGGAAATTTTGTAAGTTACAATCTGTGTACAATTCCAAGCCAGTGCTTGAGCCCTTTAGTTTATTAATATAGATATATCCTGGATTTGAAGTTCAGATCAAGGAATTTTATTGATTATTATTTTTCCAGTCCCTCTTTGTTTATTCTTTAGTCTTTCTGGGATAACAGGCTATGACATTCATGAACCTGGCATGCTAAAAAACATCTCTGCTCCAGATTAACACAGCTTTACTGTCAGAAAGGGCTATGGGGCTGCAAAAAAATGTGGGGGAAGTATTGAAACTGTCGGTGCCCTGTGAGTTGGAGATTGAGTCTGGCATTGGCCAGGGAATGGCCAGTGAGCCCTGAACTTGACTCCCATCATAGTGAGAGAGCAAGAGAGAACAGAGGTTAGGGCTGTGCCCTGCCACTGCAGGGGAAGCTGCCCCATTTTTTGTTCCTAGACTCTTCTCAAATATTTTTGTCCAGTTCTTTCATTTTTGTTGCCATAAGGTTGGCAAAGCAAAACCAGCTAACGCCAGTTGGTCCTTCTGTCCACAGGACACAGCCACTTGGCTGCTCAAGTTTCCTCTTCTCCTTTTGCTGTTCTCCCTCTCTGAGAAAGGAGCAGCTGTTCCATGCACCTCTGTATGGGACATTCAGAGCAGGAGAATGTCTCTTCTCTCACACTAATGACCTTGCCCATGATTTCTCAGCCTACTTGGAAGGAAAAGAGATTGAACAACATCCATAATTATTTAGATTGGCAGTGGAAACCAAACTAGGCTAATTTGATAACTTTGAAAAATACAGACTCCTCAGACCAATGTTTCCTTTGGACATGTACATTCTAGTAGCATTTAATTTATTTCTTTAATTAGCCCTCCAAATCTTTATTAAATATTACCAGTTCAGTCTGAACTCTGGTTTGCTTTGAAGGTTCTTGAGATCAGATCCTATTGCCAAGAGAAGCTGGAACATTTCTAGTCATTAACCAAGAATGACTCTGAAAGGGGCTTTGGATCAGAAATATGGAGATATCGAAGTAACCTTTCTAGTCAAAGTTTGAATCCCTTCTTAGCTAACAGCTATTGTAGGGAGAAAGTCCAAACTCCCTAAACACAGGGGGCAGAAAAAGTCATAAGAGATGATGTCTTGTCCAAGTGGCTCCTAGGACCTGCTGCAAATACTTTCAGTGGAGTCAATAGGTTTTGAGTCAGGTCTCTGTTCTGCAATAAACATAGAAGGATAGCAGTAATTGTAGACCACGGTGCTCATTTTGGTCACCATGATATCATTAAAACAGATTCCCAGTCTATAAACACACCATTTCCTTTGCTAGCCCAGCAGATCCTGTGAACCAAACATGCTGTTGAAAGAGAGTTGCAGATAATGTGGTTTTTCTGAGCATTTCAAACATATTATAAAACCAGAGGAGCTGCAGTAATCATCATTATTAGTAAGCAGACTTGGAGTCTGAATCTGCTGTGAGTATAAACAACCTGCGTTCATGTTCTTCGTCCCTGCCTTGGGTGATGAGTGTTTCACTGTGAGATTAGGAGTTGAAGGCTCTGAGATAATGATTTCAGCTGTGTGCCTCTTAGTGCTGTGGAGCCCATAGAATATCAGAAAATTTATTGCTGCGACTTAGTTGCAAACTCCCTGGAGTGGACAAGGGTTGTGGACCTCATGATAAATAGCACACGCTAATATTTAGCAAATGATAATGCAGACCACAGAAAAGTGGGAATAGAGGAAAATATATTCCCAAGGGCTGACAACTAATGCAAAGAGCCAAGAAATAGTTTATAGTGGGAGGCAATTTCCCCAGCTTCCCTCCTCCATGCATAAGTCACTGCATTGCACAGGGCCCAACATTGATCCCTTCAGCACCAAAGTTACTCCTGGCTGGAGTTCAGAACATACAAACTCACAAAGCCCTGCAGGCAGAGCAGACCTGATGTTTTCCAGCCCCAGCTGGAAGGTGGTAGAGCCTATATTTGAAGCAGATGAAAGGGCTTGTGACTAAAGCTTAACTGGTTGTTTATAGGGCTTTTCTAATGGGTTTGTACCATCTGCTTCATGCCCAAGGCAAGTATCTTACCAGACCACTCCTCTGTCACCCCTTCCCAGTTAGCCCCTGTCCAGAGAGGTAAGAAATCCTCCATTTTCTTTCACTCAACCAACAAGGATATATTTGTGCTAGAAATCTCCCTCTGCCTGGGATATGCCCTCCTGGAAGAGTGATATTCCCTGACTGTAAACAGAAATGTGTCATTGCAGGGATGAGGCGCATACAACAGGATGTCAGAGGGTGGTGGGTGAGCCCTTCTGGGATCAGGATCCCTTGGTGGGGTACTGTACATGCATGTGTACAGACAGCACTGTTCTGGTGAGTGCTGTGCCAAATTATGTCAGCCCTTGAGGCAGGAGGGTTTGTACAGCTGGTAAGGGGCTGGGGCAAGTGGGGGCTGGGGTGACCTACTGCCCCTTTTCCTTTTTATGGCCTTTCAAAGAGGCAGCTGGGAGATGGATGATGCCAACCAGCTGTGCCTGCCACTTCCAGTCGGGGATGGGGAAGGGGATGGGCATGGTGAATTCCTAGTGAATGAGTAGAAAGGAAGGAGAGGGAGGAAGGAGAGGGGCAAGTCGCAGTCTTGAGACATGACAGGTCTGTGGTGGATGAGGCAGCTTCCCCTTGATGCCTGCAGGAAATCTGGGTCATTAGAGGGTGATGGATGCCTTAGCAGAGCTGTCTGTCCTGTGGTGATGGAAAATGTCCACCTCATGCAGCACCACTATGCTTAGTCCACAGCTGAAATGAGCAGGCTCAGAGGCAGAGGGTGGCAATGCCTAAGGGCTTTAAATGTTACTTTGGGGTAGAAGGTGAAAAATGATGTGGGTAAACAACTGATTGTGAGAGGTAAGTCTTTGACTGCAATTGAATTTGGTTTTTTTTTCATTTGTGGGAAATACAGACTGTCAGTAATGAGACATTCAGTCATGACCCTTCTGAGAGACAAGGATTAGAACTGCAGACTCGGGCTCATAAGGTGAGAATTAAAGTTTCCTGTGTGATTATATGGAAACTGCAGTAAAACACACGTAAAACCAAATTGCAGGTCATGTGTTTCAGATGCTGGAAAGGGAGGAATGATGGATAGCCTATGGCAAAATCCAATGGATGTACGTGTGGCTGCAAAAGATCAGAAGAAGGCATAAGCATCTGATTTAGGATACTTGTAGTGCAGAGGCAGATTCGTAGCACATGTTGTGAGCTTATAGGGAACAGACCATGCAATATGTGATACCACACGCAGAGAGCCAGCACTCTGGAAACTTCCTTCTCCTGGGAAAAAGATCATGGAGCAACATTTATTTTTAAGAGGCACCCTCATGTTTTATATATTTGTGCTTTCTGTCATGATATTTGATAGCATTGCATTTCATCACTTGGAGACATGCTGCTTAGGAAGGCAGGCCTGGAGAGTACCTGTGCTCTGCTTAAACCCCTTTTCTGTGGCTGCATGACATACCAGTGCCTTTGTTTGGCCATTATGTGTTCTGAGACCAAAGTGTGTGTAGTTATGTTGAACTAATGAAGTATATCCTGTGAGAGATGCACTGGAAGAGGACACCATGGATTAATAGACCCAAGGAGCAGATCAGTGAGATGCTCACAAATAGCAAGTCTAACCCTTCCTCCTGAGTTCAAAAAGAACTTAACATGAAACAGGTACACTTTCAAGCCCCTGTATTCTCAAATCAAAGCAGAAAGGCCCTAATTAAAGCCTCTTCTAACCCTGATTCCTTACACGTAACACAAGGGAGCTGGTTGTCCTGCCTGTGCCCTCCCTCTGCTCGCCCTGACAGCCCTTTTTATGAGCAGACTGGACCACTGCATTTCCCTGTGGCTGTGGGCAAGCAGGAGCCTCTGATAGTGCCCTACCTCTTGCTGGAGTGGAGGTGAGTGGTGGAGGCGCATCCCTACCAGCCAAAAGTCATCTGTGATGACACAGACCCTTCTGTCAACATCTCCTTCACACTGGATGAAATATCATTTGGTTGAGGCCAGGGGGAGCAGCCTTCCTCCTTCAGATCTGTTTTCCAGGGAGTAGGGGCTGCTTTCAGGTATTGAACAGGCAGCCAAGGCCTCTTACTGTTCTTTGCTGACACCATCACTCAGCATCCTCCTGCAGCACAGCTGGGGGAGTGGGGGGCCCTCTGGCTGCTTTCCAGCCACCAGCAGCTGCACTTTTTCTCCAGAGAAGTGACTCTGGTCTCAGGGAGATGGCCCAATGCAATGGCATTTGGAAAAACCTGCAGCAAAGCAGCAGAGCTGGGAGGATAAGAAGATTGCCAGGATAAGAATGGTGGAAAATACTACAGGAAGGAAAATGGCAATGGGAAATGTTGTTGGCAATGGGAGAGAAGTGGGAGTGATGGAAAAGGAATGAAAGAGAAAACTCTGAGAGGAGTAGTTCAATCACTTTGTAGATAATATATGATACTTGAGCCAGCATTTCAATTTTTTTTTTTTTATTTCAGCTCTGGTCTGAGTTACTGCAGAAGAATTGTTTTATTGTTTTGTGCCAGACTTTCCCCATTTATGAACCAGATAGTGGCCATTAGCAAACCTATAGCAGGTGAGGGCATCTTCAGATCCAAGCCTGGAAGTGTTGACACTTGAGCATTATTGATAGACATGTGGAGACAGGCTGTCTCTGTGATTACTTCTGCAGAGATCTTTGTGAGTCTCTTTAAATTTGGCAGCTCATAGAGCACATGCACCAAACCTGAAGCATCTTCACAAGGTCTGACACTGGTACTTGTACCCTTAACTGTTCTGCCAGCTCATGACAGGTTTTGCAGTGTCTGGTGTCATGAGGGGAGGGAGCAGCAGAGCTCTGAGCACATCCTTAAGGACCAACCACCCATAAGATCTGTCTGCAGCTCCAGAAGTGCAAGTGAGGTCTCTGTCCTGGAAGCCTGGACAGACCTGGGTGATCTTACACAGGTCAATTATTCCCTCTTTTCTTCATCTCTGCATTTAAAAAATGAAATATGAGGATAATTTGCAGAAGAGAGATGAAGGTAAGTAAGATAAAGAGTAGGATGTGATGAGGTGTACTCAGAATCCATGGAAGTGCTCAGATAAAAGTTCTCCATTAAAGTGGATGCTGTTATCTGCCATTCATCTGCCATTCACCTCACTGCACTCCACCCTCAGTCACTGATCATTAACATCATTCAGAGACTTGAAGTGATTTCAACAAATTGTCTGAGATGTGCTGCTTCTCATTTCAATAGGTCTTTGGCAAGACAACAGAAGAAAGTAATGCAGTGTCACAATGCTGATAGCAAGCAAGTCACAGATGCTGATACCAAGAGACTTATTTAGTCCATTTTGATCTCTTTTGTTTTGCTTTTCTCATCTCATCAAACAATCCTTGCTGGACTCCACAACTGTGTCTCTCTGAGATCCTTCCTTAGGACCCACAGCCCAAGCCTGAAGCTCCCTAAAGAACTGGCCATTTTGAAGATCTTCACTGTCTCTTCAGCTTTGTTGACATCTCTTTTCAGAACCTGAGTAAGTGATGAGGTTTTCAGATGGAAGTATGATAGATACAGTTGTGACTGTTGTATTTGATGTAGGCTGCTGCTTGTGCTGCACTGGCCTGTGTGTGCAGCAGGATGTTGGAACTGGTGGGACACAGTAGGGAGCCAAGGATGTTCAACAGTCTGGTGTTCAGTTACTGGAAAGTTTCACATCTTCTGAACCATGGCACTATTTGGCCTTTATTTTCTCCCCACTTTGGTGTCCCAGAACTGCCCTGGCCAGTTGAGTTATGCCAGTCTGAGTCACACAGCAGCTGGAACAAGCTTCTCTCTTCATTAGTGTTTGGAAATGTTTGTGCTTTGAAAGGGTAGGGCCCATGTGCAGAACACTTCATTTTCTCCAATTTGCATCATTTTGCTGCTCAGATGTTCTGTTGTTTTTTGGGTGTGGATGTCTCCAAACTTCCAAAACTCTGTTGAAACAGCTATTTCACGACTGGTGATGCAAATTTGTATTTATGTTTAGTGGAATGACGCAAAGAAATAAAGAGTTCTTTCTTCATGACCATGATCCCCCCCACCTTTAAATCACAAAAAGTTGACAATTCAGACATGAAGCTGATCCAGAATCCTGTTCTTGTACTGGGGTGACCCCATATCCATGGTGGAAAAGGATTTCTGATCTGTGCAAAGGGTGTCTGTAGGCATTACAGACAGAAACTTTTTCACATGCCAGTGTACCTTACTGCTCTTCCTGTGGGTTAGCTGACTTTCACCAAGTTGGGGAACATCCACAGAGCACCGTGAGTGGAAGTGACATATTTACCTCGCCTTGTCTCCTTTCATCCCATTTTAGACCTCAAACTGTCTAACAGCATTAGGAGGCCCCACAGAATGAGAACTTGAAGTCAGTACTGTTGGATTTACTGAATTGCTGAATCTCTGTGCTATCTCCTGACATTAACATTAACTGAATGCATCAGGAATGGGGTGAATTTTTAGGGACATGGGAAACAGGAAAATCTTGGAAATGAAACTTGGGAAACCAAATCTGCCTGCTATGTTTGTCATGCAATTAGTCAAGGAACTGGCTCACATAGTTGTCTCTGAAAACCAGAAGAATCAAATGAGAACCAACGGAGGAAAATATGTTGTATTGATCTTTACAAATAAGCAGCAGTTGTTAAAAGGGTTAGTAACTATCCAATAAATTTGGCTTCCATGTCTAGTGAAGGAGTTAAACAAGGAAGGAAGAAGAATTTGCTGTGCCATGCATTCACATGGAGCCATATGTATATTAGCTAACCCTCAAGAGAGTTGCCAAAATGGAATGTAAGTGATGGAAAAAGGAAGGGGTGAATTTTGTCTTCATGCAATAGTGGAGGAAAGACTAAACAAAGTAAATCTGTAAGCATTTAAAGCAAACCTCATCCCTGGTGAAGAAGAGTTTATTGAATTTTCTGTGTGACTCAGAGCACACTGGAGTTATTAATTTGATTCCTTTAGTGGCATGTTGGAAGTATGCAGCCCCTCTACACATGTTGACTTCACCATTGAAAAGGAACATGGATGACACACACATAGATTTGTAGGAAGGAAATCCAGACAAAACTTAATCACTTAGTTTGATCCAACTGCTGGCCAAGTGGATGAAAAGAATATGATCATTTAATCTGTATAAATAAGATGTCTATTCATGTACTGAGGCAATTAATACATTGTTTCATGAAGACTGAGCTGAAAATTTAATTTAAATTGACTGGAGATGAGGATTATAAAGCAGACTGAAAACAGGCTGGAGGCACCAGAAACACATAGTGGTGAATAAATGCCAAGACTTGGTGCAAGATACCTCAGGGGAACAGAAGGGAACAATGTTAGACTGTTTTTGTTTAAGATCCTTATTAATGGTTTGGAAGGAGGGTTGGCTCATTGTGGGATGGTGCTCATCTTGGGAGAGATCATGCTTTCCAAAGCACTAGTGCTAATAACTTTTGATCTGGCAAACTTTGGATGAACCAAAATCACAAGTGCTGCCAGAAGTTCAGCCTGGGGACCTTACCCAGAATCCCAGTGAATGTACCTGACTGTAGATGGTTTCTACTGAAATCTCAGTCCGTGTGGTTCACCATTTAGAGCAAACAAATTTTCTTAGTTTCCAAAGGAGCTGGACAGGTAACCCTGTTCCATAACTGGAAAGAAGTGCAGGGAGGGAATTAAAGTGAATGCAGAACAATTTTTCCATCATTTTGCAATTAATTGGCTGGCACTGTCCAGCACTAGCTGTCACATTTGGTTTTTATTCATTCATAAGACATTGCTGTGCAGTCCCAGAAGTCCTACACAGTGTGTCTTCTGCAAGGCTCAGGAAGAAATGCAGGGAGGTTGTCTGTGCTGGACCAGTTCTGCAAGGCTGATTCATATTCCATGTTGTGAGCTCCCTGGGGCAGGGAATGTCCAAATGGGTTTAATTTACAGAGCAGGGTTGCTCAGGCAGGGGGTATAGCTCAGTGGCAGAGCATTTGACTGCAGATCAAGAGGTCCCTGGTTCAACTCCAGGTGCCCCCTCAGGTGCTGTTTTTTTAGGTCAGGTGTTAGAAATACAGTTCTTTACTGTGAGGATGGTGAGGAACTGGCACAGGGTGCCCAGAGAAGCTGCAGCTGCCCCACAGTGTCCAAGGCCAGGTTGGATGGGGCTTGGAGCAGCCTGGGATAATGGAAAGTGTCCCTGCCCATGGCAGGGGATTGGAATGAGAGAATCTTTAGGATCTCTTCCAACCCATTTTATGGTTTTCTGATTTTTTTTGTGGTTTTAAGGAAACACACACAGTGCTTAGACACTGATTGAGAGGATTGAGATTATGAAGGAAATTAAAGCATGAGCAACCAAAGGGACAAGCCACAACCAAAAAGCAAGTGAAGATGGAGAGAAGGAGGAAGTGTGAACCACAGGAGCACATTTATTTCAGACCCTTCAAGAATCTCTGTTTTCTCTCTGTAGTTTTCTGGTTTGGGTACAGATACCACAAACTGGGGCAATCTTAGGGTCACAAATGCCAACTTTCCCTGTTCTTCTCCAGTGCTTGGCTGAAGGAAACATTCCTCACATATTCCTGTGTTTAAGTGAACATTGGTTTGGGTCTTGAGTGGGAGGGATGACTAAGAACTAAGAATTAATTGCTTGATTCATTCTCTGATTATTCTTTACAAGTATTAGAAAAGGTGTTATTATCTGCTGAAAGATCATTCTTTTGATTGTGCTTTGGTGAGAACAGAAAACAAGGGAATCAGTTACTCAGTGTGGTCCATTAGTAGTATATTAAAGACAAATGCAGAATCCCATGAAACTTTTCCCAAAGATGACATTTATTAGGTTGTTAAATAACCTCCCACAGAAGCATTCAAAGCCCTATCACCTAACTGATAAATTACTGAGGCCAAGAGGCCATAAAACCACCCTAAATTAATTGCTGTTTGAACTGGAGTGAAACAAAAAAAGTTGGTTTGAAGATTCCCAGTGACTGTAAGTATTCCCCAAACCTTGCAAAGTTGTCAAAGAAACCAGATTTATATCTGTTCTGAATGTCTAGATTTAACTCTACCTACTGGCCACTGCAAGATCTTGAAGAAACTTTGCTAACTAATTCCAGTTCTCTCTTTGAATACTTATAGTCTGTGATTAAGAAACCTCTCAGCCTTTTCTTTGTAAAATTAAAGAGATAAATCTTCCCATGTCTTTCTCCAGAATGAGGCTTCCCAATACTTAATATTAATTCCTGTATTTTTTCCTCAATTATTTTCAGTTCCTCTATACCTGCAGTCTCTAGAATAGGCTCTGAATACCAGCAGCAGTTGCACCAATGCCAGGTTGGATTGTTATATATATAATTTCCTTGCTTCTTCTACTTGGTATTACATCTCTAGTACCTGTATTATGCTGCTGAAAATGTCTATGTTACACCATTTAGATTCTATCACTTTCTAGGCTTTTCCCAGTTTGTTTCTGGCCTCCTTTCTCATGCTTGAGAAGTAAGTTCTCCACTGTTTAATCTTACATTCAGGACTTTACTGAAATTCATACTGTTGGCGTGTGTGCAGTTTACTGAATTCCTCTCTGGATTGTTTGCTTTATTGTCCTCTCTAATCCATGCCACTTCCCAAAATCCCACAAACTTACTAAATAATAGTTTAACCTTTTCTTCCATGTCAGCAATAAAAACATTAAATAGCAACTGGTAGGCCAACATCTCTAGGGGGCTGAAAGTTCACTTGCTGAGTGAACATTTGCCATTTACTGTTTAATTTGGAAAGCTATCAGCTGGTCTCCAATTAATCTCCACTGTACTATGTTTATTTTAAACCAGCCAAGTATATTACTCAATAATTCAAATTTGGTGCTCTTCAAAAGCCCATTACCTCAACTCTATTATATTTATCAACCTCGTTTGTAGGCTCATCAAAATGTGAGACTGGATTAATTAATAAAACTCGTTTTCCATTACACGTTGTTAAAGTATATTAATTATTTATTTGTTGAGCCCTGTCACAGATGTTCTGTGATTTTGCCCGTGATGGATGTGCTGCAGACAAGCCCATGATGATAGGCCTAATTACCCCTTTTTAATGTGTGTGGTGTATGGAGAGCATGCACTTATTTACCTCCTTGTAAAATCTTCCTGAAGTTTCAGGAAAGCATTGTGTTGCAGTGACTTGGACACATACATAACAAGCAGCTACCGGATTTCACTAAGGGATTTTAATTTTTAATACTATTTTAAATGTGTCTGTTGGTTTTTATTATTGTATCATGCCCCCTTCTGAGTGGTTATTTGCATATAGAATCTCTTGGGTATGTGCTTCTTGAGAAAAGAGACAGGAGCAATCTTTGGAAAGATCACCTGACCTGGTCTGAACCCAACTATGTTATTTTCCATTCTTTTCCTGCACCCATCAGATGAGCATGGGAGAATCTTCTGGTAGTGCATTAGGCAAAATGATCATACAACTTTCAACTATTGTTTTTATAACCTCTTCTCTGGGGAAGAATGTATGATGTACAGCATATTATTTTCTTAGGATTTTAAGGCAGTTTGACTTTTGTGAAATATGTATCCTCTTACATATTTTAGAATCACAGCATCATTAAGGTTGGAAAAGACCTTTAAGATCATTAAGCCCAGCCATTAACCCAGCACTGCCAAGCCCACCACTAAGCCATGGCCCTCAAAGCCACATCTACACATCCTGTAAATATCTCCAGGGATGGAGACTCCAGCGCTGCCCTGGGCAGCCTCTTCCAATGCTTGACAACCCTTTGAGTGAAGTCATTTTTCCTGACATTCAGTCTAAACCTCCACTGGTGCAACTTGACGCCATTTCCTCTTGTTCTATCACTTGTTACCTAGGAGAAGAGCCTCATCCCCAGCTTGCTGCAACCTCCTTGCAAGTATCTCTTCTTTTTCCTCATTCTTTGTCATTATGTTTTCATGATTCCAATAAAGAAAGGAGATTCTCGACCCTTATTTGGTTGGTAATATATTTATAGAAACTTTTTTTTTTACAACAGTAGCTGCACTTTTATTTCACATAACAAATGCAAAAGAATTGAACCATGTACCTTTAGTGAAAGGGAGTGGGATTTCAAGTAGTCTGCAGATCCTAAAGGAATTCGCTCCACCTTTTTGATGAGACCCTTTTTGCTTTTCCTGTTGATCCAGAGGATCATAGTTGCTAACCATTGTCTTCTTCTGGTCCTTGACTATGTCTTGGAGGTGTCCTAAGTGCAGACAACAAAGATACGGGCACAGAATTCCAGAGTTCTTCAGGAAACTGGAATAGACAAGGAAGGAGAGATTTTATGTGCCTTGATGTTCTCAGCCAGAGAGTTTCTTGTATCAAATATCTCTGTGCCCATACCTGTCCCATAGTTATATCCATCTCTCCAGCCTGACATGACAGACATTACCCAAAAACAGCAGAGAATGGGAGTGTGGCATCAGCATTCCCTGTCATCTCTGCTACTGCCTGCTGGAAAGAAACCTTCCTTCCCTGGGGCACTGGGGATTTCAGGTTGAAATCTTACAGTGGCATAAATTAGGAAAGGCCAATATGTGATTCAGGGGTCTTAGCTCAGAGTCTGGAACATGTTGGCAAAGCTGAGTTCTGGGTATGCAGATGGGCCAATGATTAATGGCTAAAACCCAAGAGGAGCTGTGTTATAAATAGAGAGATTTGTGTTATTTCTCATAGAATATGACTGTGCTTCTTTGCAATGACCAGTTTTGATACACACTGGAGTTACTGAGAAGGGAGATGCCTTGTTTGGTTTGTCTGTTTGTTTAGTTGGGGTTTTTTTTTTTTTTTTTTTTTTTTTTTCCCATTTCTGACAGCTTGCTTACATGGTAAGCTCCTTACCCAAATTCATGACCTTCCTGAGGGTAGAAATCCAAATCTGAGATATTGAAAACAATTAGAACTTAACATGACATGATTATAGGCATCTAACTAAACTCCTTAAGATCAGAAATTCCCAAAGTTTCCTGTTTTTGAAACCCTTATCGGGACCACAGTACAGTTTTCCTTTGCACATCCAGGTCTTTGATCATTTCCAGTTCAGGACTCAGGATCCATCCTGGTTTGGGAACCCCTGTTCCTGCCCTGTAGGGAGCAAGGACTTTCCTTGCTGAGCCCCTTAAGTCACAGTCTGCACTTTCAGGGGATTCTCTGTTTCTCTGTGCTCTATAGCCTCTATTAAAAAGGAGAAAGCATCAGCAGTGCAATGCAAGAGAGAAGAAGGATTTAATCACTCCTCTGTTCCTACCCTTTCAATTTTCAAGAACAGGATCCTTGATCTCCTGTTTTCTTCTATAGCACATGGGACACACTCATGGGTAAATATTTACTGGATGGATTTGGATTTAGGAACAGATCTTTGGAATCAAGAATGTGGAGAATTTCCAGGTTCCCCAGTGAGTTTTCCACCTTCATTTAAATAATTGTTCACTGAAAATTTATGTCACTTTCGTCAAGTTAGTGCAGCAAAGATGGTGCTGGTATCTGTGGTACAAACTGACTGAAAATCCATTCTGCTGTTAATAAATGGTGTCTGCAAACACAGTGGCCTTTTACTGTTCTTAAAAATTTGCCTGCTTTTGGCTGTGCTATGGAAAAATAATGCCTGCTGGAGTGTTTCTGCCTCTGCCTGTCTTCTGATTGTGACCTGACATGAACTCGTTTATGTAATGCTCCCTAGCAGCAGTGCTGCTGCTGGAGACAGGGCTGCTCCTGTGACCAGAGGTAGCTCCACATCCAATTTGAAAGATTTTTCGAGCTATTTAACTTAACAAATGTAATTCTGGGAAGGAGAAGGTTTCTACCTGGGCACATCACTGGGAGCCAGGAGTGTTTTATCTCCAGCTCCTATTCAGGTGAGCTTGCTGAGAAAGACTTTGTTTGTTCTCTTCTCTGTTGCCAAAGACTCCTCATTTTCTTGTGTTGCAGTTCCTCCTCTCCAGAAAGGTGAATATTGCATGAGGTGACTCCTGTTTGATAGGTGTCACCATGTGCATTGGGAAGATTTGATGCCTTTGCTCAGGATGGTGGAGTCTCAATCATTTACCTTCACAGGAACATTGCTACAGCAGTCCAAGGCTCTGTGGCTGGTGTTTCATGGCCTTGGTGTCATCATCTCTGCAGGAGCCAGTCTCAATGTGACATAATAAACAGCAACATTTAGTTTCAGGGCAGGAATTTTCTTCATCATTTATGGTGTTTGTGGAAGTCATGATTTCTTTAATGTAGCACAAATCTAACATATGCAGGGAGCAGGCACCCTCCAGATGTGCTTCCAGGCCTAAACCCAGGTCTAGAAATCGATACCATACTTCACTCAAGAGCAAAGCAAGGAGGGCCTGGATACCCCTTTATTTCTTTGAGCTGCCTCCATATTTCAAGGGCAGAGGCTTTGCTGGATGAAACTGTAATTTAAGGATATTCCTTTGCTGATTTCAAGCACTCAATTCTTTGAATTTTAAGAATTAAGTGCTCTTGGGGTGGAAGTGATGTGTCTCAGCTGAAATCAATTTTAAAATAATCTGCTGATGATCAGCTGTCTATGGCCAGACATCTGGCAAGAATCAGTGGCAAGAATCAGATCTGTAATCCAGCATACCCCCCTGAGAGGAGTTAGGCTGCTCCAGTGGAGTGTGTTTCTTGGGACAGCAATTCTGACTCATTTCCATGTCACCACTTATGCATCCGTACACAGCAGACCTCAGACTGCAGCACTGGGCACCAGGTATTCTGTTTGGTTTTTCTCAGATGCTAAAGCTTATTTATAGGGCTTTCCCCCCTTCTCCTTTCTTTCCTCAATGTCTTCTGTTCCTAATTTCCTCTGTTCTCTACTCCATTTTCTATATGGGTAAAAAGACACATCTCAGCTAAGAATTTATACTCACATGTACTTGTCTCCTGTTCATGCTCACGATGGCTTAAAAAGCCTGAAGGGATGTTCTGTAATTTAGTGTCCATTCATGTGTATTTTCAGTACTTCCCATTAAACAGCAACATGTAGAAATGTTGGCAAGAACAGAGAGAACAGAAATGCTGTTCCCACTATTCCATGGAGTACAAAGCAGGCATTACAGGGATAAATTTGCCTTATTTTCTTCAGGGACATCTAATCACTTCAAAGGCTGTCCCTTGGACTGCCCAGCTTTTCTATCTCTCTGTGAGCTGCTGCAAGCTGGAATTGGGAGTGTTTGGGCAGGTGGTGTCAGAGACACCTCAGCTGTCATCCCAGCCATGGAAGCTCTGAGAAGTGCCATGAAACTCGACTATATCCCTAGTTTCTATCCCTAGAGAATACAGAATGGTATGGACATGTTTGGGCTGGCTCCCCATGGGGTAAGACTGACACCCACAGAACCTCCAAGCTGATGTGCCTCTGAGTGGGATCCATGAGCTCAGGGACATCAGAGGATGTCCCTGGCATAATTTCACTGCATCTGGACCAAGCTGGTGCATCTCCCTACCAGGTGCTGTCCTGCAGCATGACTTAGCAAAGCTTGGTAGGGCATCAGCTTGGAGACCTCTCTGTGTTGTGACACAAAGCAAATAAAAGCTACAGGGCAGAATACAAATTTGTATTTCATTTGGGAGCATCCTCAAAGGCATTCAGTGCACTTCTGTCCTTTCTTTCTTAGGTGTCTGTTATACCTCTGGCTCTCATGGCTTAAGGCAAATTTTGCCTTATTGGCAAGTTACCTCATTTTAATAACCTTTTATTTTGAATTTGCAGTACATAAGCATGGCTTTGGTTTGCTTCAGATGGCCAGGGCTGTATTCTGCAGCACAAAAACCACTGGTAGAAAGCAGGGAATGGAACTGATTCATCAGTAATAGCATCTCAAATGCATTTATTTATTTCTTA
Source organism: Cichladusa arquata (assembly GCA_026413545.1). Lineage (NCBI taxonomy): Eukaryota > Metazoa > Chordata > Aves > Passeriformes > Muscicapidae > Cichladusa > Cichladusa arquata. The sequence goes on from JAOTQP010001546.1 coordinate 105,288,631, forward strand.
AGTGCTCTGGGAAATGCTTTCCTTGAAAACCGCAAGCTGTGACACATGTGGATTGATGGATGGGTGGTTTTTGCTGAATTTAGAAACCAACAACTCTGTATCTAGAGTGCTTGGAGGCGTGGAGACCTTGCTGACACCTCTGTGACATAGGATCATTCAAGCAGGAGAAGGTCACACCAGAAAACTTGCAGGAATCTCAAAGCAGGGTCTGACAATCCTAGCAAGATCAAAACCATCAGTGTTATGTGTGGATTCTCCTTTCCAGCCTCTGAAGCCTACTTCCTCAAAAAGAGGTTAAAGGAAGAAAGGTACTTTAAAGTTCCTCTTTGTAAATGAAATCATAATTGATGGAAAATTAAAGCAATTGATGTAATATAAACCTCCTGGTAACTGGAGAAGGTGCTACAGAGGCTTCCCAGCAGTTATACATCAAGAAACATTCTTAATCTCCTAGATAATGTGGAAAAGGAATGACATTTATTATCTACAAGTCCTCACAAGCTGAGGATGCAGTTTATAAAACAGTATTTGGCTCTCCCTCCTTTTCCTCCTTTATTGTAATCCTTCACCATGGATCATTTTACATCCAAACTCACCTTCATCTGTTATCATACTTTGGTGATTTATCGGCATCACAAAGTTCTGATTTGTAAGGCTAGAAGGACATCCATCAGAAGATGTGTGATCATTTCCTCTCAGGCTCTCATTAGCTGTGACTGTCCTTCTGGGAGTTTTATCTTTGTCTTTCTGTTTCCAGACTAAAGCACATGAGGCTTAAAAAAAATATCCTACGATTAATCTTTTGTTTCTCTCGGCTTTAAAAACCTTTGGTCAAGATGGAATATGATCTCCATGCTGTCAGCTGAAATAAGTAGAAACAACCCAAACTGTACAAATACACTCTTAATGAATGAGCAGGCAAATCAGAATAATAGATGGCTTGATTCAGCCCCCTTCATTCAAAATGGAAAACACAAAGCTCTACAGATAATCCTATGATCATATAAAATATTTGTGGGGTAGATAGGAATTACACTCAACAGTGTCTTTTCCAGGAGAGCTTCCTTTTTCTTTATGTTGCTTTGGTTTAAAATTACATGAGCTCTGGTGAAATACCCCTCTGGTATTTTCAGGTTGCTGTTCTAAGTGAAGGGGGGGAGGTTTTGTTTCAGAGTTTCTATACTAAGCTCTCTTTTTAATGAGACACTCCTAAGGTTAAAAATACCTTCTGAAAGCAGCTTCCCACGTCTTTCCTACATTAGTGACAGATTGGAGAAGAAAATGTGGAGTACGCCTGAAAGTGATAAGTTGAGGTTAGAGGTCTAGCCAAAGTCAAGTGCTGGGGAGTTTCAGCTGTAGAGAGCTGATGCTTTGAATTATAATCAAGTGATTAATGTTTCTAATGTGAGTGGCTTTGGGAGTTACAAGGACTTGCAGCAACAGCTTGGATAAGAATGGCGAAGCCTGCTTTTAGAGTTATTTTATTTATAGCACATTGATTAGGTTAGGCAAAATGGACAACATGTGCTTATGTGGTTAATGATAAATCCATATGAGGACTAAACTAGTCTGCTGAGTTATGAGAAAGCCATTTGTAGGTCAGATTTTTCTGGAGAGAGACAGACTTGAGAGACAATTCCTATCTGTTTGGGGGTAAAGGGGAGCAGGGAGAGGGGAGAAGAAGAAACCAGCTTTTCTCCTTTTGTAAAATACATAGAATGTAGATATTACAGATCTTCATTAGATTTTAAAGGTCATTTGCCCCTGAAGTTTATGTAGCTGGCTTCATAAATACCAAAAATAGCATGGGGAGGAGCAGACATGCATGGAAATGTATTCAAATTTTTTTTGTAAAATAGCAGATAATCCAATGTTAACATATGAAAACTGCAAAAGCCAGAAAAGAGTACATCTCAGAGGCATTGTAATTTTTCTTGTGGGATTCAGAGAATCTAGAATGAAATTAAAGGTACTGAAGGAAAAAACAGTATTATGTAAGACTATTCCTTCTGTTTGAATTCACCACACCTTAATCCTGCTGCTGTAAGCAGTTTAAGGTATTCTTTCAAACAGAAATAGTTTTCCCAGGTGAGAGTATAGCTAATAAACCCAGTATTTTGGCACATGGTTTATGTTGTGGTTTTAGTTATAGATCTGTCAAAAGGATAAAAAAAGATTGGTTCCCCTCCTCTGTCCTTGTCCAGGGTTGTGTAGGTCCTTCAGCCACAGGCCCCACTGGTTTCCACCAGAGACCATGATGCCATTTGGGCTAAAGAAAAGGAAGTAAAAGCAAGACAAACAAAGACAAAGAAGTAAAAGAAAACCCTTATAAACTCCCTTCTATAGCAGCCAAGTTCATGTGTGCTATTTCACCCTAGAATCTCAATAGCTGCATGTTGCTCATCCTCACAAATAAACAGGCAAAACCTGTCCATTTGCAACAAGCCATTTCCCTTCTCTGCTCTTATTTCTAGGTAGAAATGGAAATGTGATGTTCATTTTCCAGGAAGCAAGTTGCCAAGTGAATACTCTCAAATGTGTTCCCTCCCTCTGCTGGGTGTTGCTGCAGGTGCTATTTGTGAATGAGCTCAGATTATCAGAACACACTTTCAGAAAAGCTGACTGTTTATAGTGAGTATTTTTAGCTCGAGAAAATGGCACCTAGTGCAGAGATACTTAATTTTATATATATATATATATATATATATATGTAAAACAAAAACAAGTAAACAAGTACA
>JAOTQP010001546.1:105291468-105349459 GCA_026413545.1 Cichladusa arquata
TGGCACCCTGTAACCCAGAGCAGATGCCTGCTGAGAAGATGTACTTTAGTGCCACACAGCATCTTGGGCTCCAGTGGTAATTGCATGAAAACTGAATGTCCTGATCAGAGTTTACCTCATTTAGAGGCTACACAAGATGACTTGTTTCTGACATCAAAGTAATGACAACACTATTGTAATATTTATTTTATAGATATTAAATAATCTATGTTTTGCTCTGACAGGCAAATACATATCTTATTTTTGACCCCCTTGGCAGACAAGGAAAATTAGGTGCAGAGATTGAAATAATTAGCTAGGCTAATAATCCCTGTAGTGGGAGGGTCAGCTCCAGAAGGGATTCATCTTACCTGTGTTATACTGTGTATGGGTAAAACAAATTATCCTCCACAAGGGTCAGTCTCTATTAACTAGAGAGAGACAATGCAGATATTTGACTAAGATTCTACCCCTGGGCTGGCTAAGCAGAGTGCAGATACATCCCACCCCATGGATTAAAACTCTGTTTTTTGGAATGACAAGCAAGGGCCAAGCTCTAGGAATAGATGTGCTCCTTACCTGGGAAAGCTTACAGACAAAAACCAGTGTCTGAAGTACAAGAAACAAGGATGTTAAAGCTGTGTGGAAAAGTCTGAGACTCACAGGACAAGCCTGTATTTTCCCAAGGCTTCAGGATGAATAAGAAAGTCTTGTGGATCTTTTGGGTAACTTACTATTCTGAAATTAGCTATATTTAGTTTATTGGTTAAGTTAATTTAACAGTACCAGGGCCCTGCCAAAAAACTTTTATGGTGTTAAATGTTATCATGGTCCCTGTTTATCCCAGGGTGGGGTGCCAAGTCTCTGGCACAGCTTGACCAGTAGCATGACCCAGAGATTGTTCCCAACAAGAGATCTGCATGAGGCCATTCTCTTTTGGAGGTTAAGGGCATTTAGCCCCCCCTGTGCCCGAGGCTGTGCTTGCTGGCCCTGGGACCAAAGAGCAGCCCTGACCCTGTTTAGTTAATCTCTTCCTCTTCTCATTTTATTATTTGATCTCTTCATGATCAGAACCATGAGGAAACAGCTATGGTGTGCTGGGCTTGATACAGGGCTAGCCTTACTTTGAAATAATATGGTGCTATCTAATTCCCTTCTGCTGCTCTCTCTAATCTGTAAAGACCTCACAAATCTGATTTTGGCCTGGTTACCCTAATCTGCATCGTAGGCTGCCCAATTCACTGACTTCAATGGGCCACACTGCACTATGTCAGGGTTTGGATCTGATACTTGGTTTTTTTGAGCTGGTTGAGCAAACAGATCTGCAAGATTTCTTCTTGACAGTGCACTAGCTCTGATCTGAAAGGAAACACAGCTTTAGACATCTGTTTTAAGGGCAGAGCTATTCTGAGCTTATTTAAACTTGATACAGGCTCTGTTTATATTTCTTTGATTAATTGAAAATAACCTCTCATTAAGAAAGTGACAACCGATACCGTACGATTGTGCTCAAGTCATTCACAGGAGCGAAAAAAATACGCCAGAGGTTGGGCAGGTCAAAGCCCTTGTTTGGATCAAAGCATATGTTGAACATTGTATAAATGCCAAATCTGAAAGTGTTTTGTGTTCAAGGCTGAAGTTTGGAGTAAAATGATACTATAACAATAAATCCCCAATTCAGCTTGTTAGGTCGCTACTGCATTCACAAAGGCACAGCAAAGAGAGGGATGCATCTGATGGACCAACTGCATAGGAGTCCAAGTCTGTTAAAAATTTACAGGATAGGTGAGGTAATACCACATCCAGTTCTGGTAGGCACATTTGAAAAAGAACTTTAATGCAATGGAAATGGATCTTGAAAGAGTGACAGGCACGGTTTGTGGTTTGTCCATAAATCTGCCTCACCATGAGAGACTAAAACAGCCCAGCTATTTTTATTTATTCAGGACAAGGTTATGAGATGACCTGTCTGTGGTTTTGTAAATTTGAGCTTGCATGGTGAGGGAGCAGCAGGCTCCAGTTTCCACTCAGAGCTGTATGGCCTGGCTGCTTTCAACCAAAATATTGGCCTGGGCGTGAAATATTCCTGCTGTTCTGGGGGTAAACTGAGGATGGGCTGTACCTTGGTGGGCTGCAGCCTCCTCTGTCCATGCCTGATCTGCAGCTTCCTGGAGAGAGTGATAATGATGACCAGGGTGGAGAGTGGAGAGTGAGGCCAGACAAATGCAGATCAGAAAGGCAGCTCTTCTTCTTGATGGGGTGATAGCCACTGAAATAACTTATTTGGACTGGGTTGTCCTTCCCTGAAAGCCTCTTATTCAGGAGGGGATGGGTCTTTGAATGATGTGCTATAATTTGTAATGATTAAAGTGTTGTTTTGGGACACCATTCTGTGGCTTCAGCTTGCAGGTGATCAGGTCAGGTGATCGAAATTATCGAATGAGTGATCTCACCTGGCCTTAAAACAGGAATATTAAATAGGAATATTTTAAAATTCTTGTTTTAGTGAGAATATTATATTCCTATAAAACTGATTGGTAAATGGAGAAGTCTCAGTGACGCCATCTTTAGCCTCAGAAAGGTCAGTTTTTTAGGAAAAAAATCTCTTATCCTTTCATATTTGTAGGCAGAATGGCTATGTTTATATTTTCTTTCCAGGAAAGAGTTAAATCTGAGCTTAGATCTGGATTCCAAGAATCCCTATGGTTTACTATATGAGATAGGACATCTTTCAGTAGGATGAGGAGTGATACAGCTTCTTCTAAACAACATTTGACCTCACTCTACAGTGACCTTATTGTGTAGGCATCTCACCCACCTTTCAGCGGTGGTATGGGAACCAAATCAGGAAGATGGGGACCCATTAGAAAGTCCTATGGGTTCCTATCAAAGAGTTTATGGCACTGCCTGCTGCAAGGGCAGGTGGGATTTGCAGAGAGCTCAAAGTCAGGCTAGGTCTGGGCTGCCTGTGAAGGACACATTTTAGGTGTTAGGTCTAAAGGATGCTTTAAAAACTGCCACCAAGTTCAATAGCTGCTGTGCCCTTGCACCCAGCATTGTAGAGAGGTGTTCAGAGGGTTTGCTTTGCTGAAAGGTTAGAGTGGATATTAGGAAAATATTCCAAATAGATCAGGAATAATGCTACTAGAAAATCCATTTGATTGGATATCAGGAAAAAATTTCTTCACTGGAAGGCTGGTCAGGCACTTGAATAGGTTGCTCAGGGACATGGTGGAGTCACTATCCTTGGAAGTGTTCCAAAAATGTGTAGATGTGATAGTTGGGATATGGTTTAGCGGTGAACACGTTGTTAGTTGGACTTGGTAATGTTTGGGGTCCTTTTAAACTTCAATGATTTTATGATTATATGCTTCTGAAGTAATCATCCAACTTTGTTCAATAAAGGCAGTTTCTTGAATCCATCCAAGCAAAGGTTTGACTAGACACTCTGTGGTTTTCTGCTTCTGTGAGTTGTGCCATTGGCACATCTGGCAGGTGCCTGGGCTGCCACTTGCCCTGTGCCTGAGGTGTGGGGTGTGGTGTGTTCCTCTCCAGGCTGGCACAGCACCCCTGGCACCCCAGATGCCACAGCCCATCCCCTCTGCTGTGGGAGCTGCAGACAGCAGCGGCTCCCTGCAGCCCCGGGCAGCACTGCATTTTGGAGTGCTCCCTGCACAGCTGCATTTTGGAGCACTCCCTGCACAGCTGCATCTCGGAGCACTCCCTGCACAGCTGCATTTTGGAGCACTCCCTGCACAGCTGCATTTCGGAGTGCTCCCTGCACAGCTGCATCTCGGAGCACTCCCTGCACAGCTGCATTTCAGAGTGCTCCCTGCACAGCTGCATTTTGGAGTGCTCCCTGCACAGCTGCATCTCGGAGCACTCCCTGCACAGCTGCATTTCAGAGTGCTCCCTGTACAGCTCATTTTGGAGCACTCCCTGCACAGCTGCATTTTGGAGTGGCTCCCTGCACAGCTCATTTTGGAGTGCTCCCTGCACAGCTGCATCTCGGAGCACTCCCTGCACAGCTCATTTTGGAGTGCTCCCTGCACAGCTGCATCTCGGAGCACTCCCTGCAGAGCTGCATTTTGGAGTGCTCCCTGCACAGCTGCATTTCAGAGTGCTCCCTGTACAGCTGCATCTCGGAGCGCTCCCTGCACAGCTGCATCTCGGAGCGCTCCCTGCAGTGCTGCATTTCGGAGCGCTCCCTGCAGTGCTGCATTTTGGAGCGCTCCCTGCAGCGCTGCATCTCGGAGCGCTCCCTGCACAGCTGCATCTCGGAGCGCTCCCTGCACAGCTGCATTTTGGAGCGGCTCCTGCAGATCTGCATTTCGGAGCGCTCCCTGCAACGCTGCATTTCAGAGCGGCTCCTGCAGCGCTGCATTTCGGAGCACTCCCTGCACAGCTGCATTTCGGAGCACTCCCTGCACAGCTGCCCGGCTCTTGGGGCAGCCGCTGCCCCACGGGATGCAGGAGTGGAGACCCCGCTCCTGCCTGCTGCCCTCAGGCACACGTTCGGGAGTTTAGAAAAGCCAGGAAACTGCTGAAAATGCCATTTTGCTCTTGGTGTATAACATCATCGCACCACTCCTGCTCAAATAAATAAACTCTGATGGGAATCCCGCCCCTACCCCCCTTCACTCTTTGCTTTAATAAAACTTGTCACAGTGAATTTTTTTTTCCAAGTCAGCAGATTTTTACGCTGGTTAATGAGGGGGAAAAATTTCTCTTCCCCCCACACGCCCCCAGTTGCCTCCCCTCTCTTTCATGTCAGGGGCCAAGTTTGGATTGGAGCCTGGTGAAGTTTCTGTGTCATTTCCTGTTGCTGCCCTCCCCGACACTCGCTCCGCGCTCCAGCCCTCCCGCAGACGCGTCCTCCCTCCCTCCCTCCCGGCCGCGGCTTTTGGGGAGGATGTGACAGCGCCGGGCACACCTCGCCCTCCCGCCCGGCACAGCGCATTCCTGCTCCTGCTGTCCCCACGGGCTCGGCTCCCAGCCTGCTGCCAAGAAACCCAGCGCTGCAACAACTTTCTTCTCTCCGCGCAGCTCGCTGTATTTCGCAGGCTGCTGGGAGGCTGAGGGTGAGAGCAAACACATCCTGGTCCGGCAGACCCGGCCGCCGTGGTGCTGCTGTCCGTGCAGGTGGCCGGGGGATGCCGGGCGGTGTTGGGTGGGGACGGGGCACGGGATGGGGACGGGACGGGAACCCGGTGTGAGTGTCACTCCCTGGGACAGCAGCGAGGGCTGGCAGTGGTGCTGTTGTGCTGGTGGCTTGATGTGAGTGACGGAAAACAGGGCTATTTAACAGAGGGAGAGCAGCACGGGGATGGGCAGAAGCCGGGCAGGCAGCGAGCGGAGGTGAGGCAAAGAGCAGCGGCTGCTCAGCGTTTTCTCTTGCGTGTTTGTCTTTCGGCTTCAGTTTAGTGATTTTTCCCAGGGCTGGCTTGCGGCAGCGTTCACGGGGTTTGTGTGTCCAGTCCCGAGGATTGCTTTTCTGAGCAGAAAGAGCTGATACATGTGGAAGTCTGTGTTACCCTCGCTTGGAGGAGCGGGCACAACTCAGCTGGCATCTGTGAAATCCTGCCTGCGCTGCCTTTCCTCTACCATTGCCTTATTTGCTCGCTGAATATATTTGGTAGGAAAACCACACAAACGTTTGTGCTTTAAAGTGGAGCAACTGTGACTTCATGTACTATTTCTGTCATTCCTGACTCGTTCAGTCTTGACTGTTTCTTGGACAAACAAGGCGGAACAAACTGACGGATAAATCCTGAAGCATGTGCTGGAGCCGGTTCCCGGAGCTCCCAGAGTTAAAAGGCTTTCTTGAACTCACTGACACAGGGCAGTAAATCTCAATGTGTCAGTAAGCGAGGGGGAAAAGCGCATGCAGAGCATTACACACTGGCAAATAAAGTCGGTGCTGCTCAGCCCCGGGTCATCACAGGCAGGATAAGCTTCCAACACCTCCAGCATTTAGAAAGGTCGATTATATGTACAATATTTACCAGCTAATTATAAGTGGGGCAATAAAAGCCTTGGAGTTGGCCCCAGGAAAAATGATGCCAAGGCTTTGTGTACGTATGGTGTGTTTACCACGGAGTCACTGCTTGATTCATGTTACTCCCTCAGCTCCCTCTCATTTTATGCTGGTTTGGCGGTAGAGTTCTCTCTGTCCCCCCCTTCCCTAATGGGAAAGTGGTGGAAGAAGGTGCGAGATGTAGGAAAGGGGCTTTGGGCTCACCCTGTGCACTTAGTCCCTCTCCCCTGCCTCCAGCCAAAGCACATCTCCTCCCATGGCTGGGGAAAGTTCAAGCTCCCTGTCCAGCCTTGGCACCCCTTGTCTTGCTGCCACAGGCAATGGGGGACCCAGGAGACATTCACTGACAGCTTTGCCTGGTGCCAGTTTCTAGGTAAAATCTCAAAGTTTTTTTCACAGTTCCCCCACTTTTTTTTTTTTTTTTTTTTTTTTTTTTTTTTAATCAAGTTGAGTAGGAAATCCTTTTTTGGGTCTTCCAGTCTCCCAGACTCTTTCTGAGTGTTGTGCTACTGAAGGATTTATCAAAAAAGCATTCACTTTCAGTATTCTCACAGCAGGCTTATACATGTACAAGTGAGCTGGTCTGGAAGGGTCTGAGCTACCACACACGGCTTGATCTGAGACAACTTCTGGGTGTTGCTGGAGCTCAGGAAGGGCCAGGACACTCCAAAGGCAGTTTGGATGTAGTCACGTTGTTTCAGAGTGTAAGAGAGTTTAATAATATGTAGGCGTCAGGCTGTGCCAATTGGCTTCAGGGCTGAAGAATGGGCTCTGGCAGGGGTGAGTTTACTAGCAGAGAGGTAGCCAAGAGAGTAATGAGCTCATGTAACAGAGGGAGGAGAGAAAGTGTAGCAGGAGTTGCTCCCAGCACCTCCTAGGAGCCTAAGAACCAGCATTTACCTGGAGCTGTGCTCTGTATTCTCATGTGAAAGGAAATGGGGTGACAGACTGGCATTTTCACAGGGGTTCAACAGGCAAGTTGGCTCTGAGGTGAATGGAATCATTGCCTGTGCAAGGTGGCTGGGGGTTAACTGAGCTTCAGGGACTGCTTTGGGTGCATGAAGGGGGATAGGACCTCCAGTCCTTTGGAAATCCACCCATATATACAGACATTGAGAGATGAACATCTGTCTCAAGTGCAGTTTTTGTGAGTTGGTTTTTAAACTATCCCAAAACTTTACCTATGTGCTAGCTGGGAGGTGAACATAATTTCCTCCTTATTTTTTTGGATTTAAATGTGAACTCGCTTCATTTTAAGCTGAGTTCACCCTGCTGATTTCAATGATGTTTTTCTTGATTTACTGTGGTGGAGGGCAGGTAAGAATCAGTCCCTTAATATCAGGGGTTTTTTTCTGACACTTGCAAAGGAGAAATCAAAACAAGAGAAACCCAGAGTGAGATCATGATGGGAGCTGAAGTGTCTAAAGTACCACCAAGACCTTTCTGGCTTTTTTTTTATTCCTTACTTGTGCTACATCTCAGCCTTCACTTCTGTCAATAGACATACATTCTGTGTCTAAGCAAATGCTGGGTCCCTGTTTTTACACAGAACTGCTGTAACAGCAGCACACCCAGGGTCCTGTCCTGCCTCCTCCTTGTGCGAGCGTGTTCTCCACACCACACAGTGCTCATGTAGCCTTGACAGATGAGCCAAGGGATGGCCATTCCAGTTCTGCTGCTTACCTTGGGAAAGTGCTCTGGAGCCCAACAGACTTTACTGTCTGGAAATATTTCCTGTTGCACAACATAAATTGTCTCTTTCAGTTTAATCCTGTTGTCTTAGATTACCTCACCGAAGCATTACCTTGAGTAAAGCCTCTCTTGGTGGCTGCTCCACTGCAGTGGGGGAACCAGTGTTCTGAGAGGCCACAGGCTGTGAACACTCTGCAAGAAGGTGGGGTGAGCATGTGCTTCCCTTCCCCCTTTCTCATCTTGCACAAGGGCAGGGCAAGCGAGTCCTGCTTTTTAACAGCGGGTCTGTGCTACTTCTCATCCCTGAGCCAGACCCCTCTGCAGCTCCACAAACCATGATGGCCACTGAGACCCCCAGGAGAGATCTCCCATCACTGGTGGCTTCTTATGCAGCTGGTGGTCCTTTTCTCTGATCTGCTTTATTCTGCTTCAGTGCTTGAGCTTGCTGCCCAAGGTTGCTCCGAGGATTCTGTGCTGCTGCCCACCAGCATGTTGGCTGCCATCTGCTCCAGTTTCTCCCAGTCTTCTCTTGAGGAACAGCAGCAGCATTTGGGGAGCCTTGGCCCAGTATGTGGGTGCTTCCCAGCTCCCTGTGCTTCTCCATCTCCCCAGGCTGAATCAGACACTCTGTGTTCATCTGCTTTGCTCTTGCTTAGCTCCAGCTCCAGTTCTTGTGGTATTTAAATGCTGATGCACAAATTTAGGTAACATTTACACGCTCTAGTGAGTCTTCAGCTCGCCTGCACAAATTTCTTGTTTTCCTTCTTCTAATGCAGTGCTGCTACCTGAGGATAGTGCTGCCTCCTTGCTCCAGGGAGTTGCTGATCCCCTCTGTTAATGGGACATTGCCATAGCAGTGAGGATGTGTAGTGGAGATGGTCAGGATTAACCAGACCATAGCCTTGCTGCTGGCCAAACACAGCCAAAAAGGTGCCAGCCTCCTTCTCTCCCCAAACAGAATCCTGTTTGCTTTGGCAATTTTAAACATATTTGCTGGTGGAGTCTGGAGCTCACTGTCAATCTGAGCCTTGCCACATTCAACCTACAGCTCTTTAAAATGGATTATTGTGGAGATGGGAAGGACAGTTTTTGTTCTTCTGCCCACTGGCTTGGGGCTGCCTGACATGATGGTGGTTGTGGCAGTCACTTGCTTCCCAGTAAAACAGATAAAGGCAACAAATTTCTCAAAGTCAGAGGCTTTCTCTCCTTCCTCCTGACTTCTGGACTTGAACTGGTGAGAAGGAGGTGAGAGGCCTCTGTATCCCATCAGCAATTCCCTCAATCATCCTCTCCCTCCCTGGAAGTGTTATTTTTGGTTAATTCATACAAGTCTGGGCCTCCTTGGTCTATCCTGTGGGAGGAAGCTCCAGGCTGGAATTCTGTAATAAAAGCCAGATTTTTCTCTGGAGGCAGAGCAGAGGAGGCCACTCCTGTTGCTCCTCCAGTTCTTGTTAGTTCTTGATCAGCTTAATCTGGCAACTGAGAAGTTTTCTTTCTCTGCTGAGAATAAATTTGGCCTCTGAGGAAGGTCAGTGTTGTGGTGCTCACTCTGAGATACCTGATTTCCACAGAGCCACAGCTCAAGCTGTTTGAACCTCATCATTCTGATGGAAGTTCCCAGCAGTTCACTGGGGAGGAGTCTCTGAGTGCATCACAGGCCGTTTGCACCCATGCAGAACCATGGCTTTGCTAAAAACAAGGAGTTTCCCTGCAGTGTCCTTGGCCAGAGTTAATTTGCTCCTAACCTCAGGAGCAGGGAGCAGTCTGTCCACTCCCACACCAGCAGAAGCTGGTTTTCTCTGGAGTGAGTACATCTGTGTACCTGCACTTTGGAGACTTCTCAGAGGTGTTCTGTGGTTATGAAAAAAGCACAGATCTGACCTCTGATTTCCTCTGTGACCACAATAATTCAGCGTTCTCCTCCTTCACTGACCATTGGCAATGGAAAGATCACTAATCCCTGCTCTCTTCTCCTTGCCTGTCCTTGAAGTGGGGTTTGGTTCCATAGGGGCTGGTGCAGTGAAAAGCTGAGAACATCTGAAGTTGCCATAATTTAAATATGCAGGTGCTATCTTAAATATATCCAAGGAGCTTGCTATCTAAATCTGAGGTTTCTTCTTGGTCATCAGACCCACTACTGAGGCAGCAGCTGAAGCTGACCTGTAATCCTCACTGATACTTCTCACACTACCTGTAAGACAGTCTTTTGGAGTTTCCCATCCCGACTTATTTCAATAACTTAATAAAATCTATCTTGTATTCCTTTTATTTTACTAGTCACTGTGATTCCCCTCTGACACAGCCTAAATTATGCTAGGAGTACTTTTTTCCCCTTCTTTTTTATTAATTTATCCATGGACTGTATAAGTCTTCAGAGATTTATTTTTCTTTAATGAAATCAGCCTCATTTTCCTGGCTAGTGTACTGCATGAATGTCACATTTAAATATGTGCTTTCAGATCCAGTACTTTCCCTCAGATATATTACTTTACACTACATTTGTCTGTGTTAAACTGCAGTGCTGATTTGCTACATCAGTGACCATGAACGACTCCAATTCCTCTGACTCCTGTTTTGTTGTTTCTCATTGTTTATTATCCAAAATGATCTGATTTTTGGAATAGTTGGCACACTGTAAGCTGAAGTTTCTTAATTCTTTTCCTCTGCTTGGTACAATGGTTACAATTAGATTAATATGTATTTAGTAGATTTGGACTGCAGAGCAAGTACAAAAAGCTCTCCTGGGAGCCATGAATGTCACAGCAGTGTGTGCTGCCAGGTGTGCACAGGAATGAAGGGGTAAAGATGTGCCCAAGTTGTAGGGAAGATTCCTTACTCTCTCCCACAAGCAGGAGGTGGAAGCAGAGAGTGATCAGCTGTCGGTGGCCAGTCCTTTTGTTTTTTTTGAAGGCCTTCCTTTTTTCTTGAAGAGCTCTGTAAGTGTTTTCTTCCTCTGCTACAATTCAGAAGTCAGAAGGGTGCTCTTCAGCCTGCTAAGGACGCTTGAACAGCACTGAGCCTGCAAGATCTGAGATTTGGTCAGCAGGATCCTAAATAGCTTTCAGTCTTACTGTTTAAACATGCAAAATTGGGAATTCCCTTCATTCCCTTCTGTGAAGAAGTCCAAGCTAGGCAAATCTGCCAGGCATGCTAATGCTTCCTGACAAAGTGCTTCAAAACACGAGTTTCACATAAGGACAGCAACAGTGCAGCAGAAACCCTTCCCAGAGAGACAGAAGTACACCTTGGTCTTGTTTAGGCCAACCTTCACCTTCAGGTTGTGCTTCCCTGCCTGGGTCTACATCACCTGTGCTTCAGGAGGATGCTGTGCCAGGTGGTGAATATCTCATGCACCTCTTGTGAGAAATTCCAGCTGATATTTAGGACAGGCTTCTGTGCAATGTCAGCTCCTGAGAGGAGCAAGCCAGGAGGCAGGTGCCTGTTCAGATACATCCCTGATGTTTCCAGCTGGCTGGCTCTCAGCAGCTCCTCACTGGGCACAGGAGGGAACACCCAACTGCCCTTCCCAGACCCCCTGATTCCTTGGACCCTACATGTACAGTGTGGGTTCTGAGTCACTCCTCAGAAATTCAGTGCTCCTGACTCCTTCTGATTCTGCTGAATGCCTCAATGCTTAAAATAGGTGTTCCAGGCATGCTGCTGGGTGGGATGGCTACAGGTTCACTATTGTGACACCTGGGTAAGGCTTTTATTAAACACAGCCTCAAGTCAACTTCCATAACTCAGGTTTTGCAGGTGCAAAGGACAGGCTGCAATCTGGGGAAGTATTCTTGACCTTAATCATTATTTTCAAAGTGATGTGTGAAGCACTGCCTGTTGTTACTAAGAGAAATGATGCATGTTAGGAGGGGATCATTTGGCTATCAGGCTGTGCAATCTGGTTTTATTTTCCAACAACACTAAATACTTGCTGACTCTGTCCGGACCTTGCCTGTAGTTTTCTAGAGTTGTCTCTGAGGCAGGAGCTTTCTTGCAAGAAAAAAAAAAAAAGTATGCATGAGGGCCCTGGTTTGCTCTCTGCACAGCTTTGACTGTGCAGCTGGCTGCCAAGCATCACACAGCAAGGCAGAGCAATGCTTGTGAATCACCATGGAACAACATCAGACGAGCCAAACAGACCCATGTGATTTTAGGCAGGGCTCAAGAATTCTGTTCCTTTAGCTTCAACCCAGGGGGCAAATTTGTTCATTTTCCTGGCACTGCAACAATGATAAAGTCTCTGCACCCATTTGCCCTGAACCGGTGTGGTTTGTTTTCTCAAACACATGCTGTTCCTGTTCTGTGTGATAATAGCTGTTACAGGAGAGGTGGAGATTTTGTGGGACCAATTCTCAGGTACATTAAGCTGCTTTCACCCCCCTCCTGAGTATATAAGATGTCTTTAAAGCAGGTGTAAATGGCATTGAATCCAGAATCAGACAAATAGGTTCCCAATTCTGAAGTGAGTATATGTTGCATACTTTTTGTGGGGAGATGAATAACTGAATTGTTGTCTCTCCCACTGAGTCAGGTGCTGATGTTTGGTGGCCACAATGGATGTTGGAGGAAAATTTTAGGAAGGTTGAAGCACCTGTGTCTGAGGACATTGAGTGCTCCAGTGGTTCATGCCCTTGACACATGCAGGTTCCTCAGCCTTATCTGGTGGCTAACCAGGCTTGGAATAAAATCACAGAATCATGGAAACACAGGGTTGGGAAAGACCTCTAGTTTCATTGAGTCCAACCATTAACCCAACACCACTGTGTTCACCACTTATCCGTGTCCCTCAGTACCACATCTACACACTTTTTTCATGCTTCCAGGGACTGGTGATTCCACCAATTCCCATGGCAGCCTGTTCTAATATTCAAGCACAAATCTTGTGAGCAAGGTGTGTAAGACCATAGATGGCAAAGTTCCAGAGCCTGAAATGTTCATTACTACAGAACTCACTGCTACATAAAAACCACTAGAGCTTTCTTGACCTTTGATTCTTTTCCCTCATGGCAGAGATCACATAGTGTGAATCAGCTCAGAGATGAAGTGAAAGCATATAGCAGCCAGCAAAAGAAAATTTGACTTAGGGAGGAAGGAAGGTATTTTTTGTGAAATATAGGAATGCAGGCAAAGATATGAGGAAAACCACCTACTAAAGAGAAGCAAGCTTGTGAAGTAGGCATAAAACTTCCTACGCTGCCTTTTCATTTCTCCTGGACAGCTTACAGTTATTTCAAAAAAGCACATCTTGATCCTAAAGCACCCTAAGTTATATCCCTGTCTCAGAAGCTTCTTGGGAACTAATGTGTCCCACAAGACCACTATGGACCTGAGGAGGAGACCGAGTGCAGCTGGAAGAGCAAGGAAGCTGTGACCTCCCCCAGTCCAACATCTATGACACAAGGAGGGTCATCTTATCCAATTGCAAAGTGGGAGTGCTATCTCAAAATTGTCTGTCAGAGGTTTCATTCCTTCTTGCTTGTGGTACCCTGGAAAATTGAAAAGCTCCATGTGATTGCTTTGTTAATAAGGCGGAAAGGGTGGAAAAACCCCCATGACTTTTTGTTGCATGTGTTGCTTGAGAAAACGTGCTGTTGCAGTGAGACCTCACAGCATGCTAATTCTTAAAGTATATATGCAAAAGATTGAAACTGGAGCTTTTGTTGACCTTGGAAGAAAAAGCAGATTCCAAACAGAAGCTTGGGAAAAAAAATCTGCTGTTCCACCTGTATTTGCTTTTGCTTTACTGATAAATGGATGCAGCTTGCCTGTGTCATGGTTTTGTCCTGCTTATCTTCTGAATCTGCATAAACTTTATTTTTGGGCAATTGTAATTTCAAGACTCAGTCATAAGGTAGGCAGCTGAGGAGCTGCATCAGTTCTTCCATCCTCTCTTTCACTGAATTCCTGAGCTTTGGGTCTTGCTTTTGAGCAGAAATTTTGTGATGGAGACTGTAGGGACTGAATGGTGACATGGAAAATGTGAACCTCCACAAGGGTTTGAACTTTCGTCTACAGAAAACAACCTGATGGTTTTAATCTGCAAAGGGCCATAAGGACATTCAGATTAAAAACTTAGTATGGAAAAACTTAAAATAAAATCTCCATGGCTTTCAAGGGAATTAGTTCTACCTTTGTGTTTCCATTGGGCCATGGGCTTCTTGAGGGTATCTGGGGGTTGTTTCCCCTTGGTCCATGCCTGGGTTGTTGATTCAGCTGTGGCACTGCTGTGGTGCAATACACAGTGCCAAGTTCATTCCTGTGAGGTTCAAAGGAGAAGAAACCAGTGCTGGAGCAGGCTGCAGTGTTTGTGGGGAAACACCTGTGATCTGTCATTAGTTCTTTTAAGTGTTTAATCTGTTACATCATCATGCAGAGTCTGGTACAGTAGGATGAGATGGAGTTGTTCTGTTTGATTTCAGTTCAGCTTTTTTTGGCCCCTTCAGTCTGAATGTAGGCTCTTCATGGCTGCAGTTTACCAGGAGGCACTGTAGGAAAGCTCTAGCATGCATTTATTTAAATAACATCTGATACATTCTGGAGGATAAATGGTGTGGAGCAGCTACAGTGCTGTTTCCAGAGAGCATCCTTGGCAAGAAAATAGAGAGGAAGGAAAGATCCGTTATGTGTGCCTGTGTATTGCCCCTAGAACAGGATCAAAGTTATGAAAAGAAACTCTGGTTTTGTTTCTCCACAGTTGTTAAAGTTCACAGGCTTCCCAGGATCTACATTTCAAGGCTATCCTTAACCAAATTTTGTACATTTACATTTGTTCAAAATAATTTCCAGGCGGTGGGTAATTAGTGGTTAGAAATGGCTTGCAGTTTGGTGATAATTTGATTAAGTGAAATCCTTAGGAAAATGAGCATTCCAGGTCTTTTGTGTTTCCCTTCTTCACCTGTGGACCTCAGCTGCTTCCCCACGCAATCTCACAGGAGACATCTCCTCTATCTCCTGCATTTCAGTAAGGAATGGATGATCCTAGTCAGGAAAGGCAGGATGCCTCCAGCCAGAATGAGCAGCAGGAAAAGACATTAACTCCAAAAATTTGCCACTTTAATATTCTTTCTGGAGAACTTCAAATGCAGTAATTACATCCCTCTCCCCAAGAACTCCATGTACTCTGTTCTTTTGTATTAATTAATCCCTAAGTCTGAAGCATTCTGCAAACAAATGAAGAACACTCATGCCTGTACATTTCCTTGCTGGCCAGTGAGCTAGTGAAGAAAAGGGGGGAAATAAAAATAAAGAGGTAAATATTCAAAGGTTACCCAATAATGTATAAATAAAAATAATTTTCTAATGTTGTGCAAGGTGGCATATGTTTTTTAAAATTAAGATGATGAAGTGATATAAGAGTATAATCTGACCTGTCAGTCCTTTTTAATAAAAGGACCATTTTGTGTCCTGCTCCTTCATTCGGAATTGGGGACAGTGGAAGGGAGAGTTAAGTATTTAGGTAGGTGCTTTTATAAAAATCTTTGTTTTACTCATTTACTTCAGGAAATTTTGATTAAAAATATTGAAAGATGGTGTCTTTATGCCTTCCTGTATAACTGGAGATTTGTCAGATAGTCACTGTCTCATGTATTCCCAGCTGGTGGGAACGGATTTACAAATGTTTGGACCTAGAAACCCAAATGGATTTACAAACAGTTGCTTTAAGTAGTTTTACAGATCTCATTGTGACAATGACATATTGTTCATGCTTCCAAACCATAGGCTTAGTACCAATGCAGTGCTACCTTGAGTGGCAGAAGGAGAGAAACAGCCTCACTTTCCTGGCTCTCTACAAATCCCTGACAGGAGGCTGGAGCCAAGTGGGGGTTGATCTCTTCTTCCAGGAAACAAGTGGCAGAACAAGGGGAAAAGGCCTCGAGCTGCACAAAGAGCAGTTTAGATTGGATATCAGGAAGAATTTCTTCACAGAGACAGTTGTCAATCATTGGATCAGGCTGCCCAGGGCAGTGGTGGGGTCACCACCACTGAAGGGATTTAACAAACATGTAGATGTGGCTCTGAGGGCCATGGTTTAGTGGTGGGCTTGGCAGTGCTGGGTTAATGGTTGAAACATGATCTTGGAGGTCTCTTCCAACCTCAATGGTTGTATGATTCCTTGCATCCTGGAGAATTTCCCAGCATGGTCCAAGGTGTAGCACCCATTACTGGCCACCATCTCACATCCTTCTGTTCACAGTCTCATAAGGTAGGCAAACCCAGCAGTTTAAGTACCCAAGTAAAAGCTCAAAAAGGGCTAGTGAGACCATTCAGCCCATCTTCCTGCATAACAGCAGCACAGACTTCCCTTGGCTCAAATCCCATGGCAACTACAACAGGCATCCCTCCCCTGCTTTTCAAGTGGTACCATCCTTGGCAGTGGCATTTCCAGCACTGCCAGCAGCTGACCTGGGTAAAGCTGTCACTGTCTCTTTGCTCTGTCTCCCTTTGAAGCACGTGTGTCATTAGTGGCCCCTGTATCCTTGCTGGGAACCCCCTGAGCTGGAGTAGATTCTCTGATGTGGAAGTCCATCCAACTTCATTTGCAGGACCTGAGTATGCAGAACACATGAGATCCCTCAGGAAGATTTTCAATCTAAACCCATTTAAAACTTTATATGGAAAAAGGAAAGTCTGAAAAGTCCACGCTCAGCAATATTGTATGCATGAGGCTCAGTTAATTCACCTTGAAAGAGGCCTTTAGGAGGCCTTGCACATTCCTGGTGTGTTTGGGACAGGACATGGGTGAGTGCCCAGGAGCAGCAGCAGCAGATAAACAGAAAACACCAGAGCAGCCTGGCGAGGGGTGATGGGATCTGCAGGGCTGGCGGCGCTGCCGGAGCAGAGCGGCTCATGCTGCAGCCTCTGGTTCTCACAGATGGGATAAAAATAAGATAGATTAAGTATATCCCAGAAAAAACAGTTATGCAAAGGCTTGAGGAAGCTGCCAATGTCAGCAAAGGGAGGCAGTAATGTAAGCAAACTTCAGAGGAGGGGAGGTGCAGAGCGTCCTGCTGGAGCGAGCAGGGGGACTGGCTCTGAGAGTTGGCTGGGTGATTTGGTTGACTTGTGTCTTCTGTGTTTACCAAGGCAAATCCCAATGGAGAAGGAGGTTTTTCTTTTAGCTGATAAATGTGCCAGCCTCTATATTAAAATGTTTTTTTCCCTTTCTGTGGTTCTTTGAGTCAACTTCTTCCCGTTTGAGGCTGATAGGTAGATGCTGAAGTCCCTGCTGAAATCTGGAGCATCCCTGTCAGTGCTTCTGATGTCTGTTCTGCTTCTCTGGGGTCAGATATACATTTGGTTTCGATCTTGCACCCAGACTTCCATCAGATCCTTGGGAATGGCCAGATTAGTTGAGGTGAGGAACTGCTGCCTTAAACTGGATCTTGTATCAGTGAGCAGCACCACCTCAGCTGTTAGTTGTAGGATGGATCCCAGTGAGCACGAAGCTCGGTTTGGATGACTGATAGAGCAGAAGCAGGTGGAATATCAGGGCTTTGAAGGACTCAGACAAGCAATAGTTGCTGATTCTCGGTTGCTCTGTAGTAACTGACTGAGCTTGTTCTCAGGCAATGGCAGATTAATCTGCCTTCGTTTAGTCAGCTGTGAACTTGGCTTCTTGTAGATTTTCGGATTTCTTACTTCTGCTCTTCTTTTCCTTTTTGGTTTTTTTGGACAGTCACTACAACTGGGTCAAGGCTAATGGTGTAAGGGTCTCCATACATTAAAGTCTTCAGAGGGGCTGAGGCATAGAAAAACCTCTTACATGGCACTAAGGAGGAAAGACTTGAAAGTGCATATAAGTATATGAAGGGAGGGTGTCAGATGATGGAGCCAAGCTCTGCTTGGTGGTGACAAGCCATGGGACAAGAAGCAGAAGCTGATGCCCAGGAAGTTCTACCTGAATGGGAGGAAGAACTTTTCTGTGCAGTAACCAAGCATTGGAACAGATTGTCCAGAGAGGGTGTGAAGTCTCCCTCACTAGAGATATTCCAGAACTGTCTGGACACAGCCCTGTGTCCTGTGCTTAGGGATGACCCTGCTTGAGCAGGGAGGTTGGACCAGATGAATCACTGTGCTCCCTTCCAGCCCGACCCATTCTGTGATTTTGAGACCAAGTCTGAAATGGTGCTTCTCTAATTTGCCAACATTTACTCTGCTCTGGGGAGGTGTAAACAGTGAGGGGCATGACCAGAAGGAACAAGTCCACAAGACATCATTCTCCACTAAGGAACAATTATTTGTTGGCCTCTGGAGTAGTTACTTCAGACAGGTTTTTAAATGCACTTAATTTAGACAAGAAATAATCTCAGTGAAAGGGGGTTGAGAACGTGTAGGGAACATTCTGGGGATAAACATCTGCCTCTTTTTGGTTAACAACCATATTTATTACATTAAAACAAATACCTCTATCTGACCCAGAGAGCTTGTGGAAGGAGGCCAGAAAATAAACTGTGTTGCTACTGATGAGATAATGGATCAGAAAAAAAAAATTAAAGCAATTGTAGTGCTAAAAAAAATACTCAGTCAAAATCTGTTTCTCATTTCTTTTTACATTCCTCTGAAAATTAAGACAAGTGTAGTTTTTCAGCTCAGCTTCACTTTGTAGTTGGTGGGCTTTACACTTGGCCAAAGAGAACTACAACTTGTCTTTCCCACATTGTTTGAGAACCACATCAGAAATGTGTCTGAGCAGCAAAGTTCACTCCTCTCATGTATTAGGGCTGGGAAACTGATGGGCTGTTTATGAGAAAGAGACAAAGATGGTGTCAAGTCTCTTAGATGGCCAGAGGGAGCTGCATCTAGGCATTCCCTTCAGCCCTGTTCTCTAGAGCTGTCTGTCTGTCTGTCTGTCTGTGCAAGTCTGTCTGATGCCAACACAGTGATCCCTGTCTGCCTGGCCAGCCACACTGGTCTCCCATCTGGGGATGATGCAATTTCCTTTGCTTCTTTATTGGGAGATTAAAGAAGCTGCTTCTTCTCCCTTTTCCTTGTAGATAATTTATTGTTTCTGGATTTAATAACTTTTCATGTTTGAAGGTTTCCTGCAGATGGATTAGGAGGCAATGCAAGCAGTGCAATGACAGCACTGTCAAAGCAAGTATCAACAGTGTAGGCTACCTGTTCCCTGATCCTCCTTTTGTATACTTTGAGATTCATGTGCACATACAAAGGCAACTTTGGCTATTAGACATTGTTTACTATAGGAAAGTTAAGTGTGAAATTGTCTTATATGTTTTTCTGGTAGCTGTTGGTAAGTTCAGTGTTGACTTTACCACTCTGAAAGGAGGTTGTAGACAGGTGGGAGTCTCTCTCCTCCCAGGTAATGAGGAAATGGCTTCAGGTTGCACCAAATAAGGTTTAGATTGAATGTTTGGGAAAGTCTCTTCACTAGAAGTGTGGTCAGGCATTGGAACAAACTGCCCAGGGAAGTAATGGAATCACTCCCTGGAAGTGTTCAAAAATGTGGATATGTGTCATTCAGGGACTGAATTAGTGGTGGGCTTGGCAGTGCTGGGTTAATGGTTGGACTCCATGGTCTTAGAGGTCTTTTCCAACCTAAACGATTCTATGATTAATAACTGCTTCAAAAATTTCAGAATCCTCCTCCTCTGGGTGTTTGGCTCATTGGTAATATATATTCTTTTGCAACAGTCAGACATCATTCATTATCATCAAGTTTTGTATCCAGGGGACTCTCCTACCCAGAAGCTTTTGTTTCCTCTCTTTGAGCAGCAAATGGCACCTGACATCCCGAGTTAGGAGAGTCATGTAGGGATTTGCATTAATAAGCCACTGAGCTGGAGATTTGGCTGGCAGTGTTAGCTCCTGCCCACCTGCTGTAGGGGCCAGATGTAAATCCATGAGCCCCTGCAGGGGTATGCTGTCCTAGCACACCCATCCCACCCTGGGAGCTGCCCTGCAGCTGTGAGTGGAGCTCTCTGAGCTGCCTGGGAGCAGGTTGGCTCCCCTGAAGCTGTTCTGTCACATCAGCCCAGCACCCCACGGGTCAGCTCTGCTGGTGGGACTGACAAGGACTGCTTGTTCTTCAGCCCAAGGGGTGAAGTTGTGCCCTTTTGGGCTCTCTGGGGCCCAGTTTGAGTCCAGACACCTTGGGGGACTTGCCACATGATGTGGCTGTTCCTTCAGGACACAGATAACTACAGGTATTGATTTATTTTTGTTGTTAAGCACAGGAGCAGCATGAGAGAATACAGATGTCTGTCAGCTTTGCAGCAAGTTGAAGAAACCCCTTTGTGGCAAGTTTGGATTGGTTCTGTATTTCTAGTTGTCCCATTTTCTTTGATGTAGAAGACTCCCCTGAGTTTGAAATTCTTCCCTTTAGGTTTCCGAGGTCTGATTCTTTCTGCAACAGTTCTATGAATGTTTAGGTTTTTTTTCTATGCAAAAATCTGCATGGGAATGCTCAATATATGAAGGGCTTGCAAAGGTCTTTTCTTTGAATGCATGGACACTGTCCTCTGTGGTAGGGCAAGGATTGATAAGCAGGGTTTAGCTCACAATAAGCCTCCAGTCCTCCATGTCACAGAGGATTTTAGTAGTTCTCTCTAGCAGAAAGGTGGATCCATTTCTAGTGGCTGTTCACAGCCCTGCCACGAGCACATCCTTTGTAATGACACTTTTTTCTTCCTCCTCAAATACAGGTGTTGCTTTACTTAACTTGATTTACAACTCTATCAACCAGACTCTATTAATAAATTTTTCTGGTAAAGACAAAGCTAGTCTCTGACAAAAAGATTATTTTTTGGGTTTTTTTTTTCCCCCTTATGTAGTTTAATTCTATTGCTTAGAAGGAGAGATTAAGCAGCAAATAGAGTTCCTGGCCCCAGCATGAGTTGCTGTGTTTGCACAGCCCTGTCAACTGTGCCATTTTTCACACATCTCATGGACAAAGTGTTACTGGCAAAATGTTTGTGTACAGAAGGAGCCAATGTCACGTACCTTCCCCAGTCCTGCTCGCTCACCTTTTGCTAAAAGCTTTATAGAGAGAGCTGCAGAGCTGGTGATAGATGCAGTAGAGAACAGAATGAGTCAAATGCCAAGTTTTGCTGCAGAGATTTTCCTCACCAGGACTGTGACAAGTGTAAACACAAACTGAATAAATAGGTCTGATGATGCTGGACTGTGTGCAGGTTTTAAACCCCCAATTTTCCCAGCACACCAGCATTTAGCCCTCAGTCTGCTGAGTTACACAACCCTCTTAAATAGGCCAGTTATTTCTCTATGCAAGACTGACTCAGAGAGATGTTCCTGTCTGTTGCATATGAAATATATATTTAATTTTCTCCGAGAAAGCCCATTTTTATTTGCAATTCAAGTGAAATCAATATTCCAAAATGGCATTTCAATAAAATCAAAGTTGTAAAGTAAAGGTAATGAGAAGAAAAGTGCTGTAAATAGATTTTCAAATGTCAGAAAGTTGATATATATTTTCAAATATGTAACTTAATTTCACAGTGATAAATGTGGGAGACTGAGAGCAGGTGAACAAGAACTATGAAAAGAGAGAAATTATGTGAAGGTGCCTGTCTTTTCCCTTTAGCTATGGCAACTTGCAGGTGTGTGGGACACCCCTGGGTAGAAGAGAGAGAACAGGTATTGTTTTTGTAACAGATTCAAAGAATTATAGGATAGTTTGGGTTGAAAGGGAACTTAAAGGTCATGATATCCAAGCTCCCTGCAATAAGCAGGGACATCTTCAGCTAGAACAGGTTGCTCAGACTCCTGTCCAACCTGACCTTGAATGTTTCTGGTGATGGGGCATCTACCACCCCTCTGGGCAACCTGTGCCAGTGTTTTACCAACCTTATTAAAACACCAGAAAAAAAGCTGGAAAAAGGCAATTTGCACTGAGAGCCTCTATTGTTTCAGCAAGCCAACTCCTGGATTTTTTATCTCAGCAGAGGAATTCACAGGGATTAAAGAAGGAAGAGAGCATTAAGGAAGAGCTGTGGGGGTCATTGCAGGAGTCAATATTGCACTGATGCTCAAGCTGATGGTGCTGGAAACACTGTTCTTCACCTGCAAATCCTCCAGCTTTACCTAATGTCTCACATGCTGCAGAAATGACACTCCCTCTTGCTTTTCCCAGGAAGGCACAAGGTGGTTGTGCTTTGCTGAGCAGTGGCCACATCCCAAGCAGCAGCAGCTTGTCTCGTACTGGGACAGGACTTGCATAGTTCAAATTGTCACTTGCAGTCACCCACAGCAGAAACCTTTGTGATTAGAAACTTGTGAGGACATCCCTGCAGCTTGCAAAAAAGGTTTCTCATCTTTCTGGGGAGAAAAAACAACTGGAAGACTGAAGAAGTTTAACATCCCCAGACGTGAAAGTTGATGCAAAGAAGACAGGTGTAGAAATACTACATAACCCCAAAATGATTTTGAGGTGGTAGAAGAATAGTAAACAATGCTATACATATTTTGTGCTTTCTTAATCATAATATATCTCCCTAAAATGTGATCCAGATTTACCAAATGTATTGTGAAGTCAAAGCTGGTTGGCTTGCAGGTCACAGAGGTGTGAATGGACCTTAGTCACCTACAAATCATGATTTCTAAATTAATTTGATTAGATTATTATTTTGATTAGAAAGTTTGGGAACACTTTAACATGAATGAAAGAAGCAAGAAAGTAATTAAACTAATAATCTGTTTGAGAGGAGATTTGGGACATGATTTCCAATTGTTTAAAAAAAATGGAGGCTGAGAATTAATACAACCAGTATCTCCTATCCTTGGAGAGCAGGTAAGCAGGGATGGGACATTTGGTGGAAGAGGCTTTGGGGCTGGAGTTCTCCATCTTGGTGCATTTATCAGTCTTTTCTGGTCATCACCTGAGTGAATTTCCCCTCTGTGAGTGAGTGATTCAGGGAGTTGGTGTGTCCATGCTGTGATGTCCAGCAATGGGCTGAGCTTGGCTGAGCTGCCACTTGTCACCTCACTGATTTTATCTGGGTGCTCTGGGTTTCTGAACAATGGTGATTTTTTAGTTTGGGATGGTGCTGTTCACATCACCCTAAAAGTGGGCTTGGGCATTTTCTTTGATGTGGGAAGCAGATGTGGTGCTGTCACATTTTGCTACCAGGAGTCCAAGATAAGACCCAGACCTCCCAAGCTTTCTTGTTGTTTTGTCCTAATCCAGGAAGCTTAGCTGGCATCTTGCTTATTCCTGCTGGTTAGAGAGACTTAGAGCTTTCATTAGATGCTGGATCTTGATCCTGGCAAATGAAAAGCAGAGCAAAATCACACTCACAGTCTGGCAGGGAGTTTGAATACTTGTGCAATAGGAAAGGTCCTCTCAGGTGCAGTTTATGCTGCATGGTTTGTGTAATGCTCAGCAAAGCCCTGTCAGTGACAGGTTTCCTGTTGTTCATAGAATTCCTTTACTATTAGTTTTTTTTGGGGGGTGGGGGGTGGGGTATTGGTTTGTAGAATTTGATCTCTGCTTTAAATTATATCACCGGTAACGTGTGTACTTTGATTATTGCAATGTGCTTTGCTGGATAGGGATCATTCCCTTCCTCAGTCTCAATTTGCTTCACCTTCACTTCTAACTTTACTTTCTGGGGAAAGGAAAGGATTGTTTTCCTTTGGGATTGCCAGAGATGATGGTCTTTGATTTCTACATCCATGGCCTGAAATTGTTCTCAAATTCAGCCTGTCATATTGAAATGATTTACTTCTTTCATTGTTTGAATCTCCTCGTTATTCCTTGCCAATTCTGTGTGTGAGAATGTTCATTCCTGCATTTACCAGGGTTTTCTGTGTCTGACTGGACTGGCAGGTTCACATCTGCCTTTCATAAGGAGGATTTTACAGACAAGAGCTCCTTGGAAAGAGATTAAGCCTTTTGGCTGTTGTTATTGTTGTTGCTCCTGAGTTTGTCACTGCTGAGAGGATGATAAATGCTGTGCACAAGACCCACCATGAGGAACTCATGTCCCTGCTAGGGGATGGATGTCATTGTCCCTTTGGCTGTCATCACCTGGGTCACAAGTTTTGTTAATGAAAAGCCAGAAGTGCTCACAGTGCAACAACCTGGGCAGTGCAGAGCAGCTCTAAGGCTGTGGCTGAAGGCTGCTCAGTGATTCTGAGGCAGTGTCCAAAATGGATAAAGCAGGGAGGGACTGCATATCAGTGTTTTCCCCAGCTTAAGCCTATTTGTTTACTAATTCCCTATGGCTCAGGTATCTCCTTCTAGTGGTAAATAACATGAGAACTATCACTCTGTGCACTTAACTAGCTGTTCTTATATTTCTGGGGGTGGATCTAGATAAATATTCTAAAACAGATAAAGTGGTAGATAGCTGAAGTTTTTAATATCTATATCTCCCCACCCTGAACAGCTGGAGTGCCTAAGCCCAGAATTCCAAGTCGTTGCCATCATTATGTGGTATCTGCAGGTAAAGTTGTGTCTGAACACCTTGAAGGAATGTGCTGGAAGCCCTCAGAAGCAGAGAAGTCCTGTTCTCAGACCTGTGATCACACAGGCAGTGTGGGCAGAGCAAGCAAGCAGCTTGGCTGGCTTTGTACTCTGACATGGATTTGCCTTGGTGGGCAATTCAATTAAGTTCCATGGTTCAGCTTTCTCACTTGTAAAGGATAAATGCTATGCTGGTTTTAAAACATTGATGGTGTTTTTGAGAACTAATTAGTTGGTGTTTGAGGCACAATAGTTTTCCATAGGGGTTATTCACTGAGTTTTTGGTCCCTTTACTCTGGAGGGTGTTAATTGCTGTATGCTTTTGGGATGGCCCTAATGAGATGAGAGTAAAGGCATATGGAGGTGAGTGTCTGATTTACAAAACAAGCCTGGGGTAGAAAAGATTTCCCCAGGTGAGAAATTGAGTTGCTATTGGCCTCTGCCTTTCCTTTTGGCATGTATTCCTGAAAAGGCCCCAGAGAGCATCCCATGATAAATCCCACTGTTCATCTGGGGCTCCCAGGGCTGCCCCTTTGCTTTCAGAAGTGCTCAGCCACGTGATGGCAGGAAGGATCTGAACTTGCCTCCCCCTCCTATCTGTGTGGCCAGGTGAGGAAGTGAGGAATGTAATTTCATGCACCATAAATACTAATAATTCCAAGTACTTAGGACTCGAGCATGCACATTGCTGTGGTGTGAGCTCTCTCCCCTGGCTGCAGTTGGAGCAATCACACTTAGAACCTGTTTGTCTTGGCAGAGCTGCCCTTAGGAATGAGGTAACTTTGGAAAAGACATTCCTTCACTCATGGCAAATGGATAAAAATATCTGAACTTCCACAGGCTTGGGGAGGAGAGCAGGAATCAGGGTAAAGCACAGAGCACAGACCTCTGGAGCAAGGACTGCAGCTCCCCAACACCTTGCCACAACTCCTTTGTTGGACCAGGGTGTGCCATGGGCCTCAAAATGTTTTGCTCAGTTTGGCCACTCAGAGCATGCAAATTGCAGCAAATGACCTCTGTCCTTGCTGAAAACCCTGTTTTGCAGCTCAGTGACTTAAATATTGAGTTTACGAGAGTGATATAAGATCCTCTGCTCTGCCAATAGCTGTGAGAGTAACTTGGACAGTGCTTTGGGACAGAGTACACAGCACTGCTGTTAACCAAAGATTAATGTGCTTTTCCTCCTTTAAAATAAAATTAGGCAGCCTTTCTCTTCAATGACACAAGAGATGCTGGTAAAGGCTTAAAGTTAGGGATGTTAAACTATTTGGACATGCAGGAATGGCATAGGGTGAACTGACTGAAGGCTGATAGTTGCTTTTCTTGTGTGTGTGTGCCTTTGTATAAAAGGAGCTTTTCAGAATGAAACAAAGGAGACATAATTTCACAGCTTGAAGGAAGGTAATGAAGTGCTGCAGTTATGCCTCTCCTGGAAGATGTCCCCAAGCCTTCACAGGCAAAGTGAAGGGCTTGCTCAGGTAGTTTACTATGCAGTGAGAGTTCCTGCTGCTGCTTTTCCCTGCAGCTGGAACCCCAGCCCTGGGTGGTTTAATGTGTGATGCATGTGCTTACTTAGAGACACTTCATAAATCACATTTGAAAAAAGTGACTTTTGTGTGTGTGTGTTTTGCTTAGTTTTGTTCTGGAATTTGGCAATAAACAACCTAACTAAAAGAAAAATCAAGCTTGGGATTGGCCCAGACACCAGCTCTGGGGGAAGGGGGGTTCTGGAGATCAACATATTTATAAGTGTGCAGTAGTTGGATTGGGTGTATTGGCTACTTTTTTGGCAAGGCTGATGTTGCTTGATTATTAAGAATGATTCTCTATTATTTATGTCACCCATCTGAGGTTGCTCTATCTTTGCAGATGTGCCCTAAAGCAGGGAAGCAGAGCACAGGCAGTGCAGCCAGACTGCTTGACTTTTATTGGAAAGCACTGCTTTCATTGTAAGAACAGCTTTTTACAGCCAGGCAGCTCCGTCTGTCCTTGTTTTCCTTCCAGGAATGCAAGGGGCTGGGGGAACAAGAAGCAGAGAAATGCAACTTTGATTGAAGCTCTGGGGGACCATGAAAAAGAGCAGAAAGGAAAGCAAGAAAACTATAAAAACACTGTAGTGGGGGCCAGTGAAAGCATGGCACAGTCCTGAGAGCATGATGGGGCTGTAGGAGCTGTAGCTCCCTTTTCCTCAGTATGCTCTTGGATTTTTGCTGTGAAAACTTCTCCAGCTAGAAACCTTCACTGAGGAGGCTGGAGAGAACATGGACGTGGTTCAAGTAGTTTCCTCTTGTAGTGCTTGCAATAGGAAAGGTGTACCTGTCTGTGAGAGCAATGTATGGGTCCTACTCCCTGCCCCTGAAAAGATTGATGTCAGCACTCAGTGCCCCACAGAGGAGCTGAATGCAGGACTCAGGCCAGGAGAGGTGTAAATCCTGATCCTCACGAGCTCTTAGGTGCTTGTGTGCATAAGCCAAGAACCAGGACCACACACCCATTCTCTCTCCCAGTCCCATCTTGAAGGCTACAGGAGCCAAATTGCATGCTGCCAGCAGTTTTTCTGCCTCCCTGATCAAGGCCCACTGGAGGCACCCAGTAGGTGTCTGCCTTGTGTGGCTGATGTCTGAAGCAAGGAAGAGTTCCTCATCTTTACCTAGATGGGATGACAGGGATGGCAGGCTCTTGTTACTGATGCTCCTGAGAGAAGAGCAGCCCTGTTCTCCATCATGGTTCCTGTCAGGACACAGCCCTGCCTCACTGGGGTTGCCAAAATCAAAACCACCCATGCAGTGATGAAGCTTCACAGCAAGGCTCTGCCTGTGCCTTTTGGGCTCAGGGCTGTGTAGAGCTGAGCCTCCTCAGGAGGAGAAGGCAACTCCTTCAGCAGGGCTCTGGTCCCTTCAGGATGTGGAAGTTATCAAGCCATCCTGAGGCTGAGGTGAGGTTTGGAAGTGCAGCCCTTGTCCCCTGAGCTCCACTGACAGTGTTGCAGAAGGTGGCTTTTGTGTGCCCTTGTTTGATGGAGAGTGGCTGTGACTGCTGGGCTTTGCTCTGAAGCCAGGGCTGTCACTGTGACAAGATCCTGCTGGAGAAGATGAGTCCTTCAGGAGTTATTATCTGAGCCAGTGGCATTCCCAGGCATGTGCAGAGGATGCCAGCCTTAGATGTCAAAGTAAGTCTAGGTGTGAAGGAATTTAGTGAGGTGCCTGGGCAAGAAATCATTATTTTTTTTATGACTCATTTTGTTAGTGTTAAGCACTTACCTTCTCCCTGAAGTGAAATTCATGTGCCTGATTACTGTGTCACGAATCCTACCTCCAGTGGTAGTCCCAGGGAGAGAAATAAAATGAGGGCAAAGAAAAAGCAGGCAGAGCCCAACCTTAGGGCTTTGTCTTTGCTAGGGCTGGTGTGGTAACACCAACAAAATCCTTTATGCCAGTGGTCATGGCTCTGGAGCTCTCCTCTGCCTTTTGTGGTGTCTGCAGAAAAAAGACCACCTTGTCTGCTTCTCTACTTTTCCTCCTTGTTTTGCCAGGATGAGGTATTTATTTGGGTTAGGTGTCAAGCAACATCCTCTGCTAGAACAACACCTCTGGCTGCCAGAATCAGGTCACTGCTGGTCACTGCTGAATGCTTGGTTATTTCAGGCTTTGTCTCTCTGCAACACTTAGGTGATGATTTCAGAAATGCTGCACTGTGGAAACTTCCACCCAAATCATGCTGGGAAGAGCTCCTGGTCAGCTGGGAAGAGGATGCCTCAGTGACTTATGACAGACCTTAGCACTGCCACCTGGACCCGAGGTGACCAAAACTCAGTTGTCACATCGAGATAAAGGATTTGATGTTCGAGCAAACAACTTTGACTGTATTAGTCTGGATTAAGTCTGGAAGGCTCTGGGGATGTGGGGAAAGTGACTGGGAAGCCAAGAATGATTTTAATGGTACTGTGTCTATGACCAGCAGACAATTAAAGGCTGCTGATGTAGGTGGGCTTTGTCAGCATCTTCTGGTTCATCTGGAGAGGAAACTACTCACTCCTGAGTCATGCTGTGAGCTCCTCTAGGAAGCTCATTAGTCATCAAGCAGGGTGGACACTGACCACTCCTGACAGACTTTCAGTCAGGGGAGACTTCTGGCAATGCACTTCCATGCTTTGCTTTCCTTTCCATTAGAAGTGTTTTCCTGGTGACTAATCAAGGATTTCCTGATGTAACTTCTTAGCCCATGACTTGTCTCGTGTCCAAATGAGTACAGAAAATTGATTTTTTTTTCTTTCTGCTGTCTAGCAACCTCTTTATTTTTGAAGGCTGTTTTCATGTCTCCCAGGTTTCTCCTCAGTCTCCTGCTGTTCTAGTGACAGTATCAGTGCTGCCTAAAATTTGTGATCATTCTTTCTCTTTCCTCTGGAATCTCTTGTGGAGCTCCATGATTCACTTGGATTCCAGAGCACCAGACCAGGCAGAGGACTCTAGCTGAGATCTTAATACTGCTGAGCAAAAGGAAAGGGTTTAGATCTTCTGGTCTGAGGTCCATCAGCCACTTGACATCAGTGACTGATGTTCAGCATTCTGATCTGCAGGACTCCTATGCAGAAAGCTGATTTTCGTCCTGCTCTTGGAATGTTCCTGGCTGATTTTGGTGTCTTGGACTTGCCTGTATCTCCAGTCTCTCAAGATCACATTTGAATTCTCTCCCTCTCATTTTATTGGAGTCCTTCCTAGAGTGGTATCATCTGCAAATGTAATAAACATTATCTATATTCCAGCATCCTGATCATCATCCAGGTACTCTGTGCTCAGGAAAATGAAAATATTTTCATTAGAACCAGATCTGGGACTGACCTTTGCAAAACCCCATTTGATGTATCTCTTCACTGTGAAAAATGAATCCTTGATAACTACATACTAAACACTTTTCCAGCTAGTTTGGTTCCTGCCTTAAGAATACACTGTGCTTCTGTAGTTTGATTATGAGAAGGTCCTGAGAGACACTGTTCTTCCCAGAACACTGCTGATGTGGAGCCTCTGCATAGGGAAGGTTCAGATTAGCAGTAAATTAATCCTCTGGTGAAGGCAGACCATAAATGAAATGCTAGAACACACAGTGACCACTCTCATTTTTCCCCCCCTCACTTTTCTGAGCAGCAGCACAGCTCTCAAGACCACACAGCATTTGATGCTACAAGGCAAACAGTGCATCTTTCAGAACATTTCACTGACTTTCCTACTGGAGGTGCATTAATTTTTCCCTCTCCAAAACACCTTTCCCAAGACAGGGAAATACTGTTTAGAATGAGTGTTGGTGTTCCCACACCTTTCTGAAGAGCTGCACAGTTGGAAGTCAGCAGCCAGCCTTTGCCTGGAAAATAGATTTTTTTTGCAGAATTGGCAAGTCCTGGTTTATGAAGACATTTTTCTAGATTAAAACATAAGAATCAGATACTTACCAATAATAATAAATCCAGCCAGGAAGAATATATTATGAATTCCACCCTGGAGTACTGAACTCCAGGTCTGGGGTCAGCACAAGAAAGAGGTGGACCTGTTGGAGTGGGTCCAGAGAAGGGACACAAAGGTGTCAGAGCACCACCTTCCCTACAAAGACAGGCTGAGAGAGCTGGGGTTGTTCAGCCTAGAGATGAGAAGGCTTTGGGCAAAACTCATTGCATCCTTCCAGTGCCCTAAAGGGGGTTATGAAAAGGAGGGAGGGGAACTCTTTATACAGGCAGACAGTGACAGGACAAGGGCTGATGGTTTTAAACTGAAAGAGGGCAGGTTTAGATTAGATGTCAGGAAGAAATTCTGTACTCTTAACACAGTGAGACACTGGGACAGGATGGCCAGAGAGGCTGTGGATGGATGCCACATCCCTGGACTTGTTCAAGTTCAGGTTTGATGGGGCCCTGAGTGACCTGGTCTAGTGAATGGAATCTCTGCCCATGGAAAGGGGATTGGAATTAGATGATCTTTAAGGTTCCTTCCAACCCAAACCATACTGTGATTCTGCAGTTCTATCATATTGCATATAAATATGTGCTTAGTAGGAATTTGCTGTTAGGATTTTTTTATAGTGCAAGTGCATTATCTGGAAAAGGGGCAAAAATAATTTTTTTCTATGTTGTTTGCATCACAGATTCTGACTTTATCTCATTGCTGATCAAACTATTAATTTAAAATATACAGACACATGCATTTTGCCTGTGTTTGTGACTGCTCTCACTGGCTGCATCCATACCAGCAAACTGCACAGGTGCAAGGTGTTGGTTCAAGCACCATCCAAATGGATTAATTGTTTCTGTGCTCTTTGCCCTGGCTTTGCCCCCTGCTACATAACCCTCATCCACACATGGTTTGGGAGCCAGCATGGCTCTTCCCAGTGAGCAGTAAGAATGAAGCCATACCATGGGGAGGGTGCAGGGAGAAAGTTTAGCCATATGGACACAATCTGTGCTGTGCCTGTTGCCCCGGGGGTCAGAGAATGAGCCTTGGCTTGTCTTATTTATAAGCAGAGACATAGAGGCTGCAGAGCCCTTGCATTGTAAGAAAAGGTACAGAATACTTCAATAACATTTTTATTTATTTGCAAGGTCTCCTTTCCCTTGTGCTTCTGCCAGGTTTGTTTTTAAATCCAGATGCTAATACTTGAACATAGGTGAGTTTCATGACCATTCACATGTGCCTGAATTTGTTTGGACAAAGGTTCTTTTGTGATTGAGGCTTAGCACTTCGTGAGCCATGGGTTTGTCTTCAAAATAGTTTTTTTCATTGAAATCCAATTTATGGTGTGAAGGAAGAGAAAGACAAGTTTGTTGTTTGGACTTTTGACTCATTAAATTTATTCTGTGAGCAGCTGAGTGTACAAGGATGCTTACATATGTGCTTCATGGCATGACTTGAGCTAATTACAAACTCTTGAGTACAAAAGCAGGACAAACCTGGCTGATTGTTCCTGCCAACTGTTTGCTAAATTGGCTCATTCGAATCGAAAATTAAAAAAGGCAAAAAAGGGTCTGCTTGGATTTGCAAGTAAAACCAGCTTGCTTTTGACTGGGCAGGGGAAGAGATTAAATATGGGTGTGGGGATAGCTGGAAGTAGGGAAAGGGAGGGAATCAGAAGGAGAGAAAAGCAGGACAGAGATGAGGGTAACTTAAACCTCCCCTTTCTGGCAGCAATAGACTCTTAATTGGCTTAACTCTTTAGGTGAGCACTTCTCTAGGTGAAGGAGAAGGGCAGGTGACTTCAATGAGTAAGTCAGTCCAAGAATCAACAGCACCTATTGCAGGGTGGGCTGCATTGCTTTGGGAAGGTGAATGGCCTCCACCTGTAGTGACATAGGGGATTTCATCATCTAGTTTAAACCAGCCTTCTAAATTTTAGACTGATATTGGATGAAGCCTGATATTGGACCAGTTCATATTAACATTAAAAACTCAAGACAAAGATGAAGGCTGACATTTCTGTATGCTTAGTCTTAACTCAGGTTTCTACCCTTCTCTAGTGGAGCTGACATTTGGTACTTTGAATGATGCAAATACTGATTAGTATTTCTTCTTGCTGAATGCCATTGGTCACCACACAGTCCCACACCAGACATGTGGGATATTGTGCCTGGTTTTTGTCAGCCAGTGGATGACACCAAGATGAGCAATGCAGCTGATGAGCTTGGGGGAAGGGGTGACGTTCAAAAGGACCTTGGCAGTCTCCATGAAGGTCAACAAGGCCAAGTTCCAGGTTCCAAGTTCCTGCACCTGGGTAATCTCCAGTATCATTACTGACTAGAGGGTGAAGGGATTGAGAGCAGCCCCGTGGAGAAGGACGTGGGCATGAAAACTGGATGTGAGCCAGCAATGAGGACTTGCAGCATAAAAACAGAGAGAGAGTTTCTTCCAAAACCATGGACAGGACAAGGGAAAATGATTTTAAGCTGAAAGAGGGTAGATGGGATTAGGTATAAGAAAGAAAAAACCTCTTATGGAGGTGGTGATACACTGGACCTGTTTGCCCAGAGAAGATGTGGATGCCCCATCACTGGAAGTGTTCAAGGTAAGGTTGAAGGGGTTTTGAGCAACCTGACCTCAGCCCCCATGTCAGGGGGTTGGATTTAGGTGATCGCTTACAACCCAAACCATTACATAATTCTATGATTTGGACTCCTGTTAACATACCTTGAGAGGTTTTCAGTTTGTTTTATACACCAGGTTTCTTTGCAACTCTCATTTGGAGATATCACAGGATCAAGTTGGAAGGGACCTCAGAGGGTCAGTCATGTGCTTGAGCAGAATTCCCAGAGCACAAGATTGTGCCCAGATGGGTCTGGAATATCTTCAGTAAGGGAGACTCCACACTTTCTCTGAGCAACCTGTTCCAGTGCTTGGTCACTGCACAGGAAAGAAATTCTTCATATCCATGTGGAACTTCCTGGGAATCAGTTTTTGCTTCTTGTTCTGTTGCTTGGATTTCAGGCTTGTTGTTCTCAAGTGTTTCTGTTAGGTTAGGAAGGTGGTCTGGGAAAGCATTCAAAGTCAAAATGTGAAAGGGAGAATAACCCTCCCTGAGTTACAAAAGATACCTCAGTGGGAAACATTTCATCAGAAGAGTGGTTTCTGTTTGGAGTTCAGGTGTGTAAGAGGTGACCTCAGTCACTGCTGTCCCCAGGCTGTCATTTGTTGTACTGGAGCTGTCAGCATTGTCTGTCAGTTCTTGCCTTGAGAGGCCATTTCAGGTCTCCAGACTAGGGATGAATCTGCTTTTCTTCTGCCCTTGTGCAATAATGGTCCTGAAATGGGCCTGACCCAGCACCTTTAATGAGGCATACAAACTACCATGGGAATTACAGCATGGACCAGGGTGGAAGTGTGTTGGGATATTTGTGTTTTTTTCCAGATGATGCTTCTGAAAGTTCATAGGCAGGTCTCTCTTTAGTCCTCACTTTGATCATTGCCTATTAAAAAACGTTCTGAAATGTCCTTAGCAGCTCCAGCAGGAACTGGTCCACCCTCAAGATTTACCAGCTCCATGATGTTAATTAAGGGTTGATTTTTTCCACACTTCTGATTGATTGGCAATTATGAGGTCTGCTTGTTACAGGTTTCCAGCATAGATCAGTGATTATTTTTCTCTGTTAACGATGTTATGAGCCAAGCTCTGAGCCTCTGGCAATTCTCTGAATTGCTCATCATCATCTTGAATTTAGATTTCATGATAATTAGGCTGTCTGAGTTGGACAGTGAAAATGGGCATTCTGATCTCACCCTCTACTATGTAAGTTGTTATTTTCTAAGCCATCTGCATGCTGTGAAAGCAGACTGGGAAGCTCCTCAAATTTTTAAAGGTGAAGAGGATGAAAATAAGTTTTCCTTAACAAGCCATTTCTGAGCACTTTGCAAACCACATCTTGAGTGTCAGCAGGACATCAAGGGGGTCTCCTCATACAAAGCTGCAAACAGGAATTAAACAGACTGTGTTTTGTAGATGCACATTGCTGAAAGTTGCTCCCCACTTTGGGAAGACTCAATCCCTGCCCCAGCACAGTGTGGGGTGCTTTGCCCCTTCTCTCCTTGCTGGTTCTCAGTGCTCTCAGAAAAGGAAAGAGGCCAAAATGGGGCACTAGTCACAACCAGATGTTGGGCTGCCTCGAGTGCCAGGAAGTGGTGGGTGATAAATCCCAGGCAAGCCTGTGCTGGGGGGAGGTGACACCTCTCACACATGTGATTGCCATTAACCATCCCTTGGTGAAAGGGAAAGGAAACAATGGGGCTGTGAGCAAAGAGGGGTCTGGGTCTGAGGGGCTGCAGGACAGCTTTCACAGGTGGCAGGGTGGGACACAATGACCTACACGCTGTCTCCATGGGCAGATGCAAGTGCAGGAGGGTTTTAAGTAGCCTTCAGGAGTCAGGAATGTGAGAAATGAGCATCAACATGAACTAAATGCATGCAAAATGGGTTTATTTAGGTTAGAGGGTTTTATTAACTCATCTTGGAGAGAGAACTATGCATAAGAGTCCGTTGCCTGCTGTAAATACTATGCCTGGTCAGGTAGACCTTCCTGCCTTTTTGCTCATTTATTTTTCATCCCTCAAGCATGTGATCCACAGTGCTGGAACAGAAACATACCCAGAGCCAAAGCAGGTAAAATAAACCCTGATTCTTGCA
Source organism: Cichladusa arquata (assembly GCA_026413545.1). NCBI lineage: Eukaryota > Metazoa > Chordata > Aves > Passeriformes > Muscicapidae > Cichladusa > Cichladusa arquata. The sequence goes on from JAOTQP010001546.1 coordinate 105,325,770, forward strand.
AGTGGCTGCAGGCAGAATTCCATCACAAACAGGCAATGAAATAGGATCACAGGATCACTTGCCATATGGTAATTCAGGTTGGGAGGGAGCCCTGAGGGGCTCTGGTCCTACCTCCTGCTCAAAGCTGGATCAGCTACTGGGCAGGCTGTGTTGCTCAGGGGTTTGCAGCAGGTAGCAGATAGGATGTTAGGGACCAGGACAAATGCTGAGATGGTTATATAGCCTTTCTCTCTGCACAGTGAAAATCTCAGCCTTTAGCTTTGGCCCAATGTGGTTTTAAATTAGATGTTTTTGTTTGAACCACAATTAAAGAGCTTTGAAATAAAGCCTCTTACCCTACAGTCACATTCAGCTACTACACATGGACATGGATACAGGATAACTGCTGCAAAATGCCCTAAATTGTCTGTCTGGGAGGTGTGGGGTGGGAAAAGGGAGAGGATTTAAAGCTAAGGAGGGGTCATCCCTAAGTGTACTGGGAGAAAGATGGCTCCTGAAGGACTGGCCCAAAGCAAGACAGAGAATTTAAGAAGTGATGTCTAATTTGGGGAATTCCTCAGAGACAGCAGGGTGGAACAGCAAGAGGGACAGCAGTTCAGGGGAACAGGAGAAGGAAGAGTGTTGGCTGCATGAGTAAATGGGGAAGAGCTGGGAGGGGACCAGAAAATTCTGGCAGAAAAGAAAGGAGTCTGATGGTGCTGAGATCATAGGAAACACTACCTCCATGTGCACATAAATAGTAATAGTAATGCAGGAGCTGATAGTACAGGAGTAGAGTTCATGTTTGGAAAAAAACATGAGATTAAGTGATGTTAGAAGCAGAGTTGAAGATGCATGCTTTAGCATAATGGGAAACTCATTAGGCATACATTTAAATATCTTCTGCAGTACATCCAGTGCTTTATAAAGGTCATGGGCTCATTTGTGGAGTTTAAAAGCCAGAAGAGACCGTGGGATCATCCAACATGATGTAATACATACAAATCTAATTACATCTTATCCATGCACCTTTATACTCAGCTCAGTGCAATAAACACATCCCATCTTGGGGTTTAGACCTTGTCTGGAGAGCCCATAAGGAGGACGAGACACCTGTGGCAGTGGTAGCAAACATTGGTGATCCTGGCTGTTTAAGACCTGTTTCTATAATTTAGGTAGTGTGCTATGACTGATATGTTCACTGGAAGCTGGCAGTTTCCTTCTCTTCATACATTAAGGCATCTTTCACAGACTCAATGTTGATACAGTAAATGTCACTCTCGTTCCATTTTCCAGCATAAAACATTTTTCAGGTCTCGAATCACACTGATGCCTTGGGGTGGCTTCCTAGAACAGAGGCTAGATGAAGTTAAGAGAATAAAGTGGGTATTTATTAAAGGCTTTCAACTGATACACCTTGGGCAGTCAAAAGCCTTGCAGGGCCTACATCCAAGGAGGATGATGGTCATGAGTTTTTCAGACAGATATGTTTGGTCTATTTGTACATCAGGGGTTAATTCTCCAATTGCAGCTTCAGGTTATGAAGTCATATTTCTCCAGTTTGCTCCTCCCCAATCCACTTTTGTTTGTGCTTTTCAGAGCCTGAGGCTGTGGGATGTCCTTGGGTTCCAGGCCCAGAGGAATTGTTTTTTCTGACCAAAGTGTGGAGACAGTAGTTAACACTTTATATGAAGTTTAGAGTTATGCAGTAATGCAGCACAGGATTTGAAAAATATAAAGGCTAAAATCTGAAGGCATCAGCATGACAAACTTATCTCTGTGTCTTTATCTTTTCTTGAGTTAAAGGACTGCAAGAATCATAAAATCATTAAAACTGGGAAAGACCCCTGAGATCTGTTAAGCCAGCAGCACTGTGTTCACCACTAAACCATATCCCTGAGTGCCATATCCACACCTTTTTTAACACTTCCATGAATGCCTTGACTATCTCCATGTTCCAATGCCTGACCACCCCTTCAGTGAGGTCAGTCCATCCTTCAGATAGGATTTGACTCTACTCCTCTCTGCTGCCTGATGGTTTGGTGCCATGGTTGTGTGGGCACGAGCAGGCTGAGGTCATCAACCCAAGCACGCCCTGTGGCTAATGATCAGCAACAGATTTTCTATTTGGATATTTCATATCTGAACAATTCAAGATTTATTGCTTCCCCTGAGGTCTTTTTAGGATCAGATTTTTTCATCAAGTTGTTTGTCTAACTCCATCTCCCCATGCAACTTCCTACCCCACCACAAAATCAACAATGTAGTGTTTATATTTATTTAGAAGCATTCTGTTCCCTGGTTTGGTGTTTGTTTTTTTTTTTTTTTTTTTTTTTTGTTGCTTGTTTTTGTTACTGGTTTACTTTTTTTGTTGTTGTTCATTAGCATTAACTTTACATTTATTACAATATATTCAGGGTCTAATAAATTCTAATATTACAGTCCTCCAGATTGGCATAAACAGTCTGGTATTCTGTGGGTATACTGGAATTATGCTTGCCTCTCCTGTGTGAGTTATTTGAATTTGAAACCATGGCAGTGCAGGGTATGTAAAATGTTGCTAAAGCATAAAATTTCAACAAGCAGGGAATTTATGTGTGTGTTAATGTAAAAAAAAATTGAATTAAAATGGGGAATGATTGCTCAGTGAAGCAGATGGGCTATAAGAAATACACATACAAACTCAGAAAGCTTTTTAGAAAATCCTAAATTTTACCATTCAGACAATTACTAATGGTTCTGACTGAAGGAAACTTGCATGTGATATGCAGAATCCTTTCAACTTGTATTCGTTGTTAGGGTTTGCATTCCACGTAAGTCTGTCAGGCAAGTAATGATCATTTTGTCTCAAGCTCCTGTAGAAAAAATATGATCTTTGGAGAGCTTTGAAAAATGCCATTAATCATCTCTGCTTCCCCCACAAGGAAGAATGGTTTTGAGATTAGGGCTTTGGAGGGGCACTTGAAGGATCTGGTTTGTGTTTCCCAGATCTGTCATGAGCATTCATACATCTTCAGGTTGTAATTCAAAATAGTTTATCTAGCAGCTCAGTAGAGGCAGAAATAACCCCATTTTCAAATGCAATAGTTTGGTTAGGTATTAAGCCCTCTATAAACTCCCTTGCAGCTATGGGAGTTCTTGAAAAGACTAAACACATCTCTCTGTACCAAGTTCCTATCTTTAAAACCGGAATAATAGATTTCTTTGACCTTTTTACTTTCAACTTCCCTTGATTATCTATGTCGATTATAAACATTTTGGAGCAGGAATCCCCTTAAACTGTGTTTATGTGGTTCCAGGGAGGACATCAGCCTTGTTTTTGCCTTTGGGTACATTTGTAAAATGAATCCTAATTTGCAGTCATTTAACCTAAAATTAGAAGTCTGGGAAGAGAGTAGTTTAGGAGTTTTCAGACACATAAAAGGCTGTGGCAGAGATGTGGAGATAGCCTCTCATGCAAAGGGATCAATAGGCAAAGGGCACAAATTGTAGCGAAGGAATTTGGCCTCTATATTCAGAAAAATGTTATAGAGGTGAAAAGAGAGATGTTCTGGAAAAGTCTGGGTGGTTATCACTGGGTATACATCATTGAGGATCTTTAAAAGCAAGCTAGATGGGATCCTGCTATGGGTCTAGAAGGGTAGACTAGATGACCCAGCAAACTCATTTCTAGCCCTGCTTCTCTGTGACACACAACTCCAATTTGCAGTTGCCTCAGGCTGAGCTAGTGACTTGCCTAAACTCACGTAGTGTGTGCTGTTCAGAGGGCCAGGATTTGCTGTGCTTCTCCTCTGACTGTTTGCCAGTCGAGCTCTCTGTGGACTTCTCCTCAGCAGTGCCAAAGTTAATGCTGCTCTTTCACTTTGGGATGTTTTTTCCTGAAGCACAAAACTCTACCTTGAAATATGAGTTTTCCAACCGTGAAGGCGGACGTTTGTTTTCACACAGAACTTGAGGCAGGGCAGGAGAAGGTGTTTGGTTTTCGGTGACGCTGCCCACATGTGATTTTTGGCTGGGTACACAGAGTGTGGAGTGGAAAGCCTTACGTTCCAGCTGGCTTCACTCTACAGCACAGGAGTCCCTGCCAGATTTCTCAGGACAATTTAAAGCAGCTCACATTCTGGCATGCTGTTTCTTGTGCAAATGGGAAGGTATGAGCATCTGTGCTGGGGGTCTTACTCCTTACCCAAACTCGTTGAGTTGGGTGTTAATGAATGGTGATGAATGGGCACTGCTCAGAGCACAGGCACTGCCCTTGTCCTGTGAAATAAAATGCAGCAAAGCCTCTCTTGTCCTAGGGGTGAGTAGCACAGCAGGACTTGCATCTAGCCAGATGTTCTTCCTTCCAAACAGGGCAGTCACACGTATGCCTAATACCCGAGGGCAGCGATCCAGCCTAGGGCCTGGGGAGAGTGCTAGCTGGCATGGGCCAAGCTGCTGTCCAGCACTGTTTGAACATTTAAAGAGTACAAATGATCATTTGCTAGTGCTTGGAGCAATGCCCTGGGCCTCCTCAGTTTGCAAGGAGGACCTACAGCAGCAGTGCCAGCACGCCAGGGAGCTCGGTGCTGGGTGACCCTGCAGCTGAGCTCTGCAGGATGTGCTGGAGTTCCATCCTGGCAGAACAGCATGTCACTCAGCTGAGGCCTGTACTGATGCAGCAGTTAGTGACTCACACCAGAAACCCAGTGTTTAAACCTTCTGAACTCACGACAAAGCTCCATGCTGGGCTCCTGGTGCTTTGGCCAGGTATCCAGACACTCAGCTGGGAGCACCCAGACAGGTGGGGTGCCAGCTCTAACCCCATCTTTTGTGGTTGCTCTGAGAGCTGACAGCACTTGTGGTGTGAGCTAGAGCACCTCTAAGACCTGGTGGCTGGGGGGAACATGCCCGTAGATTCATTGTACCATGTATTTGGGAGATGTTTTGGTTGGGTTCATTTTTGAGGAACAGTGGGTAATTATTAGCTATGGACCAAGGCTGTCTGAAGACTTTAAAAGGAGATGTTTTCTTCTTGACAAGGATACATTCAATCAGATTTGATGGTAGTGCATGTATGACACTAGAATTAATCTTCTAATCTAACATGCAAATCAAATTTACTTTGGTTTTTTTTTTTTTTTGGGTCACTGAATTGTATTCTTTGCTATACTCTCTGGATCTGTTGCAGGCAGACACACAGGACCAGTCTCTAAACAGTTTATAACATTCAGCATTTGACTTACAAATGGGGTTAGTGAAGGTTGTGGAGCTGACAGCCCTGTAGCCTGGGGTGGATGTGCACTGGTTGTCAGCAGAAATCACAGTCTCAGCCGTGTCAGCATCACACATCACCTCCCTGTCACAAGCTTGCCTTGGAAGGACCCTGTCTGGATATGAGAGCCATGTCATCCCAGGGGAAAGGGGACATTGATTATGTTTTTGGCATTCAAACCATGACAGCAAATAAATTTTCCTTTTAGAGTTTTTGGTAACTGTGATTTTTCCTGCTAACTGCTGAAACAAGGGTAGCACATTCATTTCACTTACTTCACCACTCAGACATAATCTTTTGCCTTCTTAGCACATTTTTTGACTGACACCTCTGTAGTGCTTGAATCCCAATCTGTTGATGCCTGACTGGTTGTGTCTACCTGGGGAAAAGAGCAATTCCTGTATCCAAACATTCATCTCAAGAGGCCAGGACCTGGTCTGGTTCACTCTGGCCTGGTGATACCTTTTTCTGGTCTTAGAAAACTGAGAGCCAGACACAGTTAAAGGATAAGGGGTTTTTGTATTGGTATTTATAGGGATCCTTATTGGTGCACCTCTCTGCCAAGGTGGGATGTGCTGCAGTGCACACACGTGACAGGTCATTTATACAATTTATAGACCTTACAAATTAGCATATCTAGCAAGGATGCTCCAATGGGAGGCCTGGATTAGTGACATGATATTCCCTCATCCGAGGAATTCCCCCCTAGATGGGCCAAATCTCTAATTTACAGGATATGTTCTAGAGAGGAACTTGGTTTCTAAAGATAGTGTAGGGTTTTCTGACCTCCTACTACGAGGCCTTTAGGATGTTTGGTCTCCTGGCCTAACAAAATACTAGGGCTATGCTAAGTGATCAGCCTTAAGGAATTATAAGTTTGCATGCTAAGAATACTGAAGGTACATAGAAGTTATATAAAATGTATAAAAAAGAAAAGGCAAAAATCATCTTGGCATCACTGGCAGTCAGAAACCTCAGCAAACTATTCAAATTCCACAGTGATCACTTCCACCCCATGAATGCAGAAGGGCTCAACTCTTTCGAATTTTGCTTATATTTGTAAAAAAAAAACAAAAACCCTAATTAAATAATTAAAAATGCTTTGTTTGATTAAGGCCCACATTTATCAGCAGTATTTTTACAGCTCTTTGCTGTCATTAGTGCTAAAGCTGGAGCACAGAACAAAGGAGACAGAAGAAAGCTGTGTCAGGACTATTGACACAGCCAGCTTTTAATCTCTCTCCTGACAGTCCATCTTTCATGGTGGCTTGTGTCCATCTGTGTCCATGTGCCAACAGTAGCAGAAGCCAGTGTAAAACATCCTATTGAGCTCTTTGTCAAGGTGTCTTCGTGCAAGACTGCCATTAATAATTCATTCTAAGAGGAATTTGTGCTCTCCAGAGTTGGAGCCAGGCCTGGGAGCACAGCCATGGTAAGCTGTACCTGTATTTAGCTTGGGTGGAAGGTTTATCTCTCAGGAGAGCTGCAGTTCTTTAATCTCTGCCTGTTCTGGAAGTGAGAGGATGCAGTTTGTGGTGTCTGTGGGTGATCACCTTGCTAGAGCTGTATTTCTGCTCCACATGCTCAGTGCTGACAGGGATTTATTTCTCTAGGACTGTTTCCTCTGTTGTTTTTTGTTGAGAGTACAAACAGGGTCTTCCAAGCTGAAAAACACCTGATAAATACCAATAGAAGTACAAGAAAATAAATAAATGAAAAACATGCCTGTAAGACATCAAAGCATCATAGAATCAGAGTGGTTTGTGTTGGAAGGGATCTTAAAGATCATCTCATTCCAACCCCCTGCCATGGGCAGGGACACCTTCCACTATCCCAGGTTGCTCCAAGCCCTGGCCTTGAACACTTCCAGAGACAGGGCATCAAAACTTCTCAGGGCAACCTGTGCCAGGGCTTCCTCACCCTCACAGTCAAGAATTTCTTCCTAGTATCCAATCTAAATCTACCCTCTTTAGGCAGGGCACTCTTTTTTCAAGAGCTGGAGGTGTTGGCCTGAGGGAGCACCATCAGAAAATGGACTTTTGTTTTCACTCAGTCAAACTGAGAAGGAAAAGGATTTTTAATATCTGATTATAACATCACATTTTTGCAAAAATGCAGTCATGGTTAATTGTGTCCAAGTGTGGCTCTGAAGCCTTGTCTAGATGGAAATGTTTGTGGGCTGAGAATATGAGCATAGGAAGTTATCTTTTATCTCTACAGTTGGTTCTATCACAGGAAAAAAACACTGATGTGAAGCAATTTTTGCTCATTAAATCAAATGATTGATACAAGCATGGCTTAAGAATAGATTCCACTGTAGTTTTACAGAGTGATTATGGTGGCATTTACAAGAGAAATCTTGGGAACCCAAGAATGTGGGGGAGGCTTAGCTGTGCATCTGTCATCTATTTTAGTTCTCTGTCATTTGTATCATTTAACTGAAATATGGAAAGATTAAAAGTCAAAGGCTTCCCTTTGTCATAAAAAGGAACAACATTTATGGCTTGAATTTGACCCAGGAGACTATTTTATCCCACCATCTCTCCCTTACACCCTGCTGGTGTCCTTGATGGATGAGGTGTCCAGTATGAAATCACATGAGCCTGCTGGACTCTCTAACAGAACCTTTGTGTTCCTTGTGTTTAACAGGACAGGTGGACATTAGGGAAAGATGTGGAAATGCATTTCCTTCCTGTTTCTGAGCAGTGACAGCTCTGTGCTGTGCTAATAAAGTAGTTTGATAAAAGCAGTTTGATAAGAGTGTTCAGCTCGGGTTGGCTGAGTTCAATCCCTCCATCCTGGGGGGAGGCTGAGAGCTGCTCTCCATGGAGCTCTGACAAGTTGAAGGGAGGTGTCCTGCACCATGAGGGCAGGTGGTGCAGCACAGATGGGCAGTTGGAGCAGGTACCTCTGTATACCATCAGTATTTTTGCCACAGAGGTGGCTGGAATGTGTGCAGGGACAGTTCAAAGGAGTCCAGGCAAATATTTTTCAGCCATCTTCTTTGCCTGTGGAGCATTTCAGCATTCAGTGTTTCTAAAGGGCTGTCCATTCGGATAACACACAGCTGATAACATCCCTGAGCTGAATATGTGTCACAGCCCTGTGTCTGGGTACAGTCCCACAGGGCTATTCCAGCTTTCTTCACTGTGGACAGGCAGCAAATTCAGCTCTTTGCTTGGCCTGACACATCTCCGGGTCATCATTGGGTCCTGTGTCTGTGATGTCCCCTGCTCTGAGCCCTGAGGAGCAGCAGTGACCTCCCAAGCTCGGACAGCTGCTTAGTCTTTGTGCTTGACCTCTGGATTTCACTGAGCACCTCTGCACTGATGAACAAAAGAGTGCCAAAGCCCAGCTCTTGACATCTTGGCCAGGCTGCTGGTGCCTGGGCGAGCTGATCTATTGGGTGGCGTCCCTGCCATGGTAGGGGGCTTGGAACTGGGTGGTCTTTAGGGTTTGTTTCAGCCCAAGCCATTTATGATTCCATAATTCTATGATCCATGACACTGGAACTCTGTGGACCATCCTGCTAAATTACAGAAATGGCATTTTATGTTGCATGGTCTGGACATGGCTGAGAAGTCAGTAGGGACCACATGCTGTTCCCAGCAGGCATTTTGGATGGAGTCACCTTGTTTTGAGTGTGAAGAGAGCTTAACAACACAAAGGTCACACTGTACCAGGTGAATGGTGTGTTTAATTTTCTTGCATCACAGCAACCACAGTTTACTTCTTCCAGAACACGTAAGAGTGGAGGTTAATGCTCTTTGTGTCATTGTAAACAGTTTCAAGGATCAGGTGATCTTTATTTTATCTATCACAAAATCTTCACAGGTCTAAACAGAACACTGGAAGGACCACACACATTTTCCTTCCCAGGTTTCCTCCTTGTTTGTGGTGATGAAGCTGGTGAAGGGTCTAGAAAATGTCTTATGAGGAGTGGCTGAGGGAGCTGGGAGTGTTTGCTGTGAAGGCTCAGAGTGAACCTCACTGCTCTCTACAGCTCCCTGAAAGGAGTCTGTTACCAAATGAGGGCCAGTCTTTTCTACCATGTCTCAAGTGAAAGGATGAGAAAAAATGGCCTTCAGTTTAATGAGGGGAGGTTCAGATTAGATATTAGAAAAAAAAAATTCACTAAAAGACCAGCTGGCCATGGGAATAAGTTGCCCAGGGAGGTGGTGTTATCACTCTCTGGAAATGTTCAAGAGGTGTCTGGATGTGGATATGTTTTAGGGGTGATTATGGTGGGGCTGGGTTGATGGTTGAACTAATTGATCTCAAAAGTCTCTTTTAATCTTGATTCTTCTGTGATTATGGGATGGTTTCAGGCACCCTTTGCTTGAAGGTCAGGGTCTGCTCATGTAGGTCATCACTCCTATGTGTGGGATCCTTTTCAGATCACAGCATCCCTCTTCCTCCTCAGCCAGGTGCTTGTTAACTGCAGATAGTTGTAGATATTGGGTATTTAGTCTCTGACCTTTCAGCAGAAGCTAACAAAACACATCTTCAGATGACATCAAGACACCACTGAGGAAGAATATTTTCTGCCTTTGAGGAGGATCTGGGGAAATACAAAATCTGAGGGTGGACATTGTCTTCGTGCATAACAAGCAGCACCAACCACTTCATTGCCTGCTTGGCCTGCAGGGAAGCAGGTGGGCTGGGTCTTTGAGGACAGGTTCGTGTCCCTGCTCACTGCAGGGGTTTGACCTTTAAAGGTCCCTTCCAACCCAAACCATTTTATGACTATTTGAAGAGTCATCTGACCATTCGTCTCACCTCTGTCCTTTCAGTCCTGTGACAGCAGATTTGCAGGGTGGTGCAAGCTGCATAGGGTTTGGTGCAAGACTCTGCTGTGCAAACTGCTGTGATTCCCCTTGGAAGAGCCTGGGAACAAGTGAGACATCAGAGTTACTGCTCATATGTCCCATTAGATGCCTGAGTTAAATGATGTCCCAGCCATTTCACTCCTTTTATCAGCCTGCTGTAGGGACACCAGCCTGAAGAAGGGTTTTGATTTCCAGTTCTGTGTCTGCAAACTGGTACTTGGGTGCCTCCAGAGCTTGTGTTGCTGTTGGGAAACTGGGCAGGCAGTTCCTTGCACCAGCTGCTGTACAAGCACAATTATGCCATTTCTTCTGCATACAGTGTTGTAATTAGTGTGCCTCTTTCACAACGAGCCTCACTTTGAACTCTGTTTGTCTTTCCATTACCTGGAACATAACTGGAAGTGAGTTATTTGCTCAAGGATGAAAAAAATAGCTTTGATGCAGAATTTTTTTAAAAACACAGATTTTTAAGATAGGTTCTTTATTTTTTCACAGAGAAAACTCTGAAGCAACTCAAAGGTGGAAAGCTCAGACTAGACAGAATAGTGACCCAGTTCTCACCCTCCACTGCAACATTGATTTGAATAGAATGGTAGAGGTCTAAACAAGGCAGTGATGTAACAGACTTGTAGAGTGGACTTGCTGCAGCTCTTGCTGAACTGGGAGAAAGTTAGGAAGGAAGTTTACCTGAGTGTAAATTAGATTAATCTCCTGTCTTATTGCAGTGAAACAGCCAATGCTTTGATCTTTGTTCAATTATTTGTTGTATTCCCCCTGTGCCCAGGAGTTATGGGCATGAATCACAGCCCTCTCCTGCCAAGCTGAGGTCAGTTTTAATACTTTAATATTTGATATATCTCCTATCAGCAGTCTGCATCTGGCAGTCAACTAGTTAACAAGTATTTTTCTCCTCTAGCTGTTATGATCCCATGCAGTTATTAGAATTAAGGCAATTAAGGTGGATTACTTCAGATTTTAGGTAACATGGATGGCTATTGGAATTGCAATTAACATCTTGTCTCTATAATCCAGGCAGGTTGTGAGGTTGATTTTATCCGTGCAGCTGCATTGATAGGGATTAGTTTTCCTTTGGAGCTCCAGTTTGTGAGCTGAGCAAATCCTGCAGCATGTGTCTTTACAGACATGAGCAGTGGCTCCCTTGGTATGAGGTGGGGTCATCCCAGCATGGGACAGAAGTACTCTGAAGGACTGTATTTATGAGTTTCTCTGCTGTTTACAGGGTTTCATAAACCATCCCTGTTTATCCCCCCATCCAGGAAATTTGTTTGTTAAAGATTTACTTGTTCAAAAGGTGTTCACAGCCTCTTTGTGCTGGATTAATCCTTTTATCTGATGATGAGATATCAGGCTTGGTGGGCTCAAGATATCCAGTGGAAGGAACAAATACTGCAGTACAGAGCATTATATTCCACTTGAAAGAAGTGGCACCTTAAACTGAGGGCATGCCAGATAAAGGCTCTGCCCTGGGTTCAAGTTGCTAGCAGCAAAGGTATGTGTTAAAGTCTTCATGTTTTTTGTAAGAGTCCCAAAAAGGAAGCCTAAAAATAGAGGTTCTACAGTATGGAGTTCCTTGGCCGTGAGTTAGCAACCTGCATTTCCTTTGGAATATGTGATAAGAAACACTTTCAAACACATGGCAGGATAAGATATGTCTCCGTTTACTCATTTTTAACTGATTGAATTCAGTAATTTTGAAAGGAGAGCAATGCCAGTGGATGGGCCTTGCTGCCCAAACAGGCAGAAACTGAGCTGTGCTTAGCAAAGGCCACCAGAAGAGCATTGCTGATCTTCCCAGAATGATCCCTGGGGCTTGGCTGGGGTGGCAGCCTGGTGAACCAAGTACTGCAAGTAGTCAGGATCTTCAGGGACCTGCCAGCCCCTTAGAGAGGTCTCAAGGGAGCCCCAAGTAGCTCTGGAATAATTTCTGTACTAACTGGTGGGTAGGATTTGAGTCAGGATTGTTTACCTCTGTTAACTTTGGAATAAATGAGAGAAGCTTTTTTCCCAGCAATGTCCTACACCTAAATGTATATCCATACATAATGTGTAAGCTTGCAGCTCAGTCTTGCAAAGCTTTACATGCACTAATGTAGGGATTAGTCAGTCTATCTGTGTAACTTATGGAGGGACAAATTAACCACCTCCCATCCCAGTAAAGTGCCTTAGATTAGATGGTAAGAATCCAGGTATCATTTGAGATATTCATATAAATGAATCTTAATAACACGTGTGGAGGGTGGAAAAGAACAGACTGGTGTGCATGAAATGTCCCTGCTGACTATTTCACGAAGCCTAATAGAAACAAACACTTAGCTTTAAAAAACCTTGTGTTCTCTTAAAAAAAAAAAAATCACTATTAAGTGCTGGAAAGCTGCCACAAGAATCCAGCACTGAGTATTCCCACAGTTTCTTCCCAGTGCTCCCAGACGTAGCTGCAGGGCAAGTTGCATAAGAGCGTGGGGTAGGTGTTCAGGAACATCCTCACTGGGCTATAACAAAACCCTGGCATTGTTTTCCATGGTGTGTGTCTGCTTTTATGTGGCATCAGGAAAGTGGCTGTAATTTGCTGTTTCACAAAACTGGCAGTTACTCACAGTAGCAATTGCAGTAAGATTTGGGCTTGCAGTCCTTACTGCTCCCTCGGGGTATGCATGGAAGCAAGATGATGCATGCTACGTGTTTTTCTACCAGAAAAATAAATAAAATAAAATACATAAACCATGCAAAGAACTTTTCACAGTCTCCAAGCCAGATTATTTAAAGCTGATGCTGTGTGTTAGAGAGGCTCTGCCTGTAAATGTACTTCTTTGAAAAAACAGGGGAGGCTTACTACTCATAATTAAAAAACATGTATAGGGTTTTTCCTCAAACTTTCCACTGTGCTCAGGAAATCTCAGCCCCAAAGGAGGATGTCTCACAGGTTATGACCATGTGAATGGAAGGATTTATATTGAAAACAGTTTTGCCACTTTGTTCACAGATCCTTGGATTTCAAGTTTGTTAGTGTAGCCTGGCTTCTATAAGCCAAGTGCTGAAACACTGAGGAGCCAGTGATCCCCACACTGAGTTTTGGGTCTCAAACTAAACAGTGTTTTTGCTCAGTAAATACTGATCTGCATTCATCTGTGTATAACAGAAGGGAATTTAGCACTGTAGCTGCCTTACACAGTTTTGTTCACTCCTAATCTTTATTCCAATGCAATTGATAACCTTTCCCTGTGCAGAATTTCCAGTTTGGGCATCTCATGGGGACCCTGGGAATTGCCACTCTAAGTCAAACATGTGATCAGAAAAAGTCACTGCTTTTAATGGCAGAGGTTACCAGCTGCTTTCTGATGACATTCCTCAACTCCTGCTGTCAAGACACTGCTATCTTTTTGGGAAAATCTTCTAGCCCTTTGCCTACTTCTCTGCAGTTTGATTGCAGAGAGGAAAAGCCAATGAACTGATAAAGAACTAGCACACACTTTTGGATAAGTAGCACTTGGATAAAAAGAAAGTATTTTTGTACAGAGCATAGTTTTGCTGCTGTAATTACAAACACTTTAATTAGGCAAGGAGAGCAGATGGGAAGAATCTCCAAGCTGTGCCTGCCAGCAGACACTGAGAGAAGACATGGGGGAACATCCAGAGATATGCTGGTTGTGGTTTCTCTTTGAACTAGCCTTTTTTTCTGGGTTGCTCTTCTGGTGTCTCAGAGGTCATCAGTGGTCAGTGGACTACAGGGTGGGTGACATTGCTTCAGAAACAGGCACAGAAAATCCCCTAAATATCTTGGTCAGTAGTCTTGGAGGAGAAATTATATTCCTAACTCTTGGAATATAATGATTGGATCATATCCAGGCTAGTTGTTGGCTCAGATGCTGAAGCATGAGGCTTCTTACTATTTTTTAAAATATTTGGGCAGTGCAATGTAGCTGCAGATGCTATTTTCCCTGGTACCTTCCTTTCCTGCCTGGGCTTCTGCTCCCCTGCTGTTCCTCTCCTGTGCTTGGTGGGGGCTGGCATGACCTCCCATCAGCTCCAGAGGGTTTCAGGACCTCTGGCTCTTTACTCCATCCCTTTCTCCCCACTTATCTTGGATATCCTTGCCCTGAGTGTCTCACAGTGATAGATAATGCTCACCCAAACACTGTTTTTTGGTACATAGTCATGAAGATCTCCAAGGGCCACTTTGCCTGACTGTTTGTGTACACTTTTTGCTGAAATTTAAGGGAGTGTCTTTTGGCCCAGGTTTTACAGAATTGGTTGCTGTGACTCAGCAGATTCCTGATAATTTGCAGGGCTGGAACCACTTAGGTATGTGCTGGCATCCTGAGCACAGAGACTTTGCTGGTGAGCAATTCTTCACATGGGCAATGCCCTGACTCTGGATCAGCCACACTTGAACACACAATACTCACTGCTCTGTCTGCATCCTGCTGGGAGCCACATATTGTGCCACATACTTGCCTGAAAAAGAGATAAGCAGCACAAAAGAATTTCTGCCAAGCCCTATAGACTAAATGTCACAACATTTCTGTATTATAAGAGTGATCACAGTACTCTGGGTTGAAAGGGACCCACAAGGATCACCATGTCCAGCTTTTAATGGCACAAGTGAATGGTAGAACTTTGGCATTTTTAGCATCAGGCTCTGACCAACCGAGCTAAAGTCTTGCAGTGTTAAAAGTTTGACTAAAATTAATGAAGATGGTGAGAAGAAATAGGAATTATGTCAAAGTCTGAAAATTAGTGTAATGCTACTTTGATCCAAAGTGAAGTGGATATATTCAGAGCACTGCATAAAATTCCAGTTTGTAATAAGTCTCTCTGAAGAAACCAGCAAACAGGTCTAAATGTCTAAGAAAGACCCTGGGCTGGTTTGCAAAGTACCAGTGAAAGTATGTGACAAATGCAGCCCAAATAGGGGAAATAGGGAAGACTGGCAGAATGAGCCTGACTTCCTTGTTAATCTGATTCTTCTGGGCCTGGTGGAGATGAGATGCAGCCACACTAGGAGCAAGGACTTACAGCGTGGCAAAGGTCCCATGGTGGGATGTAGCTGAGCATGCTGCAATTTGGACAAGAATCAGCTCGAGTCTCATCCTCCCCAAGATGCGTTATCTCGTGAAAATGCAGAACTCTCCTGACTTTGGGAGCAGGCAGAAATTTACAGATGAAAGTAACTCTTTGTATCTGCAGGTATCTCTTACAAGGCTTTCTTCTTTTTGATCTATTTTTCTTTCCAAATAGAACATGTAGGGAGCAAACTGGTGCGTGTGGTGCTTTCCCCTGTGCCCTTTGGAGACCAAAAGCCACATCAAGCAGGAGATTTATGAGTTGTTGGCAATAGATGCTTCATATTCTGTTATTACATTTCAGATGATGAAAGAAGAACAACTGACTTTCATGGCTGTGAAAGCAGTAGGAAAACTGCCTGTGGATAGATCGAGCACATGCATCACTGGATAGAAATTAAGGTGTTTATAGCTTCAAATTCAGATTTGGAAAGTTCAAGATAGCAGAAAAGATATCTGAGTAAAAGATGTGAGGCAGTTTTTAAGATTTCAACTCAGATACACTCAGGAGAATAAATCCAAAGGTAACATTATGATTCATTAACTATCCCTAATTAGGCTCCTAAATTTAAGTAGACAGAATCTTCCCTGGAGGCTTTCAAAGTCACCCACCTTTCACTGTTGATGAAACAGGGAGCTTAGGAGCATCCCTTATTTAAGACCCTTCTTATTTAAGGAGGACTTCTACCTTAGGTACCTACAGGGCATGCATGGGTCAGGTTCCCAGATTGGATGAACTGGATCTTCTAACAAGGTTATTGCATTTTTGGGCAGGCAGAAATCAGAGGAGTCAGGGAAGAGTGTTCTGTTCCCCTGTGCAGGAGAAGGAGAGCATGGGAGGGAATGGTGCTCCTGTTTGTCTCTCCCCCATGGAGTCTCAGTTGGAGGTGCAGCATTTCCTAAATCTCCTTCATCTCCCAAAGGCTCTCACATCACTGGACCTTTTTACCTGTGAGAGATTTCCCTGGGAGGAGCAGTGAGACCAAGCTAATTTGTGTTCCATGGGCTGGAACTGCTTTCACTTCTGAAATCGCTTCTCTGATTGCAGCTGCATGAGGAAAGGATAAGCATGTCCTTTTCTGTGGAGGGCAAACAAGAGAAAGGGTTGTCTGTATTATATTTATATTCTTATTGCACAACACTTCTGCAGTTGTCTGCTGCCAGGAGATACAGTAAAAGACAAAGCATCTGGTCTGTCTCAGGAGGAGTCTTGGCAGAGTGATCTGAAAGTTCTTATGGGTTGTGTCAGACATCCCAGCTTGTACCACTTGCCACCACCCCCAAATCACCAGCAGAACAGACAGATTCCTGCTTTGGGCAGAGTCTGGAGGGAGGGCCCTGGAGCAGGCTGTGGGCTCAGGGAGGTGTAGGTGGCTTTGGTTGGGACAGGGTTCTTTTCCCAGACAGTCTCACTTGCTTTCTGCAGGGTGCTTGCAAGTGGCCTTGCTGTAATTGGCATGAGTCACTTCCTTGTTATTGGTGGTTTGGAGCACCATGCATGGGAAAGAGGCCTGCAGCAGGCTGAGGAACTCCCTTTTGCTCTTGGGCTTTGCATTCGGTTTCAGCATTGCAGCCTGTATCCATGCTGGGTGAAAAAGTGCTTTTTTCAAAATAACTGAAGGAGATGGAAGCAGCTGGATCACTTGCATTTGTTAAATCTCTGATCTGGTGTTTGGGGTTTTTTTGTGAGGGTGAAGGTTTTCATGGCAGTTTATTGATCAAATCCCAACTTTCAGACTTATGGTCTGTTGCAGAAAGTCCCTTCATGTTTCCTGTTGTCTCCTGGGACAATTTACTCTTCCTGTTTAAACAGCATTGTACCTTCAGTCTAAATAAGATATAGGATGGTATGGCATGCCTTTGCAGCCAAGGTACAGAGCTGATGTCAGGTGCTCTCAGCCTTTTCCAAGGCTCATGGAGACATTTGAGAGTTGTAAGGTCTGATGATCTATCAGGTGATTTTACTCCTATCTGACCAAAAATCCCCCCTGTCAGAATGTTTGAAGGCAGGGCAGGATTTGAAGGTAGGCTTTGGATGTCTGACACAAGACGTGATCATGAGAAGAGACAAAAACTCTTTCTGTGTGAGGCCCTGAACTAGGTGAGGCACGGAGAGCTGGAAAAGGTTTCAACTTGTTACTTGGCCATGTCTGAGACCCTTGGGATAAGGCCAAGGGGGTAGGGTGTGCCTCAATTTGCTTTTGTTAACCAAATTATCATCTTCCACCCCCATGTTTCCAGCTACACAGTGGTGTTACTCCTGTCACCAGGTGCAGAGCCTTCTTTTGTATGGGATTTTTCCTTCTTGCTCTCTGACTGTACTCTGATATTTTGTGGTCTGGCACAGCCAAAATCCATTATTTTAATAGGTATTGTTGACTGACTGCTTAGTGAATTTAGGTTTTACTGCACAAAACCCACTTTTAGTTCTGCAGTTTGAGAGACTCATATACATGTGTACTCAGGAATTGCTTTCTTGTAACGACTTGGAACCATGAATGATCCTATTTCAGGCTGAATGCTGTGCCTTTTCAAGTCTCAAACAAGAATCCTTCAGAGATGCTACCTCTAAAATCATGCAGTAGTTTATATTGGGTGTTTACTCACAGGAGGATTTTTTTGTTGGTTTTTTAAAAATATGTTGAGCACCAACAGTTCCTGGCCCTAACCTGCCCAGATAAAAGGGTTGGTTGTAATTTTCTTTGATGAGGGAGTAATTTTTTTGTTCAAATTGCACTCTGCTTCAAGCATGCTCAGGAGGGTTTTCTGAAGATCCTGCAGATCTGTTTTAATCATGCTGAGCTTTGGGAACACACCTTATGGGCTGGAAATGCACAGGAAAATATAGAGAATGACAAGCCCCTTGTCTGTATGTTTTTAACACTGAGCTTTCATTGATCCCCTCCAGCTGACTGATGTGTATATCCAGTGAAGATGGAGGTCAGGGGATAATTGCTTCCTGGGAGTGGAAGTCTTTAAGCATGTTTAGGACAGAGCAACCATCAGAAAACACCAAATGATCAAATTAGCAAAGAGAGGGAATGGTTTGAGTGCAAGGCCGAGCTTGTTTCCTTTCTTTGGCACAGGCTCCCTCTGTGAAATTGGACAAATCATTTTGATATTTAAACACTTTCAAAACTCTGTCCCTGAGGCAATTCCCCATCCATAAAATATGGGGGCTATGGCATTAATGTTTTGATTAGGGGAATAATATATGTGATTAAATTGAAACACTCAGCCATGGTAGAAAATAATTACACAGAAAGAGCAGTATTCCTCTGAAAATAATATATTGTGGCAATTGGTCGAGGCCCCAGGACTGGAGTGTTTAAAACTAGATGGATCAACATAGGAAACACAGCAAATGATCTCAATTATGGTCTTTTGGTACCTGAAGAGGGTCTATAAGAAACCTGAGGAGGAACATGGACTTGTGATGACAGGCCAAGGAGGAATGACTTTAAAGTGAAAAAGAGTAAGTTTGGATTGGATATTAGGAAGAATTCTTCCCTGTGAGGGTGGTGAGGCCCTGGCACAGGTTGCCCATCATTTCCATGGCTGCCCCATCCCTGGAAGTGTCCAAGGCCAGGCTGGATGGAATTGGAGCAGCCTGGTCTGGTGGAAGGTGTCCCTGCCCATGGCAGGGGGCTGGAACAACACAGTTTTTAAAATCCTTCCCAACTCAAACCAGTCTGAGATTCTCTGCCCTTAATGAACAGAAGTGAGGTATTGACTGGCCTTTTCCATCTCTTAGCACTGCAGTTGGGAATGTTGCTGCTTGTAGACACAGTCACTTTTTCTTTTCATCAGCCCTGGGTTTTCTGGCCACACAAGAAACTGCTTGTGTGAAAATTCCAGCTGAAGGTGTCTCCACCAAGAACAAATAAGGATACTGTCAGCAGCACCAGCATGTGCCTTTTCACACTGTCCTGCTGGCTGCTCCTACAGACTCTGATGGATCTGCTCTGCCCATGAGAACACACTCTGGCTTTGATTTTCCTTCACCCCTGTTTCTGCTGTGGGGGGAGGCTGCCAGGCAATGGAGGAGAGGCTTTATTGTGAGATTGGTGCCATTAATTCATTGCAAATGGGTAATGCAGCTCTTGGGTTGGGAACTGGTATAAATTATTGCTAGCATGATGTTGATTTGGACAGATGAGCAGTGGGAGCTGGGATTGCTTTTAAAGCAGACACAGAGGGATTATGTAAAGACTTGAAAGCCTGTAATGGCAGAGGAATGAACCTGCTGATCTAAAAGCTCCGTTGCAGATTTATAACCTAGAACCAACTTCTGCAGGAACCTTCATGGAGTGTCACAGCAATGGTGACACTTCTCCAGATCAAGTCCTGGCTTGGGATGGATCCATGTGGTGATGTTTGAGTTGAACCCCAGGGTGAGTGGCTGAGCAGGACTTGCCATCTGAAAAGTTACACTTCTGGTTGTGTAACTGCTGCTTCTCAGATGCACAGCCCAAGTTGCTGTAGAATTTTATCATTTGGATAAATACCCACATCTCAATGCTGACTGCTACCCCTGAGAGACTGAAAGTCCCTAGAGGTCCCCAGAGCAGCTCATGTCCTCTCTTCCAGATGATCCCAGTCCATTTCTCATGTGCATTTTTAGGTGCAGGGCTCCTGACTATGAGGTGTGTTAGCACTTTGATTGAAGCTGTTTCTTCCCCTCTTGTCCACATCCATCACCCATTCTGCTGACTGAGTTGCTTTAACTTCTCTGCTCGATTGCATGGAGAAGGACAAGTGCCAACCCTTCCCTGCCAGGATTTCTGTGCTTAATACTGAGATAAGACTAAAATCCTCTGTACTTTTTTTCTGGTGGTTTTAATAATAAATAACTTTCCTAGACACTTTGCTTCAACTCATGCCATGCTTTGTGTCAGATGCACTCCTCTCTGGAGAATTTAAGGAGGGCATTTCAAAGGAACCAGATGTTTAATCTTTCTTGTGGAGTTGGCTGCCACACAGGAGCTAACTGGAAATTGTGAGGTATTTTACACTTGAGAAATGCTTTCCATTTCACAGTCTTTCTAAATCAAAAGAAAGCTGTGTATCAGCTGAGCATCATATAAACCAGAAAAAGAGCAGACTTGCTGCGTGCCATCTCTTTGTGTACTCTTTGCAAAGATGGGACTTTCCTGGCAAAATGTACTCAAGATATTTATGGAGTCCACAGAGAAAAATGATCCCTTGAAATGGAAAAGTCCAAGTTTGTGTGCTGTAGACCTCCTGTGCTGCACTAAGTTGATTCCAGGGTTTTAAAGGGATCTAGTTGCTGAAGTGAAGAAAAACACCTCTTGGGATTTTTGAAAGTACCCAAGTGTGTGTGCTAATCGCAGATGTTTAGCACATTCCTGCTTTTGGGAATCTGTCCTCACAGCCACCTCTGTTTCAAGGCACCAAATGACTACTTGATAGTGTTCTTACTTCCTTGACCATCTCAATGAGGTAACAGCACAGCCCAACTCCATAAGGTGCTGGGACAATAATACTCTCTGTTGATGCTTCTCCTTGAATACTTCTCCATCTCTACTCTTCCTTGGGATGCTGTTGACCAGTTGCTGACTGATTTAGCAATGTTTTGTTTTACCTGACTCCTTCTCTGATCCTGTAGGCAGCATTAAAGTGGTGGTGGCACAGATGCCAAGACAGAAAGGCCATATCTCAGTTCTCTGTGTGCTTAGGAACACCCAGAGATGATGGTGTTTCTTTCCCTACTTCACTCAAATGTTTAAGTGTTGGGTAGTGTCACTTCTTCTATGAAAGATGCAGGTCCACTCAGCCTGTCTTGTGCCCTGGTGATGGTCTTGAATGCTGAGTGGTAAAGGAAATGTTCATGAAGAAGAGTGAGTCTGAAACATGAAAGTCTTCTGCTTCGTTTTCTTCACTGTATGCCTATCAAGTGTTGACTGGGATGCAGTTTGGGTGCAAAGTGTATAAAGGAAAATGTCTTGTGTCTTTTAAATGCTTATCAAGTCCTCAGTCTGAGATACAGCAATAGGACTCTTTATTTTTGGAGGGTGCTGTACCCTGTGCCTTCTGTGTCCTTTTGGGTGGCTCAAATTCGGCACCCAGAACTGCAGCTCTCCCTGGCTGTGGTTTGCAGGATAATCTCTGTTCTATCCACCCCCTCTCCAGAATTTCTGATATTTCCCTGGCACAGGTATCCCCCTCATTCCTGTCTGCTTCCTACCAGGGGTTGTGTTTTTTTGCTGCCTTCCAACTGTTGCCAATTCAGGTTTCACTAGAAACTGCTGTGCCGGCTCTTTGATATTCAGAAGCTGTGGGGTTTTCTGTCTGTTTCCTGACCTAGCATGACTCTGCTAATAATGCCAGAACTTCAGTGCTGATGTCCTGGCAGCCCAATACAGGAGGTCAGTCTGCAAATCTAGTTACAATTTTCTTTGCCTCAGCAAAGACAGTAAGTTGGACATAATGTAAACAAGGTGGTTGGATCACTTCACCCACCAGTAATGTGGTGGGTGATGCAGGCAAATTTAAGGGATGAGATTAAATCTCCTGTTCCAGTCTGGCAGCTGATTAGCTGCAGGGGGCAGGCAGGAATTTCCTTTCTGATCCAGGGTTACCCTCTTTCCAAGTCCTCCTTCAAGCTTCTGCCAAGCATCTCAAAGTGCTTTGCATTTTTAATTGCACTTCTTCACGTCCTTGTGAAGGGTGGAGATGGGAGATAGCAAGATCCCAAGTGGAGCCCTGGGGAAACTGAGGCACTGGGAGGTGTCAACCTGCTTGGCATGAGAGAGGAAGGGGGTGTTAGACTTGGAGAAAGGGGAAATGGCCATCCCAGAAATCTCTTGAAGATTATGTGGGTCTACTGAACTTGTGCCTAGTGCTCAACAGTCTGTGTCTTAAGCACGCTAAAGTCTTGGTTGTCAGCTGTGCGTTAATGTATAGTCACTGACAGGAAAAATAAATCTTCCTCCTGTGGAAATTTTAATTTATTTTTGTCTTTCATTACTCAATTCCTCTACTTTCTGAAGAGAATTACCTGTATATATGTTTCTTCTCTTTGTCTGGAGAAGCACTTTGCTCTGAAATAGCCTCAGGTGTTGACTGTGGCTGAGGAAGAGAACTGGTTCAGCTCCACAGATGACTCCATTCTTTGTCCCTACAGGGGAAATTGGTGAATTTACTGTGGGGATTCACCTTCAGTGGGTGTACACTGAGGTAGCTCCACCAGCTTTGATTTCTTTACCCAAATGTACAGTTGAAGAGCTGGCCTTGTAAGGAGGAGAAAACACTCCTGTTATTAGGGCATGCTTTGGTCTAAAGAGGACACCGGATATGTCCAAAAAATCTGTCACGTATTAACCCATCATTTCATCTACATATTGCTCATGCTGTGGCTGACAAAACAGAGAGCAGTAGGGATTAGCTGAGTCTTTGTGTTCCTCAGGGTGGTGGGAATGGAGAATGGGCCTTTCCCATCTTACAGCCTAAAACTCAATGGGAAACAGTGTGTTTTGGATCTCACAGGGTGGGGAGGGTTTCTTACAGCAGGAATTTATTTTTGTGGTGGATTATTTACGCTTTATGATTTCATGTGAACAGCATCCTCTAGAGCCTGGTTTTGTGAATCTGGAGTGGACAGAAACTTCTGGTGTTCAGTCTTGAGCCAGCAGCTTGATTGCTGGAGAGAGGCAGGATTCCAGGCATAGCTGGAATATCCATTGCTATAGGGCATCCTGTCCAGCCTGCTGTCATGGTAGGAGCAGAGAGCTCTAACTGGAGTGCTCTGAAGCCTAGAGCTGAGGCCAAGGCCTGGCTTGTTAAACTCTGTTTCAGTTTCTGAGATGAGTGTCTAAACAGAACATCTGAATCTGATCCTTAACCTAGTCTCAAGGCTTAATTGTAAATAAACAGTATCTTAATCACTTTATGGTTTCCAGCATTCTCTCATTGAATGTCTCTGTACTGGCGTTCATCATAGTGGAAAATGAGTGTCTGTGTGGGCTGCACATGGTATAATTAACTATCAGCTGAGCCCTAGCATGACGTGACAATTCTCATTCTGGCCAGCTGAAATAACTCACTCTAACAACTGTGCTCTTCTTGCTCTTCTCTTTCAGTTCCCAAGAAGCTTCTGCATGAAACTCAGGCAAGACCAACCAACCAACAAGGGTACCAGAAGCCACATTTTCCACTGCAGCCAAGAGTGTTTGACCCCAATGTTGTAGGGGACGGCGTGTTCCTTTCGGATGTCTCTCCTTCCAACATAGAGCGAGCTCTCCCAGGTAGCTGTGACCATTGTATGTTGCCCAAACCTGTGTTGTGGTACTGTTCCTTTCCATCTCCCCTTTTCTGGATTTCTCTATTGCTCCTAAATTCATCCACAGTCAGAAAGGGCTGTGACAGCTTCAAGATGTGACCAGCTATGGGCTAAAGTGAGCTGTGAAACTGTTCAAGAAACACTTAGAATAGCAGTCATGGCCATGCTTGTCCAAACTCATCACAGAAATATTTTCCAGACCTGTCTAGTGGCGGGGGGGGGGGGGGGGGGGGGGGGGGGGGGGG
>JAOTQP010001546.1:105349559-105368967 GCA_026413545.1 Cichladusa arquata
ATGGATGGTAATAGAATTAAAATGAATTAAAACACAGCTGTTATCTGTGCAGCTGATAGGTAGTAGGTACAAAGCAAGCACACATGCATACCTCTATTTTCGGACTATATGTATATTCCAAAAGGAAGTACTTTTTGACTGATGATCAAAATGCAGTAAGCTATACTGGCAGAGAACACTAGCATAACATTACTCATCAATATAGAACCATTGCCCTCTAAAACAAAAGAAAACACCCCCCACCCCCCAGAAAAAAACCACCAGGGCAGAAACAGTTGATCTGCCCCACAGGACAGAGATGTTTTCAACTGAGCTTTGAAATATGATGCTATTTTCATAAAATGCAAAGTGAAGAGATATGAATGAAGTCAGATCTTAGCCATCTCTAGGATAGGTGAGTAGGAGGAAGGGGTGGTGTATGAATAAAGGAAAAGCACAGGTGAGCACGTGTTGGGTTCCTCAGTGGTTTTGTGTTGTTTCCCAATATGCAGAGATGGTTTATGACACTACTGAAAATCCCAGTCTGTGCTCCCAGAGATCCAGCTCGAGGGTGGGTATGGGCAGAGCTTGTCACT
The DNA here is from genome assembly GCA_026413545.1 of Cichladusa arquata. Lineage (NCBI taxonomy): Eukaryota > Metazoa > Chordata > Aves > Passeriformes > Muscicapidae > Cichladusa > Cichladusa arquata. The sequence continues at coordinate 105,350,135 of JAOTQP010001546.1, forward strand.
GTCTACGCTCCTGGCAAAGTTAATCCACAGCTTGGATAGTCAATTCATAAATAAATTAGAACTGGCAATAACAGGTTTGTCGGTTTGGAGGTCTTACTGAAAAACTGTCAAGAAACAGAGTTTTAAGTTAGCCCCAAATAAATACTGTTATCCTGGAGATTCTTTTCAGCAAGGAAAAATATCCTGAACTCATTTCTACTCATCTAAACATTTTACTTCTACAAATGATGCCTTTTGTTTAGTTTTCACATAGTTTATGTGAACTTTCAAACACTTTCAAAATATGCACCAATTTTCAAACAAAGATGTCATTTTATAATTAAAACCTAGAATAATGTTTGAAAAATAACAAAATGCCTGGAAATTTCTGTAATCTCCCTTGCTGTTTTATTTCTTTTATTAAAACTATTTGCTAACATCAGCCTGGTATCATGAATAACTAACCTCTCCTGGGCTTATACTGTGGTGTTGGGCAAATTTACTGCTGGCTGAAAGAATTTTGTTCAGCTTTGGTGTAAGCTCACAGAGAAACCGTTCAAGTGACTGGCAACAGCTAAGAAAGTGTGGTGAGGAGAAAAACTGTAGTAGTGAGCTGATTAGGCATTGACAAGTCTTCAAAGCTAGCAAGGAGGAAAGAGAATATCTTTTAGTAAGATCCTGAAAGGAATGGCAGACCAGGGAACTGAACAGTGTAGCAACACGTGGCCCTTGTGAAATTGTGTTTGTTTTTTCCCTCCTACATAAGGCCAGTCATTTTCTGTCTTCCGTGTCTGTGCTTGTACAATCCTGCCAATGATAAAACCAGTTCTGTGGTTTGTGGTGCTCTTTGCTGGAGTTTAGTGTATGCAGGCCAGTATTCATTTAAAAACATGTTTGATTGCATCTCTTCATTTGACAAGTTAGAAGTGAAAAAAAAAAAGGGTTTCTTCTTACATCTCACATCTCTAGAGGGGTTATCTCTCACTCTGTCTCCTGAAGACACTGTTGTTGCACATGGTTTACAAGGGCTGCTCCACACCCAACAGAGGTGGTGTCCCTCTGACATAGGAAAATTTGAGATTATATCCTGGTGGTGCCCTTCATTTTCCTCAATTGTGAAGGGATTTTACATTAACTAGTTCAGAGCCAGACCTCAGGCAGGAGACAGCTCAGGCAGGATTCAGTTACCCCATATAAATGTGTCATTTGTGATGGCCTGGGGTGTTCACCTGGCTGCTAGAAGGGTGAGCATTTCCCCTGCATCCCTTCTCATGCCTGCCATCTCTACATGTGTGTCCTCCTGACCCTGGGGTGTCTTTGATGTCTGTATATGAGCCAATACATCGAGCTTTAAGTGCTGTGGGGAGAGCTGGATGACTCTCTGCTATCCATCAACTAATAGCAGGATTCTCTTGCCTTAGTTTAGATGCTACTTGAGATGTTCTGAAATATCCAAGTTTTAGGTTCAGTTTTTAGAAGTTAAATATTTACCCTGCTTCTGTGGATTTCCTTGGAACAGCAGTAGGGAAAATTTTGAGCACTTGTACAGGCAGATTTACCAGACAGGGAGGATAAAGGAGATATTAGAGGGCATGTTAATCTGACTTTTTAAAAAAATTGTGAAATGTTGCTATTGATTTCCTGCTGAATGTGCCCTTGTACCTTCTATATCTCTTTTGCAAAACGGATGTGCACTAACCTCTATTCTTCTAAAGCAAGAGGTATTTTGGGATATTTAATGCTTTGGGATATGACACCCGAGCCCTCGTGTTTAAACACTTTGTTTGAAGTCCAGTCATTAACACTGTGGTAACCTTGAACATGAGGCTTTCCCAAGGCTGTGCAGCTATTCAGTGGCAGAGGTACAGCTGTGCCCACGTTCCTTGGGGCTGATCCCCCACAGTGACACCTGGACATCCATCCCTGCTGGCTCTCCTCGGGGCAGATTAGGAGTTGGCATCACTGCACACACATTCCTGCCCTCAGTCCCTCTCCATCCAGTATTACCTGTTCTCTTTGACACCCCTCACTTTCTGTTACTGCTTCCTTGGGTTGAGCTGCTTCCTGGCACCCACAGTGGGAAGCTGAATGTGATGTCTCATGCTGCTGGGTTTGCAGGGAAAGGAGATGGATCAGGCAGCCAAGGAACAAAGACCATCTCACATCACAGCTCCTGAGAGAATGCCTTTGCTTGCACAGCACTAATAGCATCATTGGAGATGGAGATGGCAGTGTCCTGAATTTAATACCTGCAGATAAGTGGAACCCAGGTGCAAATCTGTGATTTTACAGAGTGATGCTTGCTTTTGGGCAGACCTAGACACCCAGAGAAGGGAGCCTGGAAATCTATAATAGCTGCAGTTTAAAGCTCATATGGATGGTGGAGCTGGATCCTGTGCACTGACTTCTTCCTGTGTTGAAAACAATTACTGTTTTGTGAGTAGTGGGGGTGTCTGCCTGCAGATCAAGGTGTGGGGAGCCCTCAACAGCGAGCTGATAAGGTGTGAAAGGGTCTCTTTGAGCCTCCTGGAATGAACTGCCTCCTTAGCTCCAGTCTTCAACAAATAAAACCAAATCATTAACCCATGCTCACTCACCTCTCCGGAGGGGAAATGATGTCTGTGTGAAACACAATACGAGCAGGCTTCTGAAGGAAGTCATAAACTCAGGTCTGCCCTTCCCCACGAAGGCTGGAGGGAAAGCAAGCACGTCTGTTTGCCAGGTGTGGATGGATCACTACAGCACCACACCAGCAGAGGGTTGTGGGCTCTGCCTGTGTTTTCCAGTCCTTCTTACAAGCCTAGCTGAACCCACTGTTGATTAAGGCTCCTTTGATTTACATAAGAGAAAAGAAACCTGATTATATATTTGCTGTAGCATAGGTGGGTGTGTCTAAGTGGTGACATGAAAGAGCAGGAGATGGGGGAGAGATGATGATGCCTGGATGCAGATGGGGTAAGTGCTCAGCTGAAGCTGCTTGAAAAGGTTTAGTTACCCCCCCCAAAAAAGGGACAGATTTGGGTGTCTCCCTGTCGATCAGCTCCAGATTTCTGAACACAGCTGCTGACCTGGTGGGGATAAGGCAGGGTAGGGCTGGGTTATATTCTTCATTCCTCATTCCTCATCCCTTTCTGTGTCAAAGCAGAGAAGAAGAAAGGGAGGTCGGCCACTTTCTACCCTGTGGACAGCACCCCTCTCCTGCTCCCTGTGGATGAGACACGGCTCAGCAGCAGCAGCAGCATGGAGCCCGTGGGTGTTGGCACAGAGATGGCCCTGCTCAGCAACATCCTGGCAGCCTATGCCTTCATCACAGGTATGCCTCACATCTTCTGGCTTCCTGAAAGCTTTTTGTAGCCCCTCCTTTCACACTCACCTGCGGCTAAGCCTGCCTCTCTGAGCTGTTTGTGCGTTTCACTCTTCTCCCAGCGAATTCTCCCTTGGAAGGCCTGACTGGGGCAGCTCTACAGGCAGTGTATAACAGAGCTTATGGTGCACTGCTTTCCACTGGGTCTGCTCTCATCTGGAGTTAAATACAATGGAATCTTACATGTGCTGTTATTCCTAATGCTTCATTTTCCTGGAGATCAAAGCCTGGCTCATTACAGAGGCAAGTTTGTTGTCCTGTAATTTGGCAAATAAGCAGCACGCAAATCTTTACACTGCTTAAGAGAATTTGGCTTATCTTCAGTAGAAGTGTGAAGATGAAGTAACTTGAGAGTCTACTTAATTGAATATTTAAATCTAGTTTAGAGTAAGATTTCCTTGGATCACAGTTTATCTTTCACCCACATGTATCTTTCAAGTAACGGGGAGCAGTCTTCTAAAAAATTTACTTTAAAAGGTGAAAGAAAAGTGACAGAACTAAGGGGAATACCTTTAAACTGAAAGACAGTGGGTTTAGATTAGATATGAGGAAGAAATTCTTTACTGTGAGGATGGTGAGACACTGGCACAGGTGGCCCAGAGAGGTTGTGGCTGCCCCATTCCTGGAAGTGTTCGAGGCTATATTAACTAAAACTCCAGTATTTGTGAGCTACTTTTTCATGTTTGCCTGCTTATTCAATCTTGCTAATTCATTAAAGAGTAGTGCATTCTTGGTGTCATGCTCTTGCTGAGATGCCACCATGCTGCTAATCCAAATGTTTGGATTTGAAGCTGCTAACTTGGGCTTTGCACTGTGGAACCACTGAATAGATTAGTGAGAGTGTTTCTGCATATTATTTAGAGAAGGGTTCTTCTGAAAGGACCATAAAGGGTTATACACATTTTTGCTCTTCTACACTTCCAGTGCTGGCATCAGAATTCACGTTTTCATGACAGCCCTCAGAGTCAGGCAGATTAAATGGAATTAGTAGTGTTCTTCACAGAAGATAGCTGAGTAAGATAGATTTGTTTTCTTGCATGGGTATCTCCAAGTAAAAGTTAGAAAAATAAGCTTTAAAGGAATCTTTATGTCTATCCCACTTCTTCCCCCTTACCTACAGCTACCATTTCCTACCTACATGAGAATACCTACTTTCCCATCTCTACTATAAGACAAAATGCTGTTAATATTGTGTTCTCCTTCTAACAGTAATGAGAAAGAGAAAGTTGTAGGATTAATGGTCCAGGATAGTTGGGACTGTGCTTCAGGCTGCTGACAATGCTCCATGGACTTTGCTTCCATTGAGCACAGCAGAGTTCTTTGACTCTATGTTGGTTTTAGGGCACAAGTTCTTGTTTCATCCCTGTCACAAGGTGTCAGCCTTGGCAGGAGCCTCCAGATTTTACTGCAGCACAAACAACTTTAAGTGTCCTGTTAAAATCCTGTGGGATTTGTCTGTCCTGTCTTGTGGTTTCTTTGTGTTGTGCTCACGTGCACTGGATGTCAAATAGGTAAACTCAGACCTCAAAACTTTGGTTTCAAGTGCTGAGTTCAGGACTTGGTTGCTTATGTTTTCCAGTGTATCGTGGAACCATAGAATATTTTGGATTGGAAGAGACCCTAAAGATCAGCTGGTTCCTTGTTCCTCACCATAGCTGTTAGATGGATTTCAGTCTCAGTGACATATATGTCCAGTTTGTTATTTATTATAAAAATATTTGATGACTGACCCGTGGATTGAAACAGCAGATGTCCTAAACCATCTTTATCTTCTGCATGTAATTTAGCCTCTGCTCTTAGTGGAAATGATGGATTTGTCATGAATTGTTTTGTTATCTGTGGGTATGGAGATGTTTCAGCTATGGCTTCAAACTGTGTCACAGGGCACAAATACAATTTACATAAAACTAGAGCACTGCCAAGCCATCACTCTTCATATTGCATATTTTGAACAGCAGAGCAGTTGGATTTTTTTGTGCCTGCCTGAGTTTGGGGCCCTGAAGGCAGCTCAAGCCACATCTGATGTCCACAGAGGATCCATTATAGTGGCTCAGGAGAGTCAGCCAGTGAGGGCTGGTTCTGGGTCACACATCTTCCCACTGCTCCTGACCACAGCTCTGGTGCCAAAGAGAAACAGTAGTGCAAGAACTGCTCTGTTCCATGACACTGAAAACATCCCCAGGTGCTGTCTGCAGGCTCAAAGTGCTGCATTCAGGCCTTCCCCGTGCTAATGAGTTGTCTCAGAATAGGAGTTTACAAAAGAAAATTGCAAATAGGCAGGGGCACTATAAAAAAGTAGTTTTCTCTTGGTGCAGAGGGTGGTGGATACCCTCAGATCCACTGCAGAGAAATAAAGCTGTGGTTTTTGCTATTTCTGGGGTAAAGTGCAGGCTTGAAAGGATGATCCTCTCTATTGCCTTTCCTCTCTCCTGGCAGTGGGGTTTCTTTTTAGCCTCAGGAGAGCATCCACAAATAGTGGAATCCTTCTGTGCTCAATGATATTCACATTTTCTGCACAAAATGGCAGTTTTGGGTGGGCAGCTGCAGGTGAAGAGTCTGCAGACTCAGTTACTCACACATGCAGAATCTTGCAGTGCACACAGAAGTGCCAGTATTAGCAGAAGCCTCTGTCCTTATTTCCAACATCTTTTTGACTTGTGTTCCCATATAAGAGCTGGGAATCTTCCTATGGACAACTGAATATAAAAAACCACAGTACAGCAGGAAGAAAAAGAGTCCTGGTTTGCAGCTATCATAGTTAGATATCAGAGCCAGTTAGGTGTCATCCTCATCCCAGATTCCAGAATCTATTTCTTCAGAAACAGGGAAAAAGTGTGAATACTGTCCATAAGGAATGAAATTAGTAGCTGATCCAACAGATGCATATTATTAGAGTTCAGTCTTGCAAAATACTCAGAGACACCCTTTATTTGAAAGCTGTTTTTCTTTACAGAATTATGTTTTTAATTAGAGGCAATCTCTGCCTACAAACCTCAGACCTGTTATTTGTTCGTGGATCTGTTCAAAACCTTCCTGAGTATTTGGAAAGACTTCACCAGTCTCAGTGACAGCTGGAACTATCTTTGCAGTCACAGGCTATCAGCAAGACCAGAAGCATCTCTCGTGGTTTTTTAAATATTAAACATTCAAAATGTATCAGAGCTCTTCCACCTCTTCCTTTTGGGCAGGAGACTTATCCCAGTTTTGTCACTGCATTCAGGATGAAGCAGTTGGAGGGAAACCTCCACAAATTCCTGTTTTATTCTTCTTTCATAAGCAAAGCTCTGGCTGCCAAGTTATTAACAAGGGGCTTCCAAAATACAGCCCAGGGGAGATAATTCCAAATTTTAGACTGCTTGGCCTGAGCCTTATTAATAAGGGGCTCCTGGAGAGCTTCCTCTGTTCTATCAGGGGATTTCAGCAGCCTGTGGGGCTGACTGTAAATTCCCTGGAAGATATTACTCCTACTGTTTGTCTGGCCATGCTTAAAGCTGAACTTTTTACTGGGGGCCCTCTGAAATTTTCCTTCCCACTGAGGTTTCGGAATGCATGAAGCCATTACAGGAAGCCAGCAGCGTTAATGCCTAGATTGTTTTTTATTTATTGAAACAATTTATTATAATAGCAATAACAGCCTTGGCCTGGGGCATTTCCTGGGGAATTAATGGCAGTCTGGGCTGATGCTCACAGCAGATTGTTAGCCCTCAGGAAACAAGGTCCGTAATTGCTGCTGGTTTGGTTGGAAAAATAAAATAAAATGTGTTTCTAATTTTTTTGACCAGTTTGAGTGCCTAGAAAATGGTGGCTTTTGTGTAGAGGGTTATGTAGAGCATATATCTTTTGTCTGCATGGACTAATTTCAGGCTTGAATCTGTGACATTTTTATCAATACTTTCAATCCAGAGAGAGAAATACAAGGAGAAAGGTATCCCCAGCCAAAGAGGTTGGCAGAAGCTAGGTCCTGATGGAAGCTCTGAGCTGTCATCCACAGCATTGGAAGAAAAAGTTTCAGTGGTCAAAATCTGTGTTTTAATGAGTATACACACACATACACACACAAGAATGCATATCAAGACGGTGCTGACTCCTGCTACTCATGTCCATATACTTTCAAAGAATTTTTTTTTCAAGTATAATGAGTGTTTTGAGGAGCTCCACTGTTGGTGTGATGAATCCTTTAATCTTTTGGAAGGTGCTGAGCTTCCATTTGCTGAAGAAGGTGCCTGTTTTTGGTCTTTACAAGTAGAATATGCAATGGAGTAAGCTCTCAAAATCACTAATCAGCCATCAAACCCCCAAATCTAGGCTATTGCTGACTTGGCAACTTCAAGTGAGAAAAAGCAGAGCCTGTGGTTTTTAGCTTAAGTTGCTCTTTCTGCTGTGTAAAAAAAAAAAAAAGATGCTGCTGTGCAAGTGGACTGTACATACAATAAATGCCAAGACTGCAGTTGAACACAGGGTTACATCTTTGTGAGGAAGTCCAGACAGTGTCTCAGATGTTGACAGAGTAGCTATAGGAGCTCATAAATGCCACTGGAGCCCAAAAATTCAATTACAGCTCTTGCGCTGCATGAAGGGCTCTACGGACAAGCACAAGCAGGGGAAGAAAAATGGTTACTTAAGTAACAATGGAGGTAAAATTGCTCATGAACTGGATACACTAGTATGGAAAAAGGAGTATGGAGAAGAAAGGAAAAGCAGGGCACAGCAAAACCGGGGGCAGAGAATCCGCATGTGTCTGTGTCTCAGGCTCCAATCCATGTTTTTTTTATGAGTTGCTCTAAAGGAGCGAGCAGTGGAACTAATGCAACCAAATCAAGCCCATGTGTGTGCAGAATGTGGTGCTCAGGGAAGTGTGCATGGCATCCTCTCAGCCAGGCAGAGCCAAGGCAGACTGCACCCAGTGCCTTCCAGTACAAACACCCCAGTTCTGCTCATCTGCTCACACTCCTGAGATCCAGGTGTCCCCAGAGCCCTTTCGAGGGCCCTGCAACAGGAGCGGGGTGATCTCTGTCCTCAGTGAAATTGCACATGGAGGTAAAAGTGTTATCAGGTAGGGTCTCTGCTTTTCCTGGTTGTTCTTGTTTTTTCTTTATTGTTCACATAGGACTGGATGGGCAGCAGCAGCTTTTGTGTTTTCCTCCTACTGCACAAAGGAGGCTGCAGTTTTGAGTGCTGACCCTTAAATTCAGAGTAGCCATTGCCTTCACTGGAGGCAGGATTTCACTCAGCCAGGCTGATGCAGGGGCCACTGGCACATTCAGTTCAGTGTCCTGCTTGTTCTTTGCATTACAGCTGAGTTTGCAGCAGGCTGGTCCACCTCTTTCTGTTTTTGGACTTATCTGCTGCACTTTCCTCATCTTTCTTTGTCCTATCTTTAGCCTGATTTTCTCCCGTGTCATCCACACAAACCACTCTTGGATCAGTCTAATGATTTATTAGCCAATTTTCAGACTGTCTTGACATCTTCTTCCACCTTGGGTCATCAGTCACCTTTGAGATTAATTTGGGAAAGAAATGAAGAGCACAATTTCATCTCTGTAACTGTTCCATGAGCATCTCCAGGCACTGAACTTCTTGCTGCCTAGAACAGCACAAGCCAGTGTTTGGGCTCTGACCATAGACTCAGAGAATTATTTAGGTTGGAAGAGGCCTCTGCAGGTCACCAGGTCCAGTCCCCCCCTCAGAACATGGCTAACTCCAAATTTAGAGCCAGCTTTGAAATTAGAGCAGGGTCTTGCCCTGTTGAGTTTTGAACATCTCCAAATAGTTTCCAGTTCACCTTTTACAAACTTTGCTTTAGGAGATTGGCTGTAAAGGGCACTTCTAAAAGCACTGTGCAGGGAAGTGAAGCCTTTTAGCTACAGACATCTTTTGGGGTCAGGGTCTCAGCTGGTGGAAGCTGTTATGGATCCATCATTGGGTTCAAGGGAATAAAACTCATCTGAGGAACTGACTCCATCCTTGAGCTCAAGACACCCAGCAGACACTGCAGAGTAGAACTGGCCTTGACACTTCTGCTCAGTTCACCTTTACCCATGTAGTGTACCAAAAAACCAGGATGATTCAGCCCAGGGGAATGGCAGTAACAACATTTATCATAATTATACTTCTAAGTAGTCCCATGAACCTAAAAAAAGGAAAAAAAAAGGGAGGTCGTAAATAAACAAGATGACCTAGTTTGAAAGGCATTGTGGATTGTTTGGAGTCTTGTTATATCAGCTCAGAAATGTGGCTCTGCAGGACTCATCCTGTTGGTGCACTGACTCCAGCTCTGCCTGTGGAGCACAGGTAGATATTTTGGTGGTCTGGGCAGGGAGCCAGCACTCTTGCCTTAGATAAGCAAATGAAGTCTATGAATAAATGTGCATTTTTGCCATGCTGCCAAGTCTCCCATTTCAGCTGGGCCATGGCACAGGGCATATAAAATCTTGTAATCATCTTTATGCCTGGTTTGAAGGCAGTGGAATGTGACAGCAAGATGCTCTTACCTGCAGCTGGCTGTGCAGCACCCTGGTGTCACTCTGTGGGAATCAGATTGAATCCTGTGGGCTGCTGTCTTCCCTTCCAGACAGCTCCAAAACATGCAGCAAACCTGCGTTCTGCATGTGGGCAAATGCCTTGGTGGTGTTGGATGCTGCTGGGAACCAGGGAAAAAGCAGCCTTGAAGCCTTAGCTTTCTTAGACTGCTCAAGGACAAGAAATTACAACAATGCTTATAGACCTGCAGGATGCATGAGAGCCATGTTGAGTGTCTTGTGATGCCTTGCAGAAAGTGTGTTTTCAAAGAGGTGTTACCTTCTTGGACCAATGAGTCTTTTCTATTCTGTTTTGCACGAACTACCCTATATAAGTGCAGTGTTTCTTTATTTAAAGCTGTCTCTGTTTTGCCTCTCCATTACATGAGAAACTATGTTGCATTATCCTTTCTGCCGCTCTCCTATAGCCTAAAATTCCACACCTTGGCAGCAAATCCAGGGTTTAAATTCCTGATTGTCCTGGGGGGAAGGAGACAGAGGAGGGCATGGAAGGGAAAGCAGCCATGGAAACTTGGCCCCTCCAGAACCTGTTTGGGTGTGTGCAGGGTGTGTTCTGGAGGGGCCGTATGTGTTCTGTTCTTTGAGGGTTCTTTTCCTCCATCATCTCCTTTCTCCTTGCAGAAAACCCCGAGCGGGCTGCGCTGTATTTCGTGTCCGGAGTGTGCATTGGACTCGTGCTGACCCTGCTGGCGCTGGTGCTGCGGGTGTCCTGCCGGACGGACTGCAAGCGCTCCTCCTCCAAAAAACCTCCCCGGGAGCGGGAGAGCGACAGCGACAGCAGCGACAGCGACGACGACTCGGACACCACGTCGGACCTGTCTGCCCGCAGGCACCGCCGGTTCGAGAGGACTTTGAACATGAACGTGTTCACGTCGGCGGAGGAGCTGGAGCGGGCGCAGCGGCTGGAGGAGCGGGAGCGCATCATCCGCGAGATCTGGATGAACGGGCAGCCCGACATCCCGGGCACCCGCAGCCTCAACCGCTACTACTGAGCGGCTCCTGCGCTGCTGCCCTGCGCCGGGGCTGCCCGCACCTCGGGGGCCACGGCGGGATCCACGCGTGGCACGGGGGATCCACACAACGCGGCATTGAGGGATCCACACGTGGCACGGGGGATCGACACATGGCATGGAGGGATCCACACAGCAGAGGGATCCACACAACAGAGGGATCCACACAACGCGGCATTGAGGGATCCACACAACAGAGGGATCCACACAACGCGTCTCTCCGCTTTTCCCATCAGCTGTGCCGCCTGGAGCCGTGCCCATGGACAGCAGTGAAGATTCCCCCGTCTCGCTCTCCCTGACATGTTGACATCACCCCTCTTCCCAGACACTTTCTGGTTCCGAAGAAGTGATTGCCAACTTCGTTTCTGAGTAACAGGCAGTGGCAGCTCCGCCGTGTGGGATCTGGCACTGGGCACACCGGGGTGTGAGCGCTCCTTCCTCGCCTGGGGAGGGGTTGGTTCTCCATTTAGGATTTTTTGGTTTCCCTTTCCTGAGGACTGTGGGAGAATTGTGAACAAAATGACAACTCTGGAAAGATGATTCGAGGAGGGAGGGGGAGGTGCATCCTGACCGATTGTCTTGTGACTTCAGAAGCCATGAGATTAACCTAATTCAAACCCAACAGCAAATAGGACTTGTTCAGAACTGGGGGATGGGGGGGAGGGGGATCCTTCCATCGTGAAATCATCTCGGTGCTTGGATGTTTGCCATAGTGTATTCAGTTATTTATGGCTGTCTTTTCATCTTCCTTTTCAATGGGAACATTTAGGGTTTTTTACTGACACCTCAGGGATAAAATCCTATTATATTTTTGAGTCTGCTCTCCCTGCTGGCCCCTGTCAAACACAACCCTACCCATCTCCAACAGTGGAATTCTGGTAATATAAGAGATGTGTCAGTGACTAGTGAGAAGTTAACAACCTCAAAGAGGTTGAAAAAGGTTTTCTTTTTGTTTTGTTTTAAATATATATATATATATATATTTGAAGATGCTGCACAGGAATGTGCCTTATTCTTTTTTTTGTTGTTGTTGTTAATCTACAGTTTTCCTATGGATAGCAATGCACAATGTTTTATATATTTTATTAAAAAAATAAAATTTAAAAAAGTCTGTGTTTACCAGAGGAAAACCAACACAGAAAAAGCCATGTCTGACAACAAAATGGGTAATAAATGCTAAATAAACTCTGGTTTGCTTCAATACAATTGAATTTGCATCCTCACTTTTGGCATAGGTGTTGCTTGAGGGAGATCTTTGGAAGAGTAGCACACCTCTGCGAGCAATCCAGGCTGATGTTTTCTGCAAGCTGGCAGCACCTTTATTTTTTGGCTGCAGCCCATCTATCAACTTCTGTAGTGCACATGGGCAGGAGAGCTGAGCAATGGGTTGGTTACTCAAGGGGCCACCTCAAAGTGATTTCGTGATGCTTGAAGTCTGTCCCCCATACTCACATCATACCTGAGCCAGAAGCAAATGTTAAATGAACTAAAAAAAAAAAAAAAAAAAAGATATGGAAGAAAAGGTGCAATGTTTTAGTGCTTCTTCAGTTGTCCCCTGGAGTTTTCAATGGGGTATCACCACCCTCTTCACTCCCCAAGCAGCAGCTCACATCACCTCAGTTGAAGAACTTGGTGTTTCTCACATCTGCACAGCACTGCTGTAGCCTGCATGGCCTTGGGCCCTGCTCCTCTGTCATTGAGGCAGGGGAATATTATTTCCAGAATCTTAAGGGTTTGCAAGGAAAATAAAGATCAAAAGCTCTGACTACCCAGGGTTTTTTCCCAGGCTTTAAGGAGAGATGGAAATGGGTGGACCTGCCCACAAGATGACTGAGGATGTTGTAAGGGATCGTGTGCTGTGCCAAACAGCTCCATGGTGGGACAGACCCCTGGCACTGGGGGCATTCTTGGCACTCCTTGGGATCACTGGGACTTTTCCCTGGATGAGGACAGGTGTGTTGGAAGTGCCCACAAACACTTCTTGTGGCTCTTGCAGGGTGAGAGCAAAGCTGAGTACCTGCAGCTGGCAGTGTCTGAGGTCGGGCTGGCTGGTGAGAGTGGCCCCAGCTGGGAAGGCAATTTGAGTGCTGTGGAGTGGTTCTGGGTCTGGTCCTGTGAAGATTTGGATGGAAAGGCTCAGTATTGAACTGGGATGTGATTTTTGCATCTAATATGTAGAAACAAAGCAGGAGGCAGGTCCCAAGCCCTGATGCATTGGCAGGTGCTTTAGCTGGAATGAACACACTCTGCTGAGGGTGTTGAGGAGCAAAGGCAGGGCGAGGTCAGCGGGGTCAGCTCTGTTGGCCATGTGTTTCCCCCTACAATGACACAGTCCCTCAACCTTGGTGATTAAAGGACAGCAAGTTTTCAGATTTAGAATGCTGTGTCCTGGGAGATAGCTTCCAAAACTGATTTTAAACATGTTATAAATGAATGGATTTATGTGTATGATTTTCCCAAATGACTTTTTTTTGGCCAGAGGAAAGAACAACTGTGGTAAATCTAAGTGTACCAGATATGCAACTGTGGGATAAAAATATTTGCTTGAAATGTAAATCACAGCCAAACTCGAGTTACAAATGGATGAACAGTCCTCCCTCAGCATTGCTAGTGCTGCTGTACACCTTCCAGATGAAGTTTGAAATAAAAAGGAGCAGAGTTCAGCAGACAAGCCCATCACAGCCTTGCCCCAGGTAAAAAGATGTAACACAAGTCGTCTCACTGTCTTCACACCACAAGCAATACCTTCACATACTTTCTAGCTCCTGTTTTGTCTCAGGGACTTGCATTTCTGAGAAAACTTTAACTAAAGAAGAAGAAAAATTGCAATCCTTTGAGCTATGGAAAAGACTTTAAGTCATTTGGTAACTATTTCTCGATTTGTCTCAAAAGTGCTCAATAATTTTTCTGAGGGGAAGAACACAGTCAAAAATCATAGGGTAGGAGTTTGGTGGTTTGCCTTTAGCAATGAGCAAAACTAGTCACCTGGAGCATGGAAGGGCTGGATTCACTGGGTGGGGTCAAATCTGTATTTCTTACCCTGCAAAAGGACATTTTAAGCATACAGAGGTTTAGACTTGTCTGGTTTCCACCTTCTGTGTTCTGCTCAGTGTATCATGTGAAATATTAAAACACTCATAGAGCCAGGGAGCAGAGAACAATTGCTTTTCTACCAGCCTACTGTGAATCCCTCTTATGGAGGGATTATTATTAGGAGGTTATGCATAGCTCCTCTCTCCTACTTCCATGCTTAATTAATTTTTTACATTAAAATTAAATGTTATTTCCAGAATAACACTCCTCAAATTCCCCATGGTAGACAGAAGAGTTGGAATAAATTTTTCCTTTATCCTGAATGAAATTCCTAATCACCGACCTTTTGGGTAAAGAGATGCTGAATTCAATTTCCATGTGAATCTGGTTTTTTGTGCCTCAGTTTAACTTTAGAATTTTCTAACAAGGGATATCAGAGCAGTCCTGGACTTGGAGTTGATCATAGGGGGAAGCACATGACATTTTATTTTAAGGAGCAGCATTGCAGTTGCCACGTGCCATCTGCTGGACCCAAGGCTTGGGGCAGGTGAGCATTAAGTGCCTGTGCTGGATATTTTCACACCTCTTGCAACTGCAGGATACTTGGATTAGCAGCCACAGAGCTGTGCAGTTGCACCATGTTAGCCTAGTAAATGCGTGTGGTGGGTTGGAAATCGGAGGGTTGCACTCCTGGGAGAAGGTGAGCCCGTGGAAGCCATGGGTCAGGGGTTCAGAGCGTTGTTCATTATCCTCCTGCCTGGTGGGGCTGGTTCCAAAAGCCATGGCTGTGCATGGAGAGGAGGCAGAGAGGAGGAGAGGTGGCAGAGAGGAAGGTTGCTGCAGCCAGACCCCACCCTGCTCTCCTACTCTCTCCCTGACTTCTCAGGGCTGTTTTCCCCTCTCTCCACCATCCAGCCATTGGCACCGACCTCCTTTGTGGACCTGTGTTCAATGTACCCTGAAAATCTCAGTAATATGGTGTTTGCTGCCTTTCCCATGTCCACCCTGGTGTTCATACCCTCGATGAATTCCAGCTGGTTAATGAGGCATGCCTTTCCCTTCCAGAAACCACGGTGCTACTACTTAACCCCTTGCCTGCCATCCTTCCCAGCACCCCAGGGGCTACACCAATAAAATGAGCCCTCTGAGCCATGGTACTGCCAGGATGTACAGCATATGCCTGTGGTGCTGCAGGGAATCTGAATTTCCTTTTGTTCTGCAGAGAGTATCTCAAGTTTCTGGAGGTGTCACAAACAATTAATCATCTTAGACTGGCCCAGAAATCCTTCTGCTCAGAATCATTGTGGAGGTTTCTTCGTAGTGAAGTTTTAATAATCTGATCTGAGTTTCTAGTGTCCTTAGATACCCCCAAAAAATAATTCCCAGTGTTGCTTGCCTTTGCTTGTGCACTCATTAGAAGTGGTGCAGCTTGCTCCTTCACATAATTTCCTCTATTTTTTGTGGTTGTCTCAAGGACTCTCAGTTAAACACAACCAATCAAAAAGGCAGAAGTGGTTTTGGTTCCTCACAGGGCAGCTCACCATTATGTGTGTTTTCCTACCCCTGAGCTGGAGGTGCTCTCTTGTTCTGAGTGATGTGGTGGTTTAGTAGTATTTAAACTAATATTTAAGCAAATCAGTTGCTCTGGGGGTTTCCAGTTGCTGGGCACTGAATGGATCTGTTCCAGTGACAGTGATGCAGTGTCACCCTTTGGGTTATTGCACCAGGGAGCCCTGGGGCACTGGGGTGGTGTCACTGGGAACGGTGTGTGGGCTGGACAGTGGCCATGGGAGCTGCTTGGAGGGGTGTGTGCCATGGGTGCTCTGGGGGCACACTTGCTCATATCATGAGAGCCAGTCAGTTCCTCAGGTGGATCTCTCCAAAGCATGGATGGCTTTGTCCTCAAGGCAAACTTGAATGCAACTGGCCCATGATTTCCTTTGGGAGGTCTGTGCTTGCTGAGGGGAGGGATGAGACACATTCCTTGTTCAGGTTCCTGGAAATATGGACAGAACACCTCCAGAGTCAGGTTTAATGGATGTCAACACTGATTCTCTTTTCCCTCTCTGATCAGCAGTGGGGAGCTCAGGAAGGTCCCCAGCAGGAGAGGATGAGCTGCACCAATGTGCTCCACTGAACCTCTGGTCACAGCCCTTGATGGCTGGGAATGAGGGACAGGACAGGACTCCTGCTGCCACACCTGCACCCACCAAAAAGGCTCCCTGGTGCTGAGGCTTCAGCAGAGCCAGGGGAAAGGGGCCCCTCTGTGATGGCCAAAGGCTGTTGGCACAGTGCTGGGGTCAGGACCATGAGCATGGCCAGGCAAATGTGATATCCACCACTCCCACTGCAACCTGCCAAAAATGGCAAGGTGTCCTGGGCTGCTCCTCTGGAACCAGTTCTTCAGGGACATGAGGGACTGTCTGATGTTTTGGTGCTGGGGAAGACACTAATTTGGGGGGTGGAAGTAGACTGCTGGTGAGTTGCCCACCCACGTGCATGTGTCAGTGATGGCTTCACACTGCACTTGTGCACTTGCAAATGTGTGGCTGCTTCCCAAACCACTCAGGACTGCCAGAATCATCCAGAAAACATTTCAAAGTCATAGAATCATGGAATATCTTGAGTTGCAAGGGACTCAAGGTTCACCAAAGTCCCAGAGTCGCACTCTGTGCCCAAGAGTGTTGTCCAAACACTCGAGCTCTGTCAGGCTGCTGCTGTGACCATGTCACTGGGGAGCTGTTCCAGTGCCCAGCCACCCTCTGGGTGAAGAACCTTTTCCTAATTTCCACCCTAAACCTCTCTGACACAACTTCAGATCATTCCCCTGGGTGCTGTCACTGTCGCCACAGGGCAGAGATCAGTGCCTGTCCCTCCTCTTCCCCTCCCAATGAAGCTCTGACTGCAGTGAGGTCTCCCCTCAGTCTCCTCCAGGCTGAACAGACCAAGTGACCTTTGCTGCTCCTTTCAGGCTATGACCCGTCACCAATATGGATGCATTTTTAATTCCACAAAATCTGGATCCATATTAGATGCATTTTATTGGAAAACCACCTGATTTTATGTTTTGTTACACCTGCTTTGTCTTTTCACCTTCCACCCTAATGAAAAAATGAATTAGTAAAACTAAAGCCTCAGGATCCCTCCCAAGGTCTAAGTGAATCCAAGTGTGTTTTATTTTATTCCATTCTACAATAATAGAATCTAAATAAAGTGCTTGCAACCTGTGGGCATTTTTATTCTTTTTTATTTAAAGGCATTCATTTTAAAAGAGAGTTCTCCAAGGAGTATATGATGTTTTCTTGCCAGCTGTACTACTAGAGGAACTTCTAACCAGTGGAGAGGGGTATGCTGTTGTGCTGGTGCCCAATCCATCATTCTTTGGAAGCATTTTTAGTTTTACATGTCCCAGTCCCTCCTATGTTACTCCTTTGTTGAGCAACCTCTGAGAGTCCCCCTCCCAGTTCACCCCTAGATTGCCCAGCTGTGGCCAGAGCTGTAATTTGTGGCAGACCACATTCCTGTGGCTGATTTTTCCTCCTTTGCTTTTCCTAGGTGGCTGGGGTCCTGTGCTGCCTGTGCTGCTGAGGAAATACTGAGTTATGGCCCTGGAATGGACCTTGGCTTTCAATAGCTCACCTGCCATTTTTCTGCTGAAAAACAATGTGGATTGGGGGCAGGGGTGGTGGTGGAAGGGAAAAAAATCAAAACGTGGGTTTAGATAGTTTTTTCTGTAGAAGGACATCGTGCTGAACAAAGCTGGGTGGCTGAGGAGGAGAGGAAATCCTCATGTTGAGTCTGAGCTTGAACAGGGGAAATGCAGTCTTGGGGGGAACCTGTTTCTGCCAAGGTTTTGTGTCCTCTGCCAAAAGCAAAGATTGCCCCTTTGGCACCTCCTGAGAGCTTCAATCATTTCTCCTGCATAATAAGTTTATGTTTCTGGAGCAAAAACTTTCTGAGGACAAAGAGTGACAGCAGATGGGGAAAAAAGTCAAGTTTTTTTTAGCTATTAGAAAACACCTTTCCTTTTCATTATGACTTCATGAAGCAATACAAGCTATAATGATGTGATGGAAATTGGCATTTAAAGCCCTGAAATGGGACATCTATGTGAAAAGGTGTCTTTCTTTGCAGTTTCTGCCAGAGCATTGACTTGGCTTGTTTATTTTCTGGTGGTGTTGGGAGTCTCATGTTGCTCTGCATCATTAGTGAAACCAAAACTCCCCTCAGCACTTTTCTGGGGATGCAATGCCATGCTGGAAAAACATCCTTTGGCTTTTGAAAAGGCAGTAATTTGTGCATTCCATTTCTTGCAAAAGTCTTTGAAATTCCCTTTTATGAGGAATGGTCCTCTCCTCATTTCTGGTGTGAGGGGACTTTTAAAATGAATGGATTGTTTAGAAGGGACAGAAGTAATTCTCCTTCCTCCTGCGTGTTTGAAGCCTCCAGACCACCCATGAACAGCAGAGTTCAGAGGCATCTGATGGTTTTTCAGAACTGCTCTTTGTATTAATTTCTTTCTTTGCTGGCTGCTCTGAAGCAGCAGACCCAACTGGACCTCTGTGTGTTGGTGTTTCAGGCCACAACTGTCCTGGGTGTCCAAGTTCCCAAAGTGATTACAGTACCAGTAATGTATCTGTGCATTCCTGGCATCTTTTAAAAGGACAATCCAAGAGAAAAAGTTCAAGAGGGAACAAGCAAACCAATGTGGGTCAGAATGGGTGACTTTGCATCCAAACCAATGCAGGCTTTTTCTCCTGGAACTGGAACTGGCCTCTGCCCAGCTCACTACTCAGGACTGGGATCCACCAGGGAAGGGACTCTGGCTCCTTGGAGAGGAGAGGAGAGGAGAGGAGAGGAGAGGAGAGGAGAGGAGAGGAGAGGAGAGGAGAGGAGAGGAGAGGAGAG
>JAOTQP010001546.1:105383262-105424471 GCA_026413545.1 Cichladusa arquata
TCCCTGGAGCCTTCTCTTCTCCAGGTGAGCACCCCCAGCTCTCCCAGCCTGGCTCCAGAGCAGAGGGGCTCCAGCCCCTGGAGCATCTCCATGGCCTCCCCTGGATTCACTCCAGCAGCTCCACATCCCAGATCATACACCCCACTGCAGGTGGGGTCTCACCAGAGGGGTGCAAAATCTGTTGCCATTTCTTCCTATTTGATTTGACATAAAATATCTCAGTTTTTTTCCCAATAAAATCCTTGTGCTGATCACATGGAAAGGCATTTCCTGGAGTTCCATGCTCTTGGCACATGTGGGAACTTCAGGTCTTCTCCTGGTGGGACCTGGTGGGTGTTTGTGTCAGGTGCAAGGAGCTGCTTTTGGTCTCTGCCAAATGTGCTTTTGAGGCAGGGACCGTGTTCTCTTTTGAGCTGAGATTTATGAAATGAATTTAGAAACCTCTCAAGAAGCAGCTTTTGTTCAGGCTGAAAATCCCAGTGGAGTCAGAGGGATCTTTTCCAGAGGCTTTCCATGTGAATCTGGATTCCTCTGGAGACAGGGGGAGTTTATTAGCATCTCATTTACTGTCAGAAGTCCCCCTGCCCTTGTCTCTGGGCTCCTTTGCTAAATCCCAAGCAGAGGAGCTGGGTTGTTGGTTTTCTTTCAAGTGCATGTGGAAAAATCCACTGGAGTGAGGCTAGAGCACCCCAGCTAGGGAATTACATTTCTCTGACTGTCCAAAGCACATGGATTCATGGAAATCTCCACCAGATTCCCAAATACACTCAGAAAGATGGGATTGGGAATCATAAGATCTTCTCAGCTGTCAGAAAAGAAATTCTTCCCAGTGAGGGTGGGGAGGTCCTGCATCCCTGGCAGTGTCCAAGGCCAGGCTGGATGGGGCTTGGAGCAGCCTGGGATAGTGGAAGGTGTCTCTGCCCATGGCAGGGAGCTGGAATGAAGTGATCTTTGAGGTCCCTTCCAACACAAACCTTTCTGTTATTCTATGATTTGTCTCTCCCTGTGTTGAACTCCCTTTGCACAGAGCCCTTGGCCACTCATCTGAACATTCCTGGCATCACAAAATCCTGGCTTATAGGGTAAAACAGCAGCAAATTCAGCTTGCTTTGGGCACCACCCTGTGATGACACAGAGGCTGCTTGGCTGTGCAGGACAGGGCAAACAGCACAGGGTGGAAGATTTTTCAGCTGGGCTCATTGTCTGACCTTGATTAACAAGGGTTTGGCACAGGTTGCTCCTGCACACTGCAGGGGGAAGCCAAAGGAGAGTTTTTGAGGCTGTCCTCAAATGTAGATGCATCCCATGCTTGCAAACATCACTTTGGGATGCAGGCAACATGCATCCCCCAAAACTTGCTGCACCCACCCAAGCTCAGAGGTCATATCCAAGTGTCCTTGCTGTGTGGGAAAAGGAGGACAGTGGATGGCAGCTGTCCCCAGGTGTGGGGGCCTTTCCACAGGCTGCTCTTTTGGAGCTGGTGAAGTTCACAGAGCCCTGCTGGGGGGAGCAGGAGCGAGGGGGATGCAAGGGAGGCTGCCATATGGGGATGTGCATAATGCTGAACACGTGCACTGATCCTTCCAGTCACTCACTGCAGAGCAGAAGTGTCGTGCTCCTTGTGAGCTGGGGCAGGAGGGGCCCCGTGTCTGAGCTGGAAGCAGAGTCAGGGCCCATAATGGAGTCCAGAAGCTGAATTTCCGTGAATCAAAGGCTCTGTGTTTATTTACAGAACTGCCAGCAGCGGGGGAGCCGCCCCAACAAGCCCATAAACATCTTTACAGGCATTTCACAGCAAGGTTTGTAAGGAACAATAAAGCAATCACTCAGCACCTCTGCTTAGGAGCTCTTCATGGTGAGGAGTCTTACCTAGAGCTTCGAGGCTCTGGCTGAGTCACTCTTTACAGACTCAGACCCAGCCTGCTCCACTGAGCTTTACTGCTTTTCTCTCCTGGAAGTTTTCCCAATTCCCTCTGCTCCTGTAGAGAGCTAATCTGCTCTTTAACTCATCTGGGATGCGGATAAGGATAACTCAGCTGCCCTTCCTTCTCCAAGGGGTGGAGAAGCATCTACCTTCTACATGTATTGTCTTTGAGTTTCATTTTTGCAGATGTGTGAGCACCGTGTCCAGTCTCCTGCAACCATCTGTTCTCCAAACACCAGCACCCACCAAGGAAGCCTGAGAAACTCCCAGGTGTTCCCCCAAAGACTGAAAATCCATGGCCCTTGGTGATTGCATTGGTACTTTACTGAACGTTATACCCACAGCACTTTCCTTCACCTCTGGGCTCAGAAAATGAACCAGATTAGATTATTCTAGTCAAGCTTTCAAGTCCAGGGGATACTTTCTTTCTGCATTAATTGTTTTCCTTGAGGGAGACATGATGCCAGAGGTAGAAAATCTCCCAGGACTTGGCAGCATGGTTATAAACAGGGCCAGGAGGAGTGGATTGAAGCAATGCAGGGGCACAAAGGAAGGAGAGCAGAAGAACCAAGGGGAGCTCTGCTTTCCTCCTCTGTCCATCCCTGAGCTGCTGCCGTCAAAGCAGTCCCTGTGCTGCCACCCCAGCCTGGCCAGCAGCCTCAGCTGCAGCCTGTGCAGGGCTCCTCCCTCTGCAGGGCACAGAGTCAGAGGGACTCTGCTGGTATTTTTAGCAAAGAGCACAAAAGTGTGTGGGAAGGGTCATGGGCTGTCCTGTGGAGCAGCAGCTGTTTCTCAAGATATCACGTGGAGCAATGCTGGGCTGGAGGAGCAACGCTGCCAGGCTCTGGCATGGACAGAACCCCTGGGAAAGGGCTAGTCTCTCCTGCCTTCGAGGACAAGTGCTTAGAATAAAGACAAACTTAAGGGTTTCAGTGGTCCCAAACAAAAGACAAGCTGGGCCCATTGCAGTTTGGATATTACTCACACAATTTAGTGCCCCATTTTATTTCATTTCCACAGCATCCAGCTAGTAGCATGACCTTCTTAGACCTTTAAAAATGGCCTGTGTGTGAATAGGAAGAAAGGATTTTGGCCCAGCTTTTATTCTGACTACAAGCTGAGGAATCATTTGGGTTCCTGGGCTAGTGCTTGATTTCCTGAACTGGTTGCTGCTGCTCTTCTCTTTTTGAAGAAGAATGTGGTGGTGGTGATTCTTTGACCTAAGGCTGGAATCAGAGCTGGGAATGAGAGGTTAAGGGCAGTGCAGAGGCTCCAGACTCAGACAAGTCTAGTCCTGGCTTTGTGAGTCATGGCCCTGCTGGGAATTCGGGTTCAAGCTCTGGGTAGTCTCCTCCAGCATCCATGGTTCTGTGCAGAGTCAGCTTCTAGCAGACTTGAGCAGGGAATCATGCAATCGGTAAAGATGGAAAAAGCCTCCAAGGTCATCTGGTCCAATAATTAACCCAGCACTTCCAAGTCCACCCCTAAACCAAGTCCCTCAGGGCCCCATCCACATCTATTAAATCCCTCTGGGGATGGTGACTCAGCCTGTTTCCTGGGAAGCCTGTTCTATTGCCCTCTCAGTGAAGAATTTTTTTCCTAATATCTAACCTAAACCTGGTGCAACTTAAGGCCATTCCATTGTCCTGTCTCTTGTTACCTGGGAGAAGAGACCAACCCCAGCTGGCTCTTGTGCTTCCTCTGTTTTAGCCATGTGCAAAATCCTTGGGGGCTTTATCATTCTGCATTTCAGGGCTCTTACTGCATTTGTCAACCAATAGTTCTTAGCTGACAACTAACATCCTTGGAGGCACCTATGGAAGTTTGGGGAATGCCAAAAATGCACTATTTTGAAGGTCCTTTTCTGACTTGGCTTCAGGATATCTGTGGGTGTCTGTGATTTCCAGTTTCTAAGCTTCTAAGCAATCTGAGCAAACTCACAGTAAATCACTAGCAAAATACTGTCAGAGACACATCTCTTGTCCCTGCTCTTTGCAGGAGAGGTTGGACCCTTCAAGGTCCCTTCCAACCCAAAATATTCTATGGTTTAATGAATTTGGATGCCCTTAAATAAGCTAAATGGGCCAGGAGTTCTAAGATGGGTATTGATTACAAGCCATGTGGATGCATGCTCTTCAGGAAGACAAGTTCCCATTAAATTCTCGTGAAAATATCCAAAGCATTGCCAGTATTAAGAAAAGGTACAATCATGTTTGGAAAAACATCCTGAAATCCTGGTGGGTTTTTTCATTGGTGGTTTTTTTTTTTGGTTTTTGTTTTTTTTTTAATGTTGCCTTTATTTTGAATTATTATGGATATGTTTGATGATTTTGTGGTTTTGCTTTCATTGCTCTCCTAGGCTTTCCCTTGTTTTCCTGCATTTTTCATTGATTAAGTGCCAGAGAAGTGAGGAGTGGGGTATTGATGTGAAGAGTATCAGAGAGTATTAGATTTAAAACTGTTCAAAGGGAAACAATTTGGGCAATTTTTATTCCATTATGAAATTTAGAGTATTGTATTTTTATCCTAGAAGGGACTAGAAAATAAAAAGAGGAAATTGTGAGAAATTTTTGCTAGAGAAAAATGTCTTTTTGGCTGCTTCACCCTCTTCTGAGGATTCCATTCAGTTCTGAAAGAGCAAATGTCTTCTGTTGAATGCCACCAGTCAAGGATTTCCTTGGAGGCTGCAAATGCATCCTTTAGAGCTTGAGAGCTGCTAAGAAGACAGTTCTGCAAGTATTGTTGAACTGGAGGTTCACATTTTACAATCATTTTTCTTTAGAAGTCCCTATTCTCACTCTGAGAACCCCTGCAAATATTTTAGGATTTGGCCAAGCAGCCAAAACCACAAAGCTGCATGGAGGCCTGACCCCTCAGGTAGCAGCTCGTTCAGCCCAGGGTTGTATAACTGTGATTTAAATTAAAAAATAACAGCTTGCTTCCTGAGGTCTGCTGAGGCATTGATACATCCTCTCTCCTCCTTGGAATGGGGGCACAAGCCAAACAAAGGTGAGAAAATGGAGTTTCCCTGTGCATCTCTTCTGCAGAGGAGAAGAATAATTGTTGCCTAAATTCAGTTTAATCAGCACTGTGTCCCTTGGTACCAGGCTTTGCTCTGCACCAGCCAACCATAAAGCCCAAAAGAACAGGGAAAAAAGCTATTTTTGGCTTTTGAATTGCATAATGGTTGAGGTGAGGTGCTCAGCAGAGGACAGAGCAGAGGGGGAAGCAGTGGAGCTGGCTGTGCAGCCCATCCCAGCTGGAGCTGAGTGTGCAGAGCCCAGGAGCTGTGCTGTCAATGGGCTGTAGCACTCAGCAGTGGGCAGGGGAGTGATGAGGTCTGGATCTGGGGTCTGACAATTCCCCCAGGTGCCTGAAAGATCCAGTGTTTCTGCCTGAGCTGTTCAGGGTCTGCTGCAGGAGACAGGCTGCCTGATGATTAGAACCATCTGTTCTTTGCTCTTGCCACAGCAAATTCAATATTAAGGACTCACAGGGGTTCCAACAGGGTCCAAACCCCCCTGTTTGCTCCTGTAACCCACAGGTAGCACATCCATTGCTGACCAGCTTCCTCTGGCAGCCTCCTGGTGGCCTGGGGCATGTACCAGGCAAGAGGGGCTGTAAAGTGCTCTGCCAGTGTGTGACAACAGGCAAACAGGATCAGGAAACCCTGCAAGCCCTGGGGAAGTTATGTCCTGTGTGACCCTGCCCAAATTCACTGAATCCTTTGAATAACATCATCCATGGCTGGATCTCCTCTTGCTATTCCTGTCACAAGAGGGAACCCATGGTACAAGGCTTGCTCATGGCCAAAGAAAAATCCATTTCCACATTTGACTGTCAGAGCTAGGACGATGGGAAGGGGCCATATCTCTGTTTCCCAGTCTGCAATGTCAGGCTAGTCATAGAATCATAGAATCATAGAATAGTTTGGGTTGGAAGGGACCTTTAAAGGACACCTACTCCAACCCTCCTGCAATGACCAGGACATCTTCAGCTAGATCCTCTTGCTCCATGAAAGCCCCATCCAACCTGGCCTTGAATGTTTCCAGGGATGGGGGAATTTCTGCAATGTCTCTGGGCAATCTGGGCCAGTGTTTTGCCATCCTCAGTGTAAAAAACTTCTTCTTAAATCTAATCTAAGTTGCCCCTCTTTCAGTTTAAAACCATTACCACTTGTCCTATCACAATAGGCCCTGTTAATAATTGTCAACACCTTTCTTGTAGGTCCCCTTGAGGTACAGGAAAGCTGCTCTAAGGTGTCCCCAGACTCTTCTCCAGGCTTCTCTCAAATTCCAACTCTCTCAGCCTTTAATCATGAGCGACTGCTTTATGTCTCCTTTGTTAGAAAAACAACAACAACATAAAAAAAAATAATAATAAAAAAGAAACATAAAGGAAAAAGAGGAAATTCACCCAAGATGTCTAAGTTTTTGGCTGCAGGAAGTAGCACATCTCTTAGCATGGTTTTGACCTGCACCAGTGTGGTTCTTTCCATTCACTGCTGACCTCAGGTGGTCTCTGCTGGTGGCACTACTGGGGGCTGTGCAAACCCCAGGAGCTTTTTCCCATTTTGTTTTTTCCTGCATGCCATATCAGCACTTTCTGCCTCTGTGTTGCTGTCTTTGCCCCCTTCTCCAGCAGTTCCCTGGCAGGGACATCCAAACAGAAAAGCCTCTGCTCTGCTGCTCATGGAAATGCCCTGTGTGATGAATGGCTCTGACCAACCTGCAGAATAGCAGACACTCAAGAGAAAAGCCTGCTCCCAGATGCATAAATGTGGATTATCTGTAGTCCAGGGGGAATAAAAAGCTGTTGGTCTGTGCTGTGTGTCACGACAACACTCCCCAGAAGCCACCTGGACACCCAGAAATCCAAAGCATGGAAACCAGCACTGCAGTGAAATGATGCCAAGCAGATTAGGAAAAAAATAGAAAATATCAAAATCCAGTGCTTAGAGGCAGGCACTGGGATGTGTATGCAGGCTTCTAAATGAGTGATTTCACAGCTGAAAGTATTGGGCATCCAAAGAGGCCATGAAAGAGGATGATATAGAACTGATGTGCAGATTCAAATAGAGCTGAACACCTACTTGATGGAGCTCTTATCTGCTAAATCAGAGCTTCTATTGCAAAAGAATTAGTGTCCCCATACTTAATGCATGTTATTCAACAGAGCAAATTACTCTGTTCCCTCAGGTCTTATTAAGAGCTAAAAGCAATTTTCAGCAAATTGCCAGATTGAGAAGGCTGTGGCTCTGACAGAAAACATGAGAAACTGTTTCTTAGCCTGTATAGAATGACATCCATGATATTAATTATTAAGTTTCACCTGCTGTATTATTTTTTGTAGTTCAGTGCTTTAATAATAAACAATTCTCCCTGTTTGGTGATCCAGGCTTGACACTGAGAAGTGGGTAGGATTAAAAATGAGTGAATTCTAGTTAGACTGAGCATCTTCCAGCCTGCCTTGGGCTCTCCACTGACTTACTGATTTAAGAAAGCCACTCATTCATGATGGGGTTTGGATCCAGCAAGAATGACTAGCTATGCCTCTAAAGCAGTGCAAATTAAAACAGGTATCTGTAGGGACAGCTAATGGCTGTGTCAGCTCTCATTTTCCTGGAGAACAGGATTTTCCCACACTACCTTTTTTCTGCCCAGCTGCTTTGAATTAAAGCCAGCTCTTCAAGAGCCCATTTTTCTCTCCCTGGTACCAGTGTAAATCAAAAGCTAACCCTGTTAATGTCACTGGTGTAAAATTGGAGGAAATGAGAGAAGAATTAGCCTGGGAAAAATCTAATTTGCTTCTTGTGCTCTGTCTTTCCAAGTTCAATCTAGATTAAAAATATTCAGCAATGTATACAAATGGGAAACCAGCACAGCACACCATCTGTCTGGGAGTGGAAAAATCAGGACTTTTTCTCTACCTCCCATGCTTGCTATAAAGCAAACAATAATAGACAAGGCACTTCAGCAGTTTCATGCTAAGAAAGCACAACCAGAAAGGTGCACAGTCCATGGTTTGCAGTTCAAGGCATCTGGTACAAGCCAGGCTTTGGAGTTAACTGAAACCTGGGACCTGCAGGGTTAATGTGTGTTTATATAAGCAGCAGAAGCTGTCATTTTAGTTCTCTTCCATACATATTTGCTGTGGCCCACATGTACAATAGAGCTCTTTACAGAGATGACATAATGCAGTGTTTTAGAAAAAAAAAAAAAAAAAAAGGGGTGAAAGTTTTCTTTTCATCCTGCAAATGGGAAACGTGTCTTATGTGCTTCAGCAAATTACTGCCTGGAGGCAGAACAAGCTCTTTGTAATACTTTGGTGCTAAAACAGGTACCTAGTCATCCATCCAGCAGGGTCTCACATAGCTGTATCCTCTGGAGAGAGCTGGATGCCTTTGAACTTTCTTTCCCAGCAGTGCTGCTGCATGGAGTTACACTCCAGAATGCCATTCCCCTCTCAGGAGGTCTGCTACAGCTGCAGCACACGTTTTATGGGTTCTGCAGAAAGAAATAGTCCCCCAGAAAATACAGTAGCTACATTCAGATGGGTATTTTGCTAGCCTGTGTGTTCTGACAGCCACTGACAAATGTGAATGCTGTGGTTGTAACAGGGCACTCTCAGTGCATCATCCTCCTTGTGAGGAGCTTGACTGCAATAATTCACATTTTCAAAGAGAGTTTGGGTGAGCTGGAGAGGGGAGGGTGACCAGTATAAGGAGTTTAATGCCTTCCATGAGGTTAAATGCAGGGGATGCTTGATATGGAATACATATATTTAATGCCATGTCTCTGTGGACAAAGCAGTGCTTCTGAGCCAGGACCATCCTAGGGACTAGAAATGCACAGAGAAAATGAGACCAGACCCAGACACTTCCAGGCCCTGAGTCAAACAAACTCGTCAGGTCTTGTCTGCACCATGAAAAGGTGAATTTGCCTGCAAAGCAGTTATTCAAGCAGCTGGGCTGGGATGCTCCTGCTCCAGCCTGGCCTCACACTGCATGTGATGGATTCAGCCAGAGGGAGTGGGATGGATGGCATTTACCAGAGCAAAGTTAACCCATGGGAATATATTGAGGGGGTCATATCACAGTGGAGAAAAACCACCCAACCTGTTTTATCTGATGTATTTGTGTAAATAAATACCTAACTTGGAAGAAAAAGATGCTGAATGAAGTAAAAATGGTCTTTGAAGTCTCCAAGGACAGAGTTGTTTGAGCGGTCGTGATCTAAGTAAAACTTAGATCAGATTGGGGCAGAGTTTGTGGACAGAGATCTTAACTGGCCCTGCAACACTTGTCTCACTCAAAAATCACAGCACTTAACATTCCTGTCAGTAAACCACCCCTGATCTCTCATTACTGGGTCACAGAGTGGGAAGGAAAATCCTTTCATCTTGCTGTGGCTCAACTTGATTTTCTGAGTTTCCAGTGGATTATTGAAGTGACTGATGGCAGAGCCTCAGTGATCTCTGCCAGCCTTCCCTCCCTCCATGGAACCAAGAATTGACTGCCCACCGAGGGGAGTTACTGGATAACTTGAGCTTCTCTTTGTCCCACTGTGTCCCCCAGTAAATGCATTTCTCAGGGAGGGAGAGCTGGGTGTCTGTTTGCTTGGAATCTGCACTTTCTTAACCCATCCTGGATTCAGTAGGGCAGGTTGTTTAAGCTTTGTTTCCATGAACTGGTTGCTACTATGACCTTCTTAAGAGCTCTGAAAGCTTGTCAGTGTTTTCTGATGTTTTCTCATGAAAATTTTGGTTCTCCCACTCTGCAATATTTTACACAGCATAAATTCACAGTAACAGAGTGGTTTGGGTCGAAAAGGACCTTATGGATCATCTAGTTCCAGTGAAAGTTTTTAAGTGTTAAGTGTTTTTCCCAGTTCTTGAATCCATGGCCCTTTCCTGTGCTTGCTGCCATTATTTTTTCAAAATGGTTTTGAAACAAAATGCATGCAGGATTCTTTCAGCCATCTGTAGATATTTCTGCTTAAATACTTGCCCATCAGATGAAGATATCTCCCCTCTCCTGTTCAGACTCTCTTGAGTTTTACCAGACCATCCAATTAAATATCACAAGATTTCTATCAAACCAATTCTTGTTAAGGCCTTGTTTTTATGTGGTTAAAATGTGAGTGAGCAAGTGACCTGGCCAAGGCAGAGACCAGACTGGTGCCTAGTGGTCCCTCCTCTCTGGATTAGAAGGCAGGGTTGCCCACATGCCCTTTTGCCTTGAACTCCAGCCAAGTGACATGTTCAGCTCAGAAACAATCAATTTTATTGCTCTCCCATGTAAATAAAAGCTGCATATCGCCACTGGGTGACAAGCAATTTCCTCCTGCTCCCCCACGTATAATAAAGGAGAAAAATTGCAGATGACATTGCTGTAGACTGACATAGAAACAGCAATTTATGTATTTCCCAGGGGAAAAAAAAGAGAAAGATTAGGGAAGACTGTGCCTCGCTATTAAAACTGCAGCTGCACATTGCCAGTGCAATGCTACACTTGCAAATTATTTCTTGGAAAGATACCTTAATTCTTATTGCCCCATAACACCTATGGAAGGAAGGGAGAGGAATAAATGTGGTGGCAAAGTGCAGCCCTTAATGGGAATTGTTGCAGCCAGCATCCCAGGCCTGCCTGGGAGCTCTGAACAGATTTTTCATGCTCTCTGCTATATGCTGGGGTGCCCAAAACCCTGCAGACCTCAAACCTGATCCTCTGCCTTCTTCTCTGGATGTAATAATGTGTCAAAACAGGACAAGTCTACACAGGGGTAAATGTGGGGATTCAAGTGTGAAGCCTGTGGGTCTCACTGGAGCTCCCCTTCAGGCCAGCAAAGAAATCCTTGACCACTGAAACTGGACTCTGAGCCACACCTGAGCCATCTCCAGGCCAGGATTAGTTTGGCTCAGAATGAATCTTTTCATTGCTAAAATGAATCTACCACTCCTGTGTGCTGGGAATACAATGTCATTCAAGGTTTACTACAACAAAATGATCTTATTCTTTTCTGTCTGTGTCTTGCCTGTGCTGTGCCTGGCACTCAGAGTAATAGATGCCATTTAGCTGCTTTGGAAACTTTAAATGTTGTTCATCTCTCCTAACTTTAGATGTCAGTCATGCAGACATATGCCCTACTTAACTCACAGATGAGCTATTTGAACTGGGGGGGTCCTGTTCCAGTACCTGGAAAGAAATGCAGCTTTGTTGGTGGTGCCAGTACTGTTCTATTTCAGATACCTACCCTGGGCCAGAAGGAACCACCTCTGTTCCCTTCATTGGACTATAAAATATCTCTGACCACATTATCTACAGACAAATCCTGCTCCCCGTGAATCAAAGGTCAGTTTAATGCTCTCATATGGTTTGCTTTATACTCCACTGAGAAGGGCCACTCAGGACAATAAAGCATGGGAAAAAAATACAACGAATAATGGAGGTAAGAGATCAAAGATCTTGCAACAGAAAAGGACACTCAGCTAGCCTAGACTCCACTCAGTTAATAAAAAATTTAAAAAACTATGTTTTCTGTCCCCATCTTGTCTCTCTACCATAAGGCAGCACAGCCCCTGCCAGAGTAGCCACTGAGGGCTACCTGCTGCTGGCTCAATCCTCTCCACCAAAGCCTCGACATGGAGCAAAGTAATTGTATTAATCCAGGGACAAGCCCATGGCTCCATCTAGAGGGAAGAAGGAAACACTGGAGTTTCTGAATTGTGGTGTTACCTCTCCTTCTGAGAGGAGTGCTGCCTCCTGAAGGATCAGATAGACATGGAGGTAGGCTGGAGGGAAATGGGAGGGCAGGTTTTTGAGGCTGGGGAGGGGGACAGGGAATTGTGAGAGGAATAAAATAGATCCAATTACTTTCTCTGGCTTACTGCAATCAATAGTGCAGTGGCTCAAGGATTAGATTTGAAACAATCTGTCTGGAGATGATGGAAATGTCACAGGCAAGAAAATTTCCCTGAAAGTAATCCTCTAAATATATGCCAACCTCTTGAAAAGCCTTTACAGTCTCTCTGTTTTTTTTTTTCCAGGTCTTTTACCTCCAAAAATACATGAAAGAGTGGTGATTTCCTCCAGCAATCCTTCCCACCTGTCCTTTGGTGACACCCATACCCTGTTGTGTCCATTTCCCTGCCTTGTATGCTCTCCAGGATGCAAAACATATTTTCACCTTTCTAATAAGCTCTGTTATAATCAAATACAGTGGCCAAATGCCAAAATTAGGTGTTGGGAATTCTATGGTCTGAAAACCAGTAACTTTATCAGGATAAACTGATATTTTGTGTTTATGTCCAGTTTACAAATGAGTGATGTCATCTGTGCTTGTCTATTTCTCAGAGCTTGTGCATCTCAGGATGAAGGTTGTTACTGAGTTACTGGGCTATCCTACATGGTGACACTGGTCATCCTCACAGTTCTTAAAGGTGCTGTGGGGTGCTGTGCATCTCTGTGTTCTGTCTGCAGCCCTTTCCCCATGGCAGTGCCCTGCTCTGGTGCTTTGGGAAGGACCCAGTGTGGGCCCCACTTAGCCAGGAGAAGCCCAGCTCAGGGGTGTGCAGGTGTGTGTGGGTAACCTCAGCACAATTCAGCCCTACTGGGTAAGCTCAGGGCACTTCAGCTCCATCCACAGCAAAAGTGAACCTTTGAACCAAGATTCACTTTGTCCAGAGCTTCTCTGCAGAGCTGTGCTGGTGAGCTGGAGCCTCCCATCCCTGTGCTGCCCAAGAGACACTACGAAGGGCTGGTGCAGAGGGCAGAGCTCTGTGCTCCTGCATCCATCTCCATGCACCAGCCCAGACCTGCTGCATTTGGGGCCGTAGGAGTGGCAAAAAGGATAATGCAACAAGGAACAAAAAGAGAGCTTTATTTAAAGAAACACTGCACTTATATAGGGTAGCACGTGCAAAACAGAATAGAAAAGACTCATTGGTCCAGGAAGGCAACACCTCTTTGAAAACACGCTTTCTGCAGAACATCACAAGACACTCACACGGCTCTCATGGACCCTGCAGGTGTTTAATCATTGTTATAATTTCTTGTCCTTGTGCAGCCTGAGAAATGAAAGGCTTCAAGGCTGCTTTTCCCCTGGTTCCCAGCAGTATTCAATGACACAGTTCCAGCAGGTGCAGTGGGGCTGAGGAAGCCAAAGGCTTTGCCTGTGAATAGACCTGGGTCCCTTCTGCTGGCCAAGTCATGGGATAGAGAGCCCACCCTCATCACAGGAGGGTGAGGGGCTGGCAAGGTTCAGAGAGGATGGCAGTAGCACCAGGGGTCTCTTCTGCATCACAGGAAATCACACCTTCATGGTGGCACTCCAGCTTTCAGCCTCAGTGTGCTTTTTGCTGGTACTGACCTCCAAAAGCTCTGACCAAATGGAACAATACCACAGACACACAAAAACTCTTCAGGCATCATAGAATCATAAAGGTTGGAAAAATCCTCTAAGATCAAGTCCAGCTTTTGACCAAATACCCCTGTGCCCTCTAAACCATATCATGAAGTGCCACATATACTCATTTTTTGAACGCTTCCAGGGATGGAGACTCCACCACTTCCCTGAGGAGCCAGTTCCAGCTCCTTACCACTTCTACAGTGAAGAAATGTTTCCTAATATCCAATCTGAACCCCTCCTGGCACAACTTGAGGCCATTACCCCTTGTCCTATCAGACATCTTTGAAAGCATTAGCGGGAGCAGGGAAATCGGTGGGATCTGCAGGAGTCTCCCTCACTGTGTATTTATGCTCTGCTCCATCTGAGCACAGGGATGTGCTGAGGCTGCAGCTCCACACGGTGGCATGAGCTCTCTTTGGCAGCTGCTGCTGCCCTGTGCTGCAGAACAGGAGCTGGAGCTGCTGCTCCACCAGCCCAGAGCGTTTGCCTGCCTCTTGAAAAGCAAGGATGCAGTTTGCATAGGCAGCTGCAATTCCAATCAGAACTGCAGTTCCAATTATCCATCACTTTACAAGTGTACAGAGGCTCCAGTTCTGGCTTGAAGAAAACATGAGCACCACAGAAATATTGCTGAGCTGACATGAAATGTTCTGGTGTGTGTGTGCAGTCAGATCTTTTCTGCACCTGCTCATCAATGGTGTGTTCAACACCAGGAGAATCATGAATACATTCATTCCAATACTACATTCATTTGTTTTGGTTTCATTCCCCCATAATCTTGCTGATGCAGGCAAAAGTCTTTTGAACACGTGTTAAATAGATTATTGCACAGAGGGGTTTTGCTGGTTTGGTCCCACTGCAGTCTATGTGTCCAATGAGAAGACAGAATCAGTAAAGCACAAGCTGCTGAAGAATGTTGTGAAAGTTTTAATGCTGGAACTAGTGCTGATCTTTGGCATCTGTCTTCTGAAGATGATTTAGAGATAATCCTATCATTTTATTTTGTGATGCTGTAAAAAACTTCACTCCATGTGCTCAGGATGAGACCTGGCATTTTTCAAATGAGAAACTGCAGTTTCATCAATATAAAAACTTTCCATAGGAACATGTCGATTCCCTTACTTTATACTCAGAAAAAGCACACCAAAGCCAATGTTCTAAATTCCAACTATTATTGGCAATGTTCTTGGAATGGAACCCTGTGATTTTTCCCAAATGATTGGTTTCTAAATCACTTTCATTTAACAGTTAAGTTATAAATTTTAAAAATAGCCTTATTTGCCTTTCTAGGTAGGCTGGAATGAAAATTAGCGTTATTTTTAAGAGCATGATTCCCAAGTAAAAAGGGAGAGAAAAGACTTTTTTCTTTTGCAGGAGAAAAAACAACTGTGGTTTTCAAGGCAGTTTTCATTCTGAGACTGAAACTGTGATGAAAAAGTGTTTGATGAAGATTGGGTGTGTATTACAGCACGTGAGAGAGCAAATCACTCTTCTCCCCTGAATTCAACAGCAGCAGAATGAAACACAGCAGGTTTCAGCACTGTGACCACTCACCACTTCTACTGCAAACACTAGCAGCCTCAGAAAATCTGGGAAGTTGGAAGGGTCTTGTTTTCCCAACTATGTAACCACAGTGGATGTTCAACCAGATTTGTTCTTAGCTTTGTTAGGAAATACCTGCTTCTTTTCTACTTTACTTTAGCTGTGATCTTGAATCCAGCTCCAGCCAGCCATCATCACATTCCTTCTTGCACTCTTTCAAAGCTTCATCACATTAAAACCCCCCTGTAAAATTCATGTATTTCCTGGCTCACCAGAGAAGATGACTTGGAGAAAATTTACTACAGGTAAATGCATTGAAAGAAGCAATTAAAAAGCAATTCAGCACCACTATGGAACTTCTTCCAAGTGCAATTCTTGCAGGAAAAGCTATGATGAATGTATTGCAGAAATATCATCATATTATACTGCTGTGTAATAATAACAGGACCTGTGGAAAAGTTCAGATAGGGCTGCTATTGCCTTGGAACAAATACAAAGTAGGTAAAACACAGGAGTCAATTTCATCCCATTTTTCATGATTCTATGGATTTCTACAAGTTTAAAATGTAAGAATAGCAAGCCAAGCCATATACTTATCATAGCTATAGCTAGTAGATTAAGTAGGGACTGTTCATTTTCACTCACATGGCTAATCCTTCTAACTCCCTGCTTTTCAAAAGCAGTGGCCATGTCCAAACTTTGTAACATCAGGGATGGTCCCTGGTCTGTGCTAATCCTTGCACAGTGCAAACATATCTCTGGTAGGAATAAATAAAAAGTGCTTAGAAAGATAAAATAAAAAGAGAGGAAATGCTGAGGGTGTTTCCCCAGTTGAATTCACCCTGGGTCTGGCAATCTGTGCTTTTGTGATGTAAGGAGCAAGATGGATTTGATATCTGCTTCATGTTTGAGTCCTAAACAGACCTGCAGCTACTGTTAATAGTAAAATTCAAAGCTGAGTCTTTAACAACGAGCTTGTTGTCATGATTAAAAGATTATTTTCCTGTTTGCTGAGGGCTATTGGCTGGGTGTCACTTTTGCCACTCTTCCTTCAGGAACCACTGGACACATCTGTGTCTGGTGGGGTACCTGTGTTTTCCTTGGCAGCACTGGTGTCCAGGCTGTCACCATAACCTCTCAGAATTACATCCCTGTGCTTGTTCAGAAATCCTAATCCAGCTGCACCATCCAGTGTTCAGTGGGCTCCTGCAAACACCTTTTCCCCCAGACCATTGCTGCTGTTACTAGGCTTGATTTATCTTTGAATTCTTTTCTAAGTCCAGGTGTTTCCTTCCCAATGACATAGTGGGCACAGGGGACAATTAAAGTAATGTGTGAGATTTATTTACAAACTGGTAGAATCCAAATGCAGAAAGGGGAATGGTGTCACTGAATCTGCTGACAACTTGTATATAAATAATTCCCAGTAAAATGGAAGGCAACACATGTTACACTTGTATGTTAATGTAAAAGACATTAAACAGGAAATATTTATTAAAGTAGTGTTTTTAAAGTCCTCCTTCTCTCTTTGATGTCGGTACATTAGATTAATGTAAAATTTCTGCTTTTGGATATAGACAAGTTGGCTCATTTTTCATTTGAGCAGAGAGGAAATAGAGAAAGGAGCCTGTTTTTTTATAAGAACTGTGTTGGTTATTGTTTTCAGCTAGGATGGACAGCATCTGAGCTCCTCAGTCTGAAGTTCTCCAGGTTCAGAAACTACTTATTCAGCTAGAAGTGCCTGAACCAGCCAACTACTAACTAAAAACATCTTCAGGAACTCCCTACTTCCTACTACTTGAAACTGTGAAGACAAGACCACAAAATTTATGGGGGCAGAGAGAGAACATGAAGGGAAAATTTGGTCAGGAGGCATGATTGGGAAATGGCAGGCTCTGCTCTCTGCTCCCAGGCTCTTTTAGAGCAGATTTCTAAATAAAAATGCATGGAGCTGGTTGAGGCTCATGAGCACAGCTAAGAGAGGCAGCAGCAGATGTGGTGTCTTGTGCAGCGGCCTCTGGCTCCTCCTTTGGGGGATTTTCTTGGGGGCAGAGGCACAGGAACCCTCTGAGTGTGTCTGCTGCTGCCAGGAAAGGACAAGGACAAGGTCAGGGAAACCACAAGGCTCTGGTGCTGAGGGAGCTCTCAAAACTTCTACAGAGAATCGTCAGCTGCCCCTGCCCCAGAGTGCCTGGAGGCTTTGATTCAGCTGCCACTGAATGGGGGGACCAAGCAGCCTTTGAGCTGCTCCTTTCTCCAGGATATTCTACATTTTGTGCATTCAGATCCACTCATGGAACCCCTCTTGCTTGCCATAGGAAGAACCAGGTCGTGAGCCATAAAACACAGGCTGTGCAAGCCATG
Organism: Cichladusa arquata; assembly: GCA_026413545.1. Classification (NCBI taxonomy): domain Eukaryota; kingdom Metazoa; phylum Chordata; class Aves; order Passeriformes; family Muscicapidae; genus Cichladusa; species Cichladusa arquata. Next base: position 105,400,501 of record JAOTQP010001546.1, read on the forward strand.
ACCATGCAAGAAATCCCAATTTTCTCACCCTTTCTACTAATCAGCTCCTGACTCTTACAGGGCCATGAACACAGATGGTTATAGGCCTATACCTCTCTTTGCACTGCAGCTGTTTGAATTTTAACCCTCCTTTTAATACCTTCTTATAACAGATGTGCAGTTCTTGAGTTGCCCCGTTTGTTTCTAGGTGACCATCAGGTGCTCAGATAACTCTGGTCTGCAGTGAGAAGGAACATTAGGAATGTCTACAAAATGACATTGCTGACTTTAGCAGATGTGCATGTTTTGCAGTTGGTCCAGAGATGGCATTTCTCATATTCAGGAGGACTCAGTTCATATCATGAATTAGTGATGCTATTGTACATCTTACAATATTTTACATAATTAAACGTGACGATGCCATTTGATACGGACAATTAAGCTTGTATTTGTGAGCAAAGTGTAATTAACAGTATAGACACTGTGCCATTTTGGAATTTGCTTTCAGTGAGTCTAATTACTTCACATAGCTAAAACACATTCAGAAGTTTATCTTTAATTTAGTTCTATCCTTTGCAATTAAACCTTTAAGACAGCTAGATTAGAAACAGAATGTTAAAATATGAAGACTGCTAGAATGCATACCCAAAAGCTCCCAATTTTTAGGTAATTTCAATAACAGATACTGGAAAGAAATTATACTCTTTGCAGAAAATGCATTTTATGACTTTATAGAGAAACATTTTTCTTTGGAAGATCCTGGGGAATTGTACTTCCTGAGTCATAGTCTATGTCCCTGACTTCTTCTCTGTACATCGAAATGTTTCTTTGAAATTACTGAAAGATTTATCTCAAATTGTGCACCAAACTCATTTTCCTAAAAAGTAAGGGATATCATCTATAGCTGCAGTGATAATTCATGGATGAAAACTTGGGGTATTTTACAGCCATATTTGGAGCTTTAAATTAAACACTGCCAGGGTCTGGGCATTGGAACTTGATTGTCCAATACATTTAGGGGAGACCCCTGATATTTCCCCATGTGATTCCTGTGCAAGCTGAGGAGTTATTATTTACTGTACATCATCCATAATAAGAAATTTAGTTGCATATACCTATTTTTATTTTTTTTAATGAAATGAGAATTTAATAGCATGTCTGTTGTACTGGGCCAGTTAAGGCAATGTCACTAATTAGTTCAGAAGCACAGATGTCAGCTGCCTCTCACAGCAGTGGGCTTCCTTACACCCTCAGCTGAAGCCATAGGGCTTGATAGGTTGAAATAAAAGCCTGTGCCAGGAGATGCAGAGCTATTGATTCAGCTTCTCCAGGACTTTAATCTCAGTATTTCTAAGTTAGGGCGTAGCTGAGAATGGCATTAAAAAGAATTAGCTGTTGTTTTATCTTATGTAATATTATTGAAACACGCAGGCCAGAGTTTTTCAAATTGTATGAGTTTTAAGCAGAGGCTCAGAGAGTCAGAACACTCTCTGTCCACCCACTGCTCCAAAGAACATTTGTAGGACTCTGCAAATCTAATGAATCTAAATGCTTTCAGTTTAAATGTCTACATCTGAGCTGATTTTCTAGGCTTCTTTTATAGATAATAATGAAAAGCAAGTACTTTCAATCTCCTTCCTTCTCACTTAAATTTCCAAAAAAGCTCAGATGACTCACAGGCCATTAAGTGCATATTTATGAGAAAACACCAGAAAAATTAACTGAGGAAAACTAGGCTGGAACTGATTCCTGGATGTCATTTAGAGCTCAAAGAGCAGAGCACCCCTCTGCTCAAAGCCAAGACTAACTGCAGTGTCAGATCTGGTTACCAGGGGCTCTCTGTGAACTGTTTTTTGCTGGCCTGGCAAAGGGATTAGCTCAGATGTGGATGCTCAAATTGCACATGTCCTCATGCAGGCAGAGGAACTCTTTCCCCTCTGGCTGTTTTGGTGTGTGTGCTTGATGAGTGCTCAGATGGCTTAGTCTTCCAGCAGCTGTCAGGAACATCTGGAGCACAATTAAAAGTGGAAGAAAAACTGTGATGCTAAATAAAGGAAAGCTATATATCAGCCCACCAGAAATGTGCACAAAGTTGAACCGGTTCCATAACAATTTACCAAAGAAAAAATTCTTCCTCTCTCTAGAGAAGTCACGTTCAGACCTTTTCAAAATGCACTTGGCAGGTGAAGTGCAGTGATTTTGGGACTGATTGAGTTTGAAATTTAAACTAAATTTAAGCAGTTTGAAGTTTAGTGTCTAAATTTAGCTTATACGAGGGTGTGCATAGGCTCTCCAGGTATCCTAGCTGTGCTGGACTCAGCAGAGTTGGAGATATTGGAGATAGTGTCTGGGGCTGTGGTATGAACATGTGTTTTGTGTCACTTAGGATGCCCCAGGATGTCCTATCTATAATTCCAGATGGAGAAGTCTTTCCTGTAGGTCTGAGCACTGGCTGGGGTCTTCCATGTCCTTCCATGAAGCTGGGTGTCTTTGAAGGTCACCTAAGGTACCTAAATATTGAATTGTTCATATTTCCATCCACCTGCCAGGCTTTTTTAGTTGGCATCTGTCATAAGTACCATCATTTCTATGACAATTGAAAATTGCCCCTGGAAAATGCTCCCTCTGGATTATCCACAGTCCTTGTACAAGCTGCAGGAAAGTGCACAGAACATAAAGATTTCCCTCCTGAGACCAACACAGCTAAGCAAGGTGTCATAACAATGGAACTGAAGTCCTCAGGGACCTTCCACTATTCCCTAGGAATTTAAAAAAGAAGTGAAGGGTTTAGTGAAAGCATCTGTGCAAAGAAATACGGCAGATATCAGTGCCATTGACAATTTGCCTACTGGTTAGTGTGGGTCCAGTCCCTCTATTGCTTTAAGTCTTCATTTGCCTTTAAATTAAATTGAGGTGGCACAATTTCTAAAGGCTTTGAGATTCTTGAATGGCAAGAGTGTGTGAGAGCTGAGGAAAATTGTTTAATGCTTAAAAGAAGAAACTAGGAAAAATTTTAGTTCAAATTGCTGCTGGATCTTTTGAAAAAAGAAATTTCAGAAAAAGAAATGCTGGGTGATTGAAAGAAAACTATGCAACAAAAGTCTTACCAATAAATAGAGAATCATCAAACAACCAGGAGAAAAAAGGCAGGGATATGAATCCCAGTAAATAAACCACTCAGTTAAGTAAAAAATTCACCTCATTTTTAGCTCAAAATTTTGCTTGTCTGATAAGCAAATTATGTCACTTTTTATTTATAAAAATATTAGTAGAATGTGATTGCAGAAATGACATTTCCATGTTAACTTCTTCTATATTTATGAAGGTGCAAAACTCTGCTGGATCAACAGAACTGGTTAGAAAGAATAAAAAAACAAGATGCACGAGAAACATGTTTCCAATTTTTTTACATTAGGGCCTCCACCACTCTCAAATATCTAAAGTAGATGGTCAATTTTGAAGACTCTGTTCTTCTCCATGAAATTCAGAAGTAATTCTACTGATATTAATGGAACAAGATGATACATCATTCTCATCAGATGAGGTATGGGACCAGATCATTATACACAAACTTTTTTCCCTCTTTCTTCAGTCCCATAACTCCATTTTCCAAATGTAGTAAGATCCTCTTAGAAAAGACATTGATGCACCAGCTGGATGAAAGCAGATAGTGGATTTAAAATTGTCTGAAAGGTCATGCTCAGAGGATGGTGATCAGTGGAACAAAGTCTTATTAAAGAGATTTTCCCCTATTTTCAACACACACACAATTTAAAACATATAAAGAGTCCTACAGAAATCGGTCAAAATTCCTTCACTGTGGGATTCTGGTGAAAGCCAGGGGAAAAACAGGCTTGGATTTTCTCAAGCTGCTCAAGGAAAACATAAGAGAAAGAATTAGAACAATGATTAAGCACTTGCTGGATGTGTGGGGGATGTGATGTTTTCATGAAAGCATGTTTACCAGGGGTGGCACCTCCCTTGCACCAATGGAATTAAGTCTGTTCTCAGTTCCACCATCTAGTCTATAAAAGTGTAGTTTGATTCTTTAATAAAGGGCTTTTTGCTTCTCTTCTGCCTGAAGGAAGTATTGTTGCTACATCCTTTTCACTGCTCTCCTAGCCCTGAAGCAACACTTCAGTATTTAAAATTATACATGTTTAAGTGTTTTGGATGAAAGAGCAATTCCAGATTAATGGGAAGAGAAAGCTCAGCTGCACAGTGACACTTGGACAGGATATAGAAAAAATGCCTAATGAATTCATTGTGGAACAGAATATACTGCAATATCTGAATAAGGAAAGCAGATTTCATGACTGCCACAGAATCTGAGGCTGCTTATGAAATTCTAAAATAGAGTGCATTTGAAATGCAGTAATTTTCTTTTTTTAATTGAATACCAGGAAGGAAGTGAGTTTTGCTGAAAGTGAGCCAGCTATTGGCGTGCTTCTTCAGCAATCTATCATAGCTTTGCAACTTTATTCTCTTGTACAGCACAACATATAAAAAGAAGGCAGATAGATTTATTTTTCTCAAGTCTTGTCTGAACTGCCCTCACACCAGCACTGGAAAGGAGAGGGAAATCAGCAGTCAGGTTTTGTTCTCCTGTGTATCCTCTCACATACCTGGCAGACCTGTGGGATGTCTTGGGTACCCACAGGGGTCTTGGATCGTGCTTGCAGCTGTGCTTAAGAGTTGAGATCTGTTGGAACCCTGGAAAATGGGAGTTTTGAACTTTCTGTGCTGTCAGGCACTGACCCCAAAAGGAATACTGCTTTTGACCAAGAAACCTTGAAGAAGGTTTCCAAAATTGAATGATAGAACTAGAATCACTGGTGTGGAGTTTGAATAGAGGTGTATAATATCACATGGTGAAAAATTTAGAATTTAGCAATATTTGGAGGGCAAGATGGAAGTTTTAGTGGGGAGGTTTCTGTTGTTGGATACTGCTGGGAATCAGGGAAGCAGCACGGATTTCTCAGGCTGATCAAGGAAAACATAAGAGAAAAGAATCATAACAATGATTATACACCTGCTGGATGCATGAGCTACATGACCAGGGGTGTCACCTCCCTTGCACCAATCAAATAATTTCCATGCTTGCTATCACAAACTACTCTATATAAGTGTAATGTTTTTTTAAATAAAGAGCTCTTTTTGCTTCTCCATTGCACGAAGAAGTTTGTTGCTATATTCTTTTTGCCACTCCCACAGCCCAAATGCAAGAGGTTTCTTTCTTTTTCATCTTCTTGAGTCTAAGTGGTGCTTTTTTAATTGTATAGAAAATACAGCACTGTGGGTCATGGCTGTTTGGTCATTGGGTCAAAAGTAAAAATAATGTAGGTGTTAGTTCTTAATTGGACAGTTGAGGTTTTAAAGACCTTGTAAGGAGAGAGATCCATCACCATTTCTCCATTTTTAGCTTGTTAGCTAGAAGTGCTGTAGCACTCACTGTAACATAGATAAGAATTAATAAACATCTGAGTCCAAACACGAAATTCCATCTCTCATGCATTTAATCCTGACTCTGGCAGAAGTGAAAAAAGAAGATAAAAAGTGATAGAGATCTGTGCAGGTTGTAGAAGTTGCTTGGACACTTCCAGTGCCAGTAGTCACCTGGATGTAGACCTCCATAGAAGGGTCAGTCTTGATGTCAGAATCTTAGAATGGTTAGGGTTGAAAGATCTAGATCATCTTAAGGATCATCTTGTTCCAACTGCCCTGCCGTGTGCAGGAATGTCCACCAGACCAGGTTACTCAGAGCCCCATCCAGCTGGCCTTGAACATCTCCAGTGGTGAATTCACAACCTCTCTGTCCCAGAGTCTCACCACCCTCCTAGTAAAGAATGTCCACCTGAGCTTCCCTATGCTTTTTTCTTCACCTGCAAGTTTCCAAAATGAGCACCTGCCTTTCCAGTGAAAGCAGGAGTGCTTGGACTTAATTCCATTATTTCCACAAATTCTCAAGAACCTCTTGTACTCAAGTCCTCATGTCAGCTAATCCATCTTTAGGATTTCAAGCAAGGATATTTCTAAAGCACTGGTTTGTTTTGGAACTCCTGTGATATTCAGGAGCAGAGAGTTGCTGCAAGTCTCTCTCTACCTACCTGGAGTTATGCAATTTTTCCAGCTGCTCGTCCTTTCTGGGGACTAGAAACTATGAAGTTACATGACAGTGCTTCTGTGGAACTTTTCAGATTATTGGGTTAATGTTTCATTCCTTAATTTCAAATACTTGTACCAATCACTCATCTGTCCTGCTTCTTGTAATACCTATTTTCAGTTGCTTAGTTGAAACAAAATGAAACTTTCTGTGCAAATTCCTCCTTTAGAACTGTGGCATTTCATTCTGTAAATGGAACTAGGTCATGGAGCTTGTCAATATTTTAAGCATGTTAAGACACAAAGGGATTAAAGTATTAAATACATGCCTGACAAACAAGAATACAATGAATTATAATAAACTTACAGCAAAATATAATTTACTAAAAAATACATTTCTTAACCTACAAAATGCATGTAGCTTTCAAGATTATTTTTTTCTTCTACACTCTCTAGAAGTTCAATCCTAACCTGTGTGTATTAACATTGCTACTGTTCAAAGGCACATGCTACAATCCCAATCTGATTGGATTCATTAATGATTAAAAATAACTTCCTCCTGCATGGTAGTGCCAAAGCCTTGGTATTTATGGGAGCTGAGGCACTCAGCAGTGCAGGATAGGCTGGCAAACCCCAAAGTGATTTCTGTAGATATACAAGAGAAATCTCTCTTAGATCATGTGTTTCTATTATTTTCAGACACTGAGATAGAAAGAGGTTACTTGTGCAGGCAGTGCTGACTTTGAGGAATTTGAGGCCAGTTCAAGAGGATATGTTAAGAATTAAATGTGCAGTGATCAGAGGCAACAAGATTGATATAAGATTTAGACAGGAGGCAAAAGCTTTTAAATGAAAGGGTCAGGAATTCTGTTTTTGTGAATAGCAAAGCATCAAGCAAAGCAAGATAGAAGCATCTCTCTGCATTTCTTAAGATGACTCTGCAGAATTGCTAATCCAGTAAATACACAGACACACTGACCTCCCAGGTCCTTATCTGCTGATCTAGGAAGTCAAATGTCTTCCCTCATATTTCTGCAATAGAATGAAAATGTGCCAAGTTCAGAGGAGAAGTATGAAATGTGTGCTGCTAAGATTTACATTAGGATATTAACATAATAAGTGCAGACTAGACAGCTCCCAAATAAGGCAGCTATTTTGATCTTTTTTCTTTCTATTATACCTAAAAATAACAATTCAGTGCAATTTTGTGTCCATGGCAGGCTCCAACATGATATAATGTGATAGCGGTGTTTATTTGCATTTAAGTTAGATTTTGGGTTCTGAGATAGAAGTGAGCTAAATATTGTTGAGCAGGGCTGAATTGGAAATACAAACACAGTAAGCCAATGTTAATCTCCAGGTTTTATGCACTAAATGCTGTGATAGCAAAGTTTCCTTCACCATACTTTGCCCACCACGCCTGAACGTGCATCAAAGGATTTTTATTTTTGAAGGTTCTTCTTATACCTCTCAGCTGACAAAGATAGAAAGAATATTGTTTTATCCTAAATAAACCAATCTTTTGTGGTGTCATGGAAAGGAATCATATTGTCCAGTTGTTATTTCAAATCATATTGTCCAGTTCTTTTCTCAAAAATTATCTACCCAAGATTAATTTCTATGTATTAAGGTTTCACTAAGGGCTTAGCTAGAGAAAAGGAATGTGCAGGATTTGCAGAGAAAACTCACTCAGACACAGGCACGTGGGTACATCTTTAGAAACATTGGAAGATGCTTTTGAAGCATCCAGAGGGGAATTTCATCTGCCTCAGTGTGGAGGTTTAACTTAGGCAGATGACTGTGTGGAGTTTATATCATCATTTGCTGTGTTATTTCTCAATGAGTTGTGGCTCTTTGAAGTTCAGAGAGTTTCATGCTCTCTTTACTGCACCACACCATTCACAGCCTTCCAGCACTGTTTAAATCCTGGGGATAAGGACAAAATGCTAAGAACCATAGAATCATTTAGGTTGGAAAAGAACTCTGAAATCATCAAGCCCAATCATTAACCCAGCACTGCCAGACCTACCCCTAAACCATACCCCTAAGCACCACATTTGCATATTTTTTAACACTTCCAGAGACCGTGATTCCACCACTTCCCTGGACAGATTCCACTGATGTCAGTCAAATAAATTGGCACGTGTGTAACAGACTTGGAAAGTGGAAGAGAAAATTAGTATATTCTAAGTTTTTTTGCTTATGTTTAAACATAGCTTGATTTATTTATCAAGTCAGCCTATTGTAGAATTTTCAATTTGAACAATGATAATATTAACACATAAACAGTATTTTAAATCTGTCATGTAATAACTAACTTTTCTGAAACTTCCATCTCTTTAGAGGAGATACATTAACATCTCAAAAATGCATTCATTGAGGGGAGATGAAAGGTTTTCATTGCTCATACAGGTGTTATTTTTAATTTAACTTGTCTCTCACCTTTCCTCAGAAATCTCACCTGCTTCTGCTGATCTGTTACAGCAAAGCTGTCAGCAAATGCCAATCAAATGCCAAATGGAAACAGTGCATACTGTGAAAAAATCTAAACTGAAGTGAGTGGGTGTAGAAGCCTGGGGAACCAGGAGTTTAAGCATTGCAATATTTCAAAACCCGGAAATTATGATGGAAAAGCGCAAGCTAGAGCAGGGCTGGGCTGGGGAAGGGGCCATGCAGAGGTAGGGCAGCACTTCTCTTGGAATCAAATTCCCAGTTTTGGTCCATGGACACGGCACAGCACAGAGCAGTGAAAGATCAGGAATGGGGCTGAGGAGTGGGCAAGACCAGCAGAGTGGGATTGGGACCAAGACCCTGAAAGTGCCCCAGCCCATTTCCAGAAGGATCTAGGAGAATGGACTGTGCACGACAACTTGTTTGCATGAGAAGGGAAAAACCAGCCCCAGAGCAGGGAAAACTTGTCTACAAAAAAGACAAACAGTGTTCAGGTGCTCCCTAGGCCCTGGACACACCAGAACTGCGTTTTCATTTCCTCTCCATCTGATCTCTCTCTGTCTCCTCTCTCTTTTTATTCTTTTACTTATCTTACTATTAAAAATAGAGGCAGAACAATACCAATTTCCTTGCTGGGTTTGTAACTTGCTAACAGAACTTGTAAGGCCATTTGGATCCCTTTGGCTTTTGCTGTTCTACTCTTATCAAAGGCATCTACAAATCTTGGGTGCTGCCTTTTGCTTAGGAATGGGACATGGCAGTGGAGGATTCCAATCTCTCACTCAGGACAACCTTCATTTTGGGTTCAGCTTTGCTCCAGGGTCACTGCGATCACAATCTGCCCCCTGGCATCTGTTTTTGGTTGCACATCACAAGGTGAATGTCCAGATCATATACTGAACCACCTTAGAAGCAATTCCACAGCCTCATTTCTAACCATTTGCTCTTGAGAACAAATAATCCTTTTTTGAAGCCAAAAAAAAGTGAGCAGACCTGATGGCTTAAAAGATTAAAATATATATCCTGACACAGCATAGGTTTGATTTCTCACTATTTTGTGTAAATGATAATTTTTTTTTTATCTGTGAAAAGCTGGATCAGATCTGGGATTGACATTGTGATATTTGGGATTGTTAGCAACAAAAAAAGATCCCAATAAAAATGCAAGGAGTGAATGGAAGTTTTTATGTGAAAAAATCAATACATTGAAAATGTTGAATTATATGAGGCCTGATGAGAACATTTTGTTTGACTTGTGTCAAAAGTTTTATTTGTCCTTAGCACGACTTTGGATTTGATTGGTTTGGAGACATCTGAAAGAAATTTCAGGTAAATTTAAAATAGAACTCTTGTATTAGAAAAAAATGTTTGACTTTCTCAAAGAGGTGCTTCACTTTCTCAAAGAGCATCCTTTCATCCCAAGGCATTCAGAGAAGTCATGTCCTTCTGAACAACCTTCAGGGTGGTGGCCAGGTAAATACTGACATTGCTTCCCAAAGAAAGCCAGATTAAATCCAAAGCATTTAATTTGCTGCTCTGCAGACATCACCCTGGTGTCTTTGATCAGGCCCTGGAGCAGGAGATGGGGACCAGCCTGCAGCTGGAGGGAGCAGGTTACACTTGTTCCTGCAAGCAGGAATTGAAGCTGTAACATCTCTGGGTGTTTGCAGTTCAGTGAGGGCCCATTAGTGAAATACTTCCACTCTCATGCATTTTCCTCTTCACCACTACTTACCTTTTATTACTAATCTTATTTATTACCTTCATCAGGCAAAAATGTCCCACAGGAAATCTTTTAGAAAATACAATTTCTGTTATTTGAGAATTTGTAGCCTACTAACATTTTAAAAATTGTCAACTAAGAGAATCACACAGGCATTGGTTAATATATATTTTTAATGTCCTTAATGAATCTGTATACAGCAATTACAAGCAAGGGAGTTAATTTAAAACATATGGTTTACATGCACAATATATCTTGGAATTAATAAAGCACGAGCAGACAGGTGAAATCAATGTGAAGAAATATATGCAACGTGTCTCATGTTAAACACCATTTCTGGCAGCAGTTTGTGTCAAAAGCACCTTATAATAATCCTTCTGTGCTGTTCTATCTCTTAGCAATTCTTTGTACCAAAATCCTACAGCAATTCTGAAAATGAGAACTCTCTGCTAACATGAAATCAATGTGTTGCTTAATGGCTCATATGAACATTTCCATCAGCAAGTAGTGGGCCTTCCCATTATTGTTATATGTAGATATTTTCTACATTAAGTATTATATGTGTCCCCATTAGCCAGAAATGTTCCCTGCTTCCAAAAGTAGGACTGCAGATCTGAGGTACAATACTCTGCATAAAACCTACCAGCCCAAATCCAGTCGAATAACAAAGATCAAAAGTTGTTTTCATTCTAACAAGCCTTGAGTTGCTGTTTTACTGAGGAGGAGGGACTTGTGTAACTTTTATTTGTTTCAGGCTGAGTCCTTTGATCCAGCCTCTCCCTCAAACCTGCTCCAATACTGCTGTAATGTGAAAGCTGAGAGTATTTTTTTCTGGAAGTAAGGTGTTTTCTGTGCCTTTTGAAGCCGTCCATCCAAGTTCTGATGTCAACACTGAATTGCAGAGAGGGGAATCATATTAGACTTTTCTTGAGGCACTGAGTGAATTGACATAAATATGAGTTATCTGCTAATATTGTTGTTTTTGTTGCCTGGCCTGGTGATTGTGACTCCTATCTCCAGTGCTGCCCAGTATATTCAATCAAAAAAGAACTATGTCTTACCCTTTTGGGTAAGCTCTTGCCAATAATTTCTTTGAGTCAGTTGATTCATTTTTATTACTCTTTTTGTTTTCTTTGTGCTGATATTTCTGAAGTTTTCCCTGACCCTGGAAAAACTATTTGAAATGAATGTATTTAATTTTTTTTTTTTTTTGGTAGTGAAAATCATATTGTGACTTCAATTTCAAAATGAATTGATATAAGCTAAAATGTCTCTATTTGTTAGAATTGCTCTTGATGACTATTTGCAAAAAGACTAAAAATTTCTTAAATATATTTTAACAGAGTGGATTAATAATTATAATTCAAAAATCCATCATAATTAAAATACTTGCATTCTTTCTTTCCTGCTGTAGAATGGGATGAAGATTTTATTACAGGACAGCTGCTGCTTTGGGTGTATATAACTGTTTTTAAAAGATTGCACAATGTTCAATTGCCAGTGCTTAAATAAGAGATCACAAAATGAAAATGCTTCTTCAAAGACATTTTCTTAATTCTTCCAAGCCTAACACTTGCTCTATTTTTCAATTCAATGTAGAAACTGAGTTTGTTTTCAATCAAATTTTCTGTTTTAGAAGTATGGATGTACATCCTAAAATTTATCTTATTTCTTCCTTCTGGTTTATTGTGATTTTCTTTTATGCTCCAGTTAACTGAGAGCTGCCTGCTGAGACCACAACCCTGCATTTCTAGATGCTGAAAGTGAAGCAACCATCACCCAGAAAACCTTCTGATCTAAATTACAGGCAAACAAAGCATGAGAAGAAATCAGTCTGATCCTTATTTCATTGCTCAGGCACTGAGGTGCACTGGGGATTAGTGGCAAAGTTCATATTGGAGGGTAAGGAAGATGAATTATTGTTCCCTCTCCTGGCTGCAAGGCTCCCAGGGCTCACACTGAAGGACAGATTAGCCCTGGATAAGCAGGAACGAGCTGTGACCCCATAGGTTCTGTACCAAGGTGATTTCTCTGCTTCCCTCTCCTATTAAGAAAGTCTGAAACACAGCAGTGAGAAAAAAACCAGAATTCTCTGTGGTAAACATTTACATAATCACATAGATCATGTATTTCCCTTGCATTAGAGAATATTATGACATATTTACTTGAATTTTCATTTATTACATTCACATGCTACAAGGTTTCTGTAACATTTTAGTGTTATATAATGATCTCTGAAGTGCTCAGAAAACATCACTGCTTTTCTGTCTCTCCCACCTAGACCCTTTGATCATTCCAAGGAAACATTCTCATGGACTGACATTTCCCTCTGACAAAATACATTTCCAAAAGAAACTGGGTGACTGCTGCAATCAACTGTACTCTATAAAGAGTTACTGGAAAGAACTAGAGTTTTGTATTTCTGGAGGGTTTATTTTCTGAATACTGATGGGACATGGCTCTACAATTGGCATTCACATTGCCCATCCCTGAGATGAGGTCAGGTGCAGCTGCCAGCACTAAAACCATGGGAGCATCTTTCAGTGGGAGGAAAGGGCACTGCCTGCTTGATTAGGCCAGATAAGATACTGAGGAGCAAAACTCCTACTGAGAAAGTCATGAACCCTCTGGGAGCAGGGGTGGCAGCAGCTTTTACTTTTCTTCCATCCATGAGCTCACTTTACCTGTGCTTGCAGTGGAGAAGTCCCAGCACAGCTTTGGATGAACTATCTCAGGGAAGATAATTTGCTCCTGTTCTCAGCAGGCTGAAATAACCTGATTCAAGCTCTGCATGGCTAAACCTTGTTTTGTGTTTTGAGTATTTCTAATTTATTTTGCAGCCTTTCCTGTGGACTTGCCTCAAGTTGCATGATTTGATTTGCTTGTGCTATCCAGCAGGCATGTGAACTCCTGTGGCATTACAAATGGGGTAGATGGATATTTCTGCATGGAGCTTACAGCTTTGGAGCTATCTGAGTTTCCTGCTTTTTAACCCCTTCTGGTGCACACTGGGAGATTTTCTGAGCAGGAGGGAAGGCAGGCAACTGGTCACCTTGCACACATGCTGCCTTTCCCCTTGCTGTGGGAACTTACACAGTACTGCCAAGAGAAAGGGGCAGTACTATGAAAATGAAGGGCTTTACTCCTGACCTCCAAATTAGTGATGGAGCTTCCATTTCCTTGAGGCCTCTATAATCTCATGATCCTGCAAGAAAATAATAACCTGTTTATGGGCTGGGAATTAAGTTGCAGGCCAAGTTCTGCTGACTATGTAGACAATAAATTTGGAAGCAGTGCTGCAGAGCATCCTGTGCAGCTTTCTGGACTAAGAGCAGCCCTCTTGAAAAAGACTTTCTCAGGCATGTTCAAACAGGCACACTGGTCCACAAGATGCTTCTGAGATATCAACACCTACTGAAAAGGGTGGGAGGGGGAGTGAGACTGAGTGTGGAACCTCTTTTGTTCTTTCTTGCTCTGGAAACCTGGTCCTGGCAGTGGGAAAGAAATTTCTGTGTTCGCAAAAGATAATTGAGTGTCTTCTAGAAAGTCCAGAGGAGAAACAGGAAGATGATTAAAGGGCTGGAGCAGCTCTCCAGTGAGGAAAGGCTGAGTCAGCCTGGAGAAGGCTCCAGGAAGACCTTCTAGGAGGCTTCCAGTGAAGGGAGCTGATAAAAAGAGAGCAGGAGAGGGATTGTTTACAAGGGCATGGAGTGATAGGAGAAGAGGGAATGGCTTTAAACTGAGAGAGGTAGGTTTTGATTAGATATTAGGGAGAAATTCTTCTCTGTGAGGGTGGTGAGGCACAGGTTGCCCAGAGGAGCTGTGGATGTCCCATCCCTGAAAGTGTCCAAGAGCAGGTTGGATGAATGAGACTTGGAGCAACCTGGTCTAGTGGAAGGTGTCCCTGCCCATGGCAGGGGAGTTGGAAGGAGATGATCATTAAGGTTCCTTCCAGACCAATTCATTCTATGATTCCAGGCAAATTATGCAAATGAGTTCAATAATTACATCTAGAAGGCAGAATAATGTCATACTTCTCCTATTAGGTTCTACACTTCTTATTAATTTATCTCTCTGGGATTTTAGTCTTAGGAATAATATTATGACCCTTACTAAGGTTAATGGGCATTTTGTGTTTTATCTGAGGATCCTAATTCTCCTTTCCAGCTTGTTTTGAACCCCTGTTTCCTATATAATGCATGTGAGGACTGGTGCCCTTGAGGTTATTGCTCCAGCATGACTTGCTCCTGACATTTGGAATGAATTAGAAAAGCAGCTGAACCAGCTTTTGAAAGAAAGGCAGTAGTTCACTTTCATAACAGGTTTCACTGACCCAGTGGTATCCTGGATGCATCACTGACTTCCAGGGAAGCAGTGCAGAAGGTTGCTCCATAAATTAGGCATAAAGGATGCAAAGAGGATTTTTTTCCTGCCTGGTTCGGGGATGCACAGCAGCTGCCTCTTACCTTGTCAGCAAGCTCCTCCTACATGCTTTTATTGGCTGGGATTGTCAGTCCCATGAAACCTTCAGCCACTCAGCCCCTGGGCAGACTGTACAAAATTCCTTATGCCTACCTCCAAAGTATGGGAGAAACATGAACAAATAAGGCAATCTGGAAAAAAAGAGGCTTCCTGGAGTTTTTTCCTTGGTTGACAAGTGTGATCACACATAGTTTGGATGTGTCATCTCCAGCACACAAATGGGAGACCCTGCTGCTCTCCAGATCTGCTTTCAGCTCAGGCTCAGGGGGTCTCAGGTGGGTTCAAAGCCAGCTTCAAAGCTGTGTGGCTTTAAAGCTATGAGTGACCCAGGAGCCCTCCCCCATAAACAGGAAAAAAGCTGGAAAGGGAGCTGGATTTGTCATAGAATATCACAGAATATACTGAGTTGGAAAGGACCCATCAAGATCATTAAGTCTAGCCCCTGGCTTCACACAGGATATTCCAAGAACCCCAAAATGTGACTGAGATCATTGTCCAAACACTCATTGCACTCAAACAGGCTTGGTGCTGTGACCTCTTTCCTGGGGAGCCTGTTCCAGTGCCCAGCCACCCTCTGGGGGAAAAACTTTCCCTCACATCCAACCTGAACCTGCCCTGACTCAGCTCTGGCCATTGCCTTCAGTTCTGCCGCTGGTCACCAGAGAGAGGAGATCAGTGCCTGCCTTCCGAGGATGCTGAAGACCACAATGAGGTCTCCCCTCAGTCTTCTGGGCTGAACAAATCAGGTGATCACACCCTGCCATGTCTTGAATAGTGCCAGGGATAGTGACTGCACCACCTCCACAGGCAGCATGTTCCAAATGCTTAACCACTCTTCCTGTGAAGAAATTCTTTCTGATGTCCCACCTGAACTTTCCCTGGCACAGCTTCAGGCCATGAACTCTTGTCCTGTCACTTGTTACCTGTGAAAAGTGCCCAATCCCCACCTGGCTCCAATCCCCCCTTCAGGCAGTAAGTAGTGATAAGATCTTCTGTGAGCCTCCTTTTCTCCAGCTTAAACAAATCCCAGCTCCCTCAGCCATTCCTGGGGCTCCAGCCCCTTCCCCAGCTCCGTTCCCTTCCCTGGACACACAATGTCCTTCCTGAACTGAGGATCCCAGAACTGGACACAGCCCCTGAGGTGGCCTCACCAGGGGACAGGGGACAGTCACTGCCCTGGCCCTGCTGCCACAGCACGGCTGGCACAGCCCAGGGGCCATTGGCCTCTCACACACCTGGGCACACCTGGCTCAGGTTCAGCCACTGTCACCAGCACCCTCAGGTCCTTCTCCACTTTCCACCCACTCCCACCCCATCCTGTAGCACTGCAGGGGTTGTTGTGACCCAACACTCAGGATCTGAGGACCTGACCCCAGGACTCAGAACCTCACCACTAACCTCAGCTCACCCATCCAGCCTGTCCAGATCTGAAATGCATTCTCTTAACTGAGACCAGAAGGGATCCTTCAGGCACCGAAAACCTGGATTTAAAAATGTATTTTGGTATATTTAGATGTCAGCTGGAGGTCTTGAAAGTCTTAGAGCACATTCTTCACAAGTTTTGCAGGTGGAATTTTTTTTGCATAATTATAGATATCTGACCAAGTGCCTGTCAATGGCAACAGGAGAGAAATTAGTGATTTTAGAGAAAGTTTTGTCTGATTGCAAAGTAGATGAGGTGAGAAGCAGCTCATATGTTTCATTTGGTAGTGATGCCCACGTCTCTTTACTGACTTTGAAGAGAGCTTTCACGACTAGGTGATGTTCAGAGAACTCTAATGTAGGTTTCTAAAGTTATGGATCCCACATTAAATAGTGAAATAACTTCAGAAATCAGGCACTTGGTGAGCTGAGGCTGCCCTTGAACTTTCTCTGAAGCAGGTGGGGAGTTAATGAAGAAGAGAATGGGCAAATAAGCCCAGGTGGGTGAATGAATAAAGAAATGTGGCTACCAGAGGAGAGTGTTTGCTTATCCAGAGATGCTCTCAACACACTTCTGGGCTGTAGAAAGTGAATCCTGACAAGTCCCACCTGCAGCTGGTGTTTGCCAGGACTCCCAGCTCAGCTGGGGCATGGAGAGGTGCAGCAGCTGCATTTCCAGAACAGCCACCACAGGACTATCCCCAAACCCTCCTAAGAGCCCCCTGGGTGACTCCTGAAAAGGCCACATAGAATTGTATGTTAGAGACAGGGATGAACTTCAGAGAGGGGGAGGTAAAATCAGAGCCCCTCAGCTCCCTGTGCCATAGTTTTCTATATGAAAAGTGGGAACATTTTCACTGTTGATAGCCTTCAATATTCTGTGCATGCAGATCATAAATTCTTAAGAATGGGTTTTATCTCTTGTCTATACAATAAGGGCTTAATCTCAGCAGAAGCCTGTGGGTTTTCAAGTAACTCAAATAATGTGCTATGTGATTTACTTCCTCATAAGGAAGCAACTCATTTGACTTTGTTCTAGAATTTAAAAAGACCATGTACCCAATACTCTGCCCACCACAATAATGACAATAACAATTCCCAAATGTACCATATAAAATGGTTGGATTTGTGAGAATGCCTGGTGCTTTCTTGGACTCAGTTCTCACAGATGTCCTGACAATAATTCAACTCCACTCTTCCCCCACCCCTGCCAAACCTTAACAAACTTCACTGTGTGGGAACTGCAAACAATTTCTTAGATATATGGCTCTGAAATAAGTATTCCAGACAGTATGCTCTTTATTAACTTTAAAAAAATGTGAGTTTCGGTACTGCTAGCTTTCAGCCAAGGAGAATGTATCTTTTAAAATGGTGGAATATGTAATGTCAATTTAGAAGACATGGAGCCTCTGCTTGGGGAGTTCAGAATGTACAGGAGTTTCAAAACAAGTTGCTCAAAATCAAAAAGTTAAACACAATGATCTTAAAGGGGGTCATACACAAAAGCAGATATAAAAGATGACTTTAGAATGAAGCAATAATTTGTTAAAATGGGACTAAAGCTGCCTTACTGAAGTGGCAGAAGGAGCCCTGGACAAGGAGCCAATCCAGCCTTGGTCACCCAGAGATGGGTGGAGGAGGCTCAGTGTCCAGGATGATGCTCAGCTCCCAGCAGAGGTGGCTGAGCTCACCCTTGGTGCTCCCACATCTCAGCTCTATCTGCAGATGGATGGTGGAACCCTGTCCCCTGGGAGATGCTTCTCACCCCCTCTGGCTGCTGGTGGGGACCAGCCCTGGTCTGGCTCCAAAGCCTGGCTTAAAGCCTTGCCTGGACTGTCAGCATGTGCCAAGATTTCCTGCCAGAGCTGCTCTTTCTGCTGGATGGTGCCTGGCTTGGTGGGCTCTGGGAGACTTCACAGGCTGGGATTTACATCTCTGTGCCTGCTGGGGAGCACAAATGGGCCATAAACTAATTGCACATGAATACTGGAATATTGGAAGTCTTCCCTAATCCTGACTACTGGGCTGCTTTCACTGTATTGGGAAGGAAATACTGCAGAGGTACCTGGAGCAAGGGGAGGTCTGGCTGCAGCCCTCAGACAAGGGGCTGAGGGTCAGAAGTGTTCAGTCCTGAGGGAATTGATGCAATTCTGGGTACAATTCAGTGCATAACTCTAAATGTCTGCAGAAATATTAAAGTAAATGAATTTGGATGCAGACAGCAAAGCAGGGCTGGATGTATTTTCCAAGGGTGAATGTTTGTGCCATTGGCTTTCAGTTCCACTTCTCTTGCAGATGTGGTTTTTGGTAATAAAACAGCCATAATTCATCTCCTTTTAGCAAAGGAGATACCACTGGACTTCCTCAGCTCACAGCTTCTCATTAGAGTCTCTGAAATTTTAGCTTGGATTTAAGCAAAATATACCAGAGCTTAGCACAGCAACAACAAAGCCTGGACCTTAGGGATTGGGAAGGCACCCTTAGGAGGCAGCTGGACTCATGAAGGGTTTGGGGGCTGAACTGCATTTGCAAAATGTGTTGAGAGTTGAGTGTATCAGCTGGAGGTGTTTTGTTCTTGTGTAAGCAGCTACCACATTATCTTAACCATAAATCTTGCTCTCTCAATTTCGTAAACACTCAGCATGCAGCAGGACTTGCTTAATTTTCTCATTTGATTACCTGTCTCTGTTTAATAGGAACCATGGAATTCTACAAACTAATGCAAATACATTATAAAACTAATTAGCTGGAACTACTGTGCTTGGAAAAAGTGTAGATTGCCATATGCATATGGCATCAAATATGCACTTTGGTTTCTATTATGGTGATGGCTTTGTATCAGCAGCAGTCACAGATTGGCAGACAAATGAGAAAGGATTTCAAATGCAGTTTTAATTGATGAAATAGTTAATCTGGAAATTAGGATCCTGCCTCTCTGCAATTGTCAGTCACACACAGTGAGTTTCCAGCTTTTGAAGTACATTTTGCAGATTTTCTGCTGTGCATAATTTAATGTGATTTTCTGAGCACCTGCCTCCCAGCCTTGTCCTCCCCACAAGGACTGACGAATTCTGAATCAAAGTGAGAGAGAAAAAAACCTCTGCTTCTAAAATGGGCTGCATTACCATCTGGATCAGAAAGGGTTGCTCCTTGGTTGTCTCCCAGGATACAAATGGGCCAGCTCACTGTCTGCTTATACCAGTTTTGTCATCCTGGTTCAAGCCACTGAAGAAAAAATGGGGCATGTTCTCAGCTGGTGTAAATCCAGAGAATTCCAGTGATTTCAGTAAACCTATTCAGATTTACACTAATAGCCCCACAAATAATTTAAGGCCAGAAAAGTTTATTATGTTCATCCAGCCTGACAACACAGGCCATAGAATTTCATCCAGAAATTCCTGTGCTGAATCCAATAGGTTATGAGTAAAATAGAGCATAGCTTTTTAGTAGGACATACAAGACTGGAAGTTTATCAAGAATAGGTGACTATAAACCCAGGATATGCTGTGGCTGCTGTGAGCTGAGATTCCAGAATTGAACTCAATTTATGAACTCTAACAAGGAGAAAGCTCATCACATATCCCTGTTAACCACTCCTGGTAGTCTCAACTATAAAAATACACTTGTGTTTGCATTTTGAAATTCCCCAGGGCTGAGACATCTATTGGATTTGATTAGCCCTTCATCAGTGGTATTGGAAAGCTCTCTATATCAGATACCTTTTCCTTGCACAGAGTATTTTAGTTTCTAATAAAGAAACTGTTTTCTTTTCCCTAATTATTAGGATTCAGTGAGCCCCTAAAGGCACAGAGAACCACTCCTGGCTTGAACCATCAGGAAGTCCAATTCCAAGGGAAGAAGATGAACTTGAGGAGTTGCTTAGAAACTCTACCTGACTGTGGGCAGCTCTCTACTCCCTGCTGCTCGAGGTGGTTGCCCTCTGGGGTAGCCACTGGTGGTGGAGATGCAGATATGGAGCAATTTGTCTTCTCCCTGGGGTTTAATGAAGAATTTAGCAACACAGAAAGATCCTTTCCTGTCTGCTGTGCATGTAGGCAGTGCAACTCACACCAGAGCTTGCTGGAGACCTTGCTGTTTCAGGCTCTGGTAAGAGCCTAAATTTCTGCTAAAATTACTGCCATCAGCTCAAGGAATGCTTGGGTAGATTCAATGTGTCAGGTAGAAGCCTTGTAGAAAAGAGGGATAATGTGTGTGTCTCAAACATGGACAGAGGGATAGCTGTGGAGGCAGCCAAGGATCCTTGGTGATAACACACTGTGAGAAAACACAGGATGTGGCTGGAGAAGGGGCCAAACAGAGAATAGGCAACATTGTTTTCTGGGACAAATATACTCATTCTGGCTCCTGGGGATAAGCACAGGGCAGGACAGAGTAAGAGCAGGAAGGAGTTTGAGAAGTGTGCATGGACTGTGTGGGGGAGCAGGAGCCCCAAAGACCCCTGAAACCCTCTGCCCGTTTCCAGAAAAGTCTAGAGGAATAGATGGCAGATGGTAATGGATTTGCACAGAAAGCTGCCAGCAGACCTCAGCTCACAGGAGCTGTCACTGACTCAGTCATTGGAGCTTCATATTGATTTCAGTGGAAATATGCCAACCTCCATTGTGGGTCATGGCTCTGATCCTCCACATCCCCTGTCTCCCAGACAGTGCCACTTCACTTCTGCTTTGTGTAGCTGTCAGAGCGTGCAACCATGCTGAGAGGACAAGGCAGTGGAGAGCCAAGCTGTTTATTTGTTTGTTTAAATGCCTTATTTTTTTTTTTTTAATTACAAAAAAAGTGGTATCTCACCAAAAAAATAGACTGTAACCCTTGTGCCAAGAGGCAGGGCTGAGTGGCAGGCCAGCCACTGGTGTAACCAATGTCCCTGGTTAGGAGGTGATGGAGGTATGGATTCTACCTCGTTTGCAGCAGGAAATTGAACAGGAGCAGATACTTACTTAAGCAAGTACTTTGTCTAGTTGTAGCTGCTCCAGTTTAAGACATTTATAGGAAGATATTTATTTGCTTATTGTTTGATAATGTACCTTGGCAGTGGCTGAGCATTGGCCACATACACGCTGGTTCAAATCCACCCTCTAAAATCTCCCAGTTAGGATTTGTACTGGATTGTCTAGCTCCCAGGTGAGTATCCTGGCCTCAAGACTCTTGCTTTCTTCATGTTCTGGTTTTTTTTGGTGTTTTTTTTTTTTTTTTTTCCTTGGAGGGACTAGATGAAGAAAGAAAAATAGGATTTTATTTTTTGTGAATGAAATGTTTTCTCATACTTCTGGTCAGCCTTTTATTGCAAGTCAAACATTTTTGTACATATAAAAGATGCAAACAAAAGAGACATTTACCTTATAGTTCACGTCACTGCTTTGGTGATGAACCTGTCACATCCCTGCCCTTTATTTTTCCTCAAGGCCTATAAAATAGATGTTTGACCATTTCTTGGAGATGTTGAAAGGTACCTGAGAGTTTACAGGCTGCTGTACTCTTGTGCAGGAGGATAGTAACATGTAGAGCCATTTTCACAAACTCTCACAGACTGTTACGAAGTGTCAGCTGTATTGATGATTTCATGAATGAAAGATAACTCTTTGTTTCAGTTCCATCTATCCACACAGTTTCTGCTGAGTTTGAGGAGTTTCAGAAGAAATACACTGTCCTGTTATGTACAGTCTTTCAAAATGACGTAATTATCTCAAACACAGCATGTGCCAAAACCCTGCAGAGAACGCTGTGAAGATCCCTTCATTGATTTTAGCCCTTGAACCAGAACTACATTTTAGTGAAATGGTTGTTTGCACTTTTGTGCCTTCTCCAGCACCCAGAGGCACTGGCTTTTCCTGGACATGAAGGAAAAACCTCCCATCCCCTCCAACAGCACTTCACCCCAGTGGCTCCAGTATGAGCGACCTCCTCCACTGTTTCTCCCAGGGGTGCAGGGACAGGATGTGACAGAATGTGCAGGAATGGATCAAAACTGTGCCAGGGCAAGTTCACACTGGACATCAGGAAGCATTTCTTCACAAGAGGGTGGTTAAACACAGGGACAGCATTCTTGGAGAGGCAGTCAATGCCTCAAGCATTTTAAGAGGCAGAGTTTAAGATGAATTTGGACAATGCCCTTCCAACATCTGGGTGAGTGAAGTACACAGAGGTCCTCCTGCTTAAATTTCTACTGGCTCTAACAGATTTGGATCCTCTCCCATGGCAAATGCAGTCTGCAGGTCACTGGGGACAGCAAACATCTGCTCTGGATGCTGAGAAGTGCCTGAGGTGAATCTGTGGGTTGCAACTTCTTTAGGTGTAAATTTAGGCATGGAAGAAATTGTGAGCCATAATCAGAGAATTACAGAACTCTTGATGTGGAAAGGACCTCTGAGACCATCCAGTCAAACCCTCCTGCCAGGGCAGGGTCACCTGGAGCAGGTGGGACAGGAATGTGTCCAGGTGATTTTGGAATGTTTCCAGAGAGGGAGACTCCAGGCCCTCCCTGGGCAGCTGTTCCTATGCTCTGCCATCATCCATGAACAGGATTTTTTCCTCATGTTGAGATGGAACTTCTTGTGTTTCAGGTTATGGGCACTGCTCCTCCTCCTCTTGCTGGGCATCACTGAAGAGAGACTGGAACCATCCTATTGACACACACTTTTGAAATATCTGTATGTTTCTTAGTCTTCTGCACCCTCAGGTTAGGGGCAGCCTTTGGGAAGGGAGGTTGTGACCACTCACAGCCACAAGACCCTTGTCCAAACATTTTTTGGCCTGAACTGTCCTGTATCTGCCTTTTCCTAACAGACTTTTCTCCCCCTAATTCAGCACTTAGGATCTTTCTGAGCACCAGCACACATGCAATGTGTGGGAGGGAAGTTATTGTTCAGATTTGTTTACTCTTGCAGCCTCTGGGTTTGACAATGTGACAGAAAGCAGGTGCATCATTTGACAAATGCCTTACTGTGGCATCTGCCTCCCCTCTACATCCTCAGGTTGTAATTTTCAATGGATTGATGTACAGCATCTAAAATACAGGAAATGCAGCTTATTGACAATTTGATCTCTCAGTTACTGGAAGAAAAGAAAAAAAAAATGGTACCAAACATTACTGGACCAGATGGGGAATTCACCAGGTGCATCTGTAATTCTGTAACTATGGAACTTTCCTCCTGTGCAGTTACTTCACCGTGTGCTAACTGCATCATGCACAAAACATCCTTTGGCACAGGATCTGTAAGAGAAGGCATATTGCTGAGTAAGAGCTGTTGTACACTCTTCTCACAGAAAAAGAGAGGTCTGCACATCAATGACTTCAATTTCCTGACCAAAGGGGATGGAAGAGAAGATTGTATGGCTGATGAATGTGATAAGCAGGATGGAGGGAAGAAAAAGTAAACATAGTGCTACTTTAAAGCAATATTAGGAAAATGGGTAATTTGGGATAGAAATTCTGATTTCTGTTCTCAGTCTTTTTTCTTTTTTTTTTTTTTCCTAAATTTACTCACACTTTGGCCAAAATATTTTGCTTTCCTTAGCTTCCATTATGCCATTGTCTTCATCTCACCCAATGTTTCTCTTTTGTGTGTCACACAACTTCTGGTTACTTGGATGTTTTGTGTTTACCTTGTCTTCAGGAGATGAGAACCACGTTAATCTTCTCACCTTGGAGTTCACTGCTGGGTTGGGTCGATGTGGCCAGAAATGTGTATTCTGTCACCATCTGTTGAAGCTGGGTAGTGGGGCAGTGACCCTTATCTCTGTGGCACATATTATCTGCTAATGGGCCATCTTTAAACCAGCTGGGGCAATCAT
>JAOTQP010001546.1:105425173-105438486 GCA_026413545.1 Cichladusa arquata
GAACTGTTATTCCTAATTCCCATATCTTTGCCTGAGAGTCCCTTAATTTCAAATTTATAATAATTTGGAGGGAGGGGATTTACATTCTCCATTTCAAAGAGAAGCTCCTGCCTTTATTGGCAGATACCTGTCCTTAAAACCAGGACAACTGCCTAAGTTGTGTGTTGTTCCACCCACGTCCAAACTGTTTGGCTCTCCTATTTCAGATCTTCTTGCTTCTCTGTGGATACAACTACACTGCTTAGAAAATCATGCCAAGGTATGAGCTAGGGCCATGTACCACTGATTTTTCATGCTACATAACTGCTAGTACATGCCTAGGGCAGCTTTATCCCATCTCAAGATGCCACTGACCAGACAAAGCCTAGGCAGGGCTGAGGGGTAATCATAAATCAGGGAATAAAACACATGTTGGGCTGTATATTCAACATCAACATGTGTTTGGCTGCTGCCTTTTTATACCATCCTCCAGAGCTGTCCCTGGGAGCTTTGTGTCCTTGAATGTCCCACCCATGTCCTCAAGCCAGTGCCACAGCTCTCAACACCTGCCCTGATTTTCCTGCTACCAAAACAAAGCCCCATGGGGTGCAATGGCCCTGGCAGATTTTGAGCTGGAATATGCACAGAAGATAACAATAAATGTGTCTTCAAGCCACCTCAGGGAGCACAGAGCTGTGAAGTGTGCTAGGGGGCAAGGTCAGCTGTTGTGTCTCCTGCTTTATTTAGCAGCAGAACTGTGTCAGGAAGTTCTTCTTGTGACCAGAGCCATTGCTTGTTTTGGGACTGTTGTGATGCTACATTGCCTCTCTTTCTTCTTCTTCTGAATCTTTTTACTTTAATTTCTTAAGGGAGCACAAACTGATAGAGAGCAGAGGTTTGGAGACAGATCTTTGCCCTTTACACCCATCTCTGTGCTGTTTCATCATAAAAAAACCCAAAAAACAACACCAACAAAAACTCCCCAAACAAGCTAAAACAACCTGAAGCTTTTTTCCTGGCACAAGAAGAGTTAGAGCCAGTCAGGGGTACTGGGAGGAGGCAGCTGATGCCTGATGTGATCCTTGCTCATGGTGGAAACATGAGGAGAAGTCAAACAGAGGTGCCTGATATGGAGGGGAAAAAAAAAAAGAGAGCAGTTGTCAGAAAACAGAATCACATTTTTCTGCTATTAATAAGTGAGGACCCACTCTCTGGCCTGGAGGCCAACTGGCATGGTCTGGCAATAAACCATGTGGCTCCTTGACATCAAGGAAAGCAAATTTAATGTGGAGCTAAATTCATGCTTCTCCTTTGCTGATAAATTCAGCTTGTTTCCTGCTGTTCAGCTGGAACAAATGCTTCCATTCCCACTGCCTAGATATCAAGCTCAGGAAATAGCTGAAACCCTGGAAGGGCCTTTTCTTGCTTGCAATACATAAATAAATATTGTGGGATTTTTTGTCACTTAAACTCTTTTAGGACTGGTTTGGTAGGTTTTTTTTGGGGGTTGTGCTTGTTTGTTTTCATTTAACCTGTTTCAAAACTATGTTTTTCCCAGGAAATACCTTTCATTTGGTAATTTCTCACAGTCATATGAGTTTTATTTAAAATTGCAGATATGCATGAAGAGATGGTTTTGGTGACATCAACAGCAGAATCAGAGAAACAATTATGTAAGGCTTTTATTTCAGCTGCTTACACTTGTTTTAATTAATTAATATTTAAGGTGGACAACTAACTCCCATGGGAGCTGATTATGCTGGACTTAGAGTTTCAAAATACAGCTGCAATAATCTAATTTGTTTGCTTCCAGGAGCAAAAATATCTGTTTTTCTTGTAGCAGAGAAAAGAGGAAATAATAAGAAAATGAGGAAACTAAATGCTGTCATATTTATACCCTGAGGTGAAAATACAGAGGAATCGTCTCCCTGTGGATTTGCCCTGCTCTTAAGGCATTAGGATTGTCTCAGATCTCTGCATCTGCTCTCTGCACACAGTGAAGAAAGGAAGCTGAGCTAAAGGCTTTACTTCTTCTTCTTAGACCAAGGCTAAATGAGGCTTTTGAATTAGGAAAACAATTACCATTTCTATTTAAATTTTCTGGAGAAAGAGCTGTTATTAAAAAGCACTCTATTGTCAGTCTGGCAGCTTTTCCATTGCAAACCAAACTTATCTTCAGAACTGTGGAGTTCCTACACTGGGAGCTATATTAATATCTTGGTCACCAAATTTTCTCACACAAAAGAAATCCCCATCAGATCCTGAATTTGTTTATAAGGGCAACCTTCTCTCACTAAAACAAACAGTGCATTTTTACAAAGAAGTGCAATATTTTTCTGACAAACACCTTGCAGTTTAGTCAATGAACACAGCACTTTTAAAATGGCTGCTGCAGAGAAAATCTGGAAAATCCCAGTGGAGGAATTTTACAAAGAATAATTCTGGACTAAGCTATCGAGCCCCCTCTGCTGAGGTCTAAGGGGAACTGAGAAAATAAGACCATGCTCAGTCCTGTGAAACACTAGGGATTTGCAGTTAAATGAAATTTATAACACAGGTGGAAAAAAATTCTTTATGTGTCATGTCTGTTTCTCTACTTGTTTCTACTGTCATGGATCAGGTGTGACTGTACCAAAGTCATCAGAGCTATACTGCATGAGCTGAGTTTGAGAAGAGATTTGGAATCTACATTAGGTTTGAAATTACCTCTGTAACAGTGCAGATGCTTGTCTAGAAGGCTGTGGGGGGACTTTGGTTGTGCTTCATTGCTCCCTAGACCAGCAGCAAGCTGACAGAGATGAGATGGAAACAGTGAATCAGGACATCAATCCCACCCATATAAAATTCACAGATGAGGAGCAGTCTGCCTTCATGAAGCCCAAGAATCTCATTTTTACAGTATTAGATAAGCTGGGAAGATGTTCTTCCAAGACACTTCAGCACAGTGATGATTATTAGCTCCATTCAGTGCCACAATTACCACAGGCCATTTAGCACAAATGTTTCCCCTGTTGCCATCCATTATTCCAGCAGCTTCAAAAATGTCAGTGTGTGCAGCTGAGAGCCCTGCACGTCATGGAAGAAATATGGTTATATGTGACCAACAGCTCAGCCACACATTTATAATGCAAAACCTCTGACAACACCTTTCTCCTGGAGTGTTAAGGAAAAGGCTGACACTGAAATCAGGTGTTGAACCAAAATTTGATTTTTGTCATCGTTGTTAGTCAGTTGCTAATCACATGAACAATTGTTCTGTCCTCTTGGATTGGGTTCATCTCACCTGTTTCCTTCATCTAAAATTTCACTGTCCAAATCTGAGCCACTCACCTTGGATTATTTGCAGAGTTGGCACAGAGAAATATGCATTTCCAGAGGATGATTTTTTCTCACCCTAAAGTAGATATCTAGGATGGCAAGCCATTTGTTTACAAGTAACTAAGTGAATTTGCTCATCTTACCCTAAATATAACAGTAATAATAATAATAATAATTATTATTATTTTATTACTTTGTACTTTAATCAAACAAATTCACTCTTTTCTCTTAAAGCCTTCCCAGCAGGGTGACCCTGGGGAGGCTGGGAAGACCTGGAACTTCAATTCCTATGGGAAGAGCAGTCAGAAGAGGAGGCACTGCTCCCTCCTGGTGTTGCACAGCATCCTTCACTCAAATCCCTGGGGTCCGCAGCATGTGGAGTGTTTCTCCACTAAACTGCAGGGGGATTTGGGTACCTACTGCTAATTCAGCTGGAGTGTTTCTGTCAGTAGAATAAGGAGAAACACACCTGAACTTCCAACCTCCCTTTGGGATTGTAACAACAGTAGCTGTATTTGTTTAACAGAAGTAATTTGAGTGTTTAAACTAAATATATTAATTGAGACCAGGAAATAATCTTTGCTGAGTATTTTAAGCTGTCTGCTTTGAAAAGGAGTCCAAGCTCACTGTGCAGGATGGTCTGCAGAGATGGGCACTGAATTTCTCCTCTCATAAAGGGCAGCAGAAATGATCATTCTCTCTAAATGCAAAAGGGAGATAAGGTTATGAACCTACAAGATGCTTAAATCTCTCCAAAAAGGCTCTTAGAGATGAGATCCTGTGTGATGGCCAAGTAATGGCACTCAAAGCCAGAAGCAAGGTCACTGAGGTGCCCCCTCAGCACTGCAGCCTTCTCAGTGTCACCACCTCAGAGAGCACACAGGCTGCTGCTCAGACCTCCAGCCCTGTGCCTGGTCACCCTGTGGTGCTCCAGAGATGCTCCCACCTCTGCTGTGCAGTCCAGAAGGGAAGAAGAGAACAAACACTAGTACAACAAACACTGATTCCCCCACAATGCCAGCTGGTCCAGTGACCAACAGGGGAAAACAAAGCATTAAAGTGTATTGCATGGGAGAAAATAAAATGATGATTTGATGGGTGGGTCAATGGTGACAGGCTTAGCAAATCCTGGCTTTAAAGAAATTACTTAGAAACCCCATGTAGCTCCCAAGAAAGTGCTGAGGAGGCTCTTGAAGAAATCCCATTTCAATTTGCTTATTTAAGTTAGTAGAAAAAAGACCTCCTTGTTATCTAATTTGTTGATGAGTTCAGACACTTTCTGGAATGATTTCTTGCATAATTTACCTTATTGATACATTATTTATAAGCCCTCATTCAATTTCAGGCCCAGGGTTTGAATGTGGGTCTTACATAATGAGTATCTGGTATCACCTCGTGTCAGAGGAATCAAAAGTGGTTTTGACAACCCTGGGATTGTCACTAAAATAGCAATATAATCAGAGTTAATTTTTCACTGCTGAATCATTGCAAAACACTCCCCTGCCCTTCTCTCACAGGAAACTACTAAATTATAATGTCCTTTATCTGCTGAAGAAAACAATTTGCTAAGGAGCAGCAGTTCCTGGCTAAAATGCTCCATAAACTGAGATCCAGTATCTGTGACTGGAAGAAGTGCTCTCATGATGTATTTTTAAAGATGATACATTCCCTTCAAGTTTAATCTGGATACTTTATATGGGAAGACCCACGGTGTTTGCACCATGGGCTTCAAAACATGGATATTCTGCAGAGTCCTCAGTAATACACAGTGAATTTACAGAATTCACTGAGTCTTTGGATTCTGCACTGTCCCTGGGAGCTCAGGATTTCCTTTCACTTTCTGGAAAAGTGGTTAAAATAGATATTTATACATTCTGAGAAGAGTGTATGTATATTGACAGAGTCTCCACTCAGTGTGGATGGGAAACACCCTTTGGTGACAGGCACATAATACATTTTGATAGGGAAAGGGGATCAATTGGCTGCTTGAGATAATAAATAATTTTCTCTTGTTCCAAAGTCTGGAGCTAAATGGCAAAAAAACTGTTAAGCCTGTCCCTCTGTGAGCTGAAATATTCTGTTTCTGCCTTGTTGTTTTGTTCAGCAAAGCAGGAAAAGAATTATTACTTGAGGTATATTCCATGCAAGTTTGTTATCTAATCTGTCAAGCTTTGAATCAGACTGGCCTTATTAATGTAAGAATCATTCACAGTGATCCCTGTGATGTGATCTGGGTATTTTAGATGGCATCAAATTCCTGCCTGCCATAAGATCTACTATAAGAGCCTTTGCTGCTAACTTCAGGGAAAGTGAGTTTTGAGTTTTCAGCTGTATTTAAATGGCTGTTTCAAAATAAAAATATGGGTTTGAAGTGGGTTTTCAATTTCCCTTCAAAAGGAAATAATTGCTTCTTATTTAAAAATTGCTAGATTTGCACCTGTAGTTGCCAGTACTCATGGTGGGCTGCTCTTCATGGAATGCACGTGAAAAGTCATGTTAAAGTTCCCTCTGATGCCCAAGTACCAAGCACCTTGTGCTTTATTCCTTTTTGGAAACAGATGCTTCATTCATTTTGCCTGATGGCTTCCAGGAGAGGAGTGAGAACTGTGGTCATTTCCAAATGCCCCTGCAGCCTTCAGGACCTCACACACTTTTTGAAGGAAAGGGCAAGTGCAGATGCCTTCCAATTCTCAGACTTGTGCTTTGAAAACAGTATCTTTTTACAGACATTTTTTTAATCAGTCATTTTTTTAGACGCTGGGATTGGATTCAGTTAGCATTCATGCTGAAGATTAATAAACCCCCCAAACTCTACATAAACAGACACAGTCACCCAGTTTCAAGCAGGTTGGCTGTGAGTCAGTAGCCAAATATTAATTGTGGCACCTTTGCTGTATCCCCATTGGAGTCTGGGGGACATCACTCCCCAGCCCTGCCCATGATCACCCTCCACACCACAGTCTAGTGGGAATTTGTTCAGTGGTGCACTTAAGGATGGAAGTACAATGATTTCTGCCTGCCCTCCATTTGCACTTGCAGGTTTGTTTGTGCACTGGAGGCTGCTCCCAGCCCCAAGCCTGGTGAGCCTGGGAGAGAGCAAACACTTTCTGCTACAGATCAGGAGGCAGCAAAGCAAACAAACTCCTTGTCAGCAACATTGCCTCAGGTGAAGACAGCCCATGAAGGGGAAGAAAAAGGGAGGGGTGTTGGTTGGGACAGGTACTGTGTTTTGAGTACCATCTGTCTCTGGCAGTGAAGTGCATCTTTCCCTCTCCTGACACTCACAGGACACCCAGCCTTGGAACCAGAGAGCTCTGAGCCAAACCAAAGAACTCTTCAGAGGGCAGGAGCTTGTGCACATACTGTGCTTGGGGAAGGATGGATGAGCCACAACTTTGGCTCAACCAGCAGCTGTCCTGCTTCTGGCTTTTCCTGGTCACAATGTGAGCTCTGTGCTCACCTACCACCAGGCTGACAGACTGAGCAAAACAGGAGAAGGATACATGCTGTGGTATCCAGCCTCCTCATTGCAGAAAACACTGGCACAGAGCTGTCTGGAATGGTTTTTGCCTCCATTTCATGAGACTGGGATAAGGAGAGCATCCACCTTCACTGGAGTTAACCAGAAAAGTTTCTTCCTTTTTTTTCCCTAACCCCTTCCATTCTAAAGCAATGTTTGCTGCAATGGGGTTTGAAGAACAGAATTTAAAAGAGTTTATTCATATTAATGGAGAAATTGTCTCTACTAACAACATCAGATAGAAGTGTGGAAATTGTACTGCATGGGAGAAAAGCAGCAGAGAATTTAGAAATGTTGAAGATGCTCGTGCCCACTGTGCTCTGATAAGGGAAAGGTACTCACCTGAGCCAAGGTGAAAGGTGCAGATGAAAACCCAGAGAGGGAAGTCCCTTGTAAGACCAGCCCAGCAGCTGAGTGCAGGTCAGAAGCAGGTCCCCAGGATGGCAATGCAGGCTGCCCTGGCTTCAGAGCTGGCAGCCCTGGTCACACTCTGCACACCTGTGATCCATCACAGCCTGCCATCCTGGGTAGTGTTCTCCTTCCACTGGCGTTGGCATCCCAAGCAGGACCACTCCCAAACCCTTCTTGTCCCTTGTATTCCATGCACACTGGGTTTCTGTTTATCTGTCAGAGGGGTAAGCATCTCTCAGAGGGCCTTGACTGCAGTGTGCTGCACATTTCACAAGGATGCCAGTGGCAGACTACATTTGGTTGAGGTTTACAAATACCT
The DNA here is from genome assembly GCA_026413545.1 of Cichladusa arquata. Taxonomy (NCBI): domain Eukaryota; kingdom Metazoa; phylum Chordata; class Aves; order Passeriformes; family Muscicapidae; genus Cichladusa; species Cichladusa arquata. The sequence goes on from JAOTQP010001546.1 coordinate 105,432,721, forward strand.
GAGTAGCAGAAAAATGGTGAAAATAAGAACTTTGGAATTTGAATTTATGGGTACCCATTAGCTGAGTCACTGTGACTACTTCTGGTCTCAGATCACCTTTATAAATTAATGTTCTGAAGATTCTGTGCACAGATTTTAAAGATTTTTTCTTTTCTCATGTGCTGTTTGTACACAGGTTAATCTTTTCCACTGGTCCTACAGGAGAAGGTGGCACAAAAAATAACCCCTTGACTTGAAAAGAAACTTCATTCAGACTTGCTGGATGGCAAGAGACTTTGAGTTCCTGAATTTCAGCAACGGTCTAATTGCAGCAGGTGTGTCAGCAGCTTGCTAAATGCAAAAAAAAAAACCCAACCAAAACAAAACAGAAATACCCACAAACAAACAAACCAACAAACAAAACAAAGGAAAAAAAACCCAAAAAAGTAAGAAAGAGAGAAAGGTGATGCTTAAGTTACTTTGATGGAATAGGAAAGGAAAATAATACACTGATGCATTTCTGGGTATTTTGTTTCTTGAAACTGTTAGAATAAAGCCAGTTTTGCTGTGTTATCTCACTGTGATTGTCAGTTAAATAGAAGAATTTTGATTTGCACTGGAAGCTGAGCTAAAAGTCCCAAGCTCAGTTTTTGGAGGATGTACATTCAAACTTGATGCCTTGGCTTTATCACTCAGATGGGTAATTTCTGAGGTTTGGTAAATATAATCAAAAGGGCACAGGCATATCTTGCTGCACCAGTTTCTAACAGTGCAAGCACCTGGATTTTGTGATGATTATGAAACAATACTGTCATATTTGCAGACCTATTTGCATTGCATTTTCAGTGAAAGTGAAGCAGAAAAAAAGAAAAAAGAAAGGAGACACCTCAAAGGAAGAATAGAAAACTAAAAATACACCCACTCTCTCTGTGTTTTCAAACTAGAGCAGAGCACTGGAGATGAAAGAATCTGCTTTTCTTTAATCTCACAGTGCAGCTGCCTCATCTGTTGCCTGCCGTGTGTCCGTGTCACAGGAGCAAGTTTCACCTTTCTCCAAAAGCCACATCCTTCTGACAGCTCTGATAAACAGCAGGCAGCCAGCCAGGCTCACCAGATCCTTCAAAGTACCAACCCTGTGAACCCAAGAGTCATTTCTCCAGGAAAGCTGTAAATCATAGCCCAGCTTTGCTGGCTCCCAGGGATCTCAGGGAAGCAGAGAATAGCAAAGCAACTCGCCCTTGCTGATCTCTCCAGCTTGCTCTCCTGTGAGCATCCCAGCCCCAAGCAGCGACAGCTTTGTCTTGCCCCTTTTCACATAAAAAAGAGTTTAAGTTGAACAGCTGCAGAGGAGGGACATGGCTGTGTCCTTTTGCTGCAGATGGGAAGGCAAATCCCTCTGGATCCAGCCATTCCTACCCTGGGCTGGGCTTTCCCCACAGGATAACACCAGGGAAAGCAGACAATGGAGCTTTTCGAGCAGATTCTCTGAATTCTCATTGCTTTCACCTCAGAGACCTCCTACACTTTTTTTTGAGGAAAGAATATCAGGAAATGGTTCTCCTTCATCATCTGCCACTCACAACGTGATCAGGCACAATAGGGGAAAGCAGCTGAAGAATCATATCCTCACATCATATCCTTGGTGAGCTCCACCAAGACAATATTTAAAGATTATAACAAAAATTTCATTGTATAAGAGGAAATAAAAAGATTCTCGTGCAAAAACCTCTGTTTGCTGGCACTTTTTTCTCTTTATGAGTAGGGCAAAATTAGCACCTGGGGGATACTGTAAATTTGTCTAGTCCTGATAAAAAATAAATGAATACCACAAATCTTCAGCAGTAAACTAGTTAATAATGTATTGATCTCAGAATTACAGGGTAAAAGTACAATATATCTTTTTGGAGGGCACACCTCCATTTTCAAGCATTCTTATTCACCCTGGATACATAAATCTGCATTACTGAGGAGAAAGTTTAGCAAAAGGTAATAGTGGCTGCTTATCAAAATTTTATTAAAGAATGACTTAATCATGTAAATGACACAAGGCATGAAAAAAAAGAAAAGATGGGCTGGTGTTTTCAAAGTAAACACAGCAATGCAATATTTCTTCTGACTCCTATAATGCATAACAACTAGGTACCAATAAGGTGTAGACCAACTTCACTTTCTTTGTTTATGCAAATATTTATTTCCATATACAAATATATGCATAAGGCTTAATTATAATCAGAAAACTTAATTATAATCAGAAAGCCTAATGATTAATCAGAAAACTTAATTATCACGAGCAAAAATTTACTTTCTCTTTTCAGAGTGCTGCCTCAGTGAGGCAACTGGGATGTGAACCTGTTACCACTGAAACCATGGATCAAAAAAAGTCATTGTGAGACAAAAATCAGGCTCCTAACTCTCACTTGAGTTGCTTCATGGCTAATGCACTTACTCCTGGCTCACCAACCCTATGCTTGTCTTACTGCATTGTGCAAAACATCTTTGTAACTCACTGTTCATGAAAACTGAGAGTTGTTTGGGCTGCATTTTTTTACCTAGTTCATGATGATATTGCAGCACACCAAACTGGAGCAGGCACCTCCTGAGTTAAATCCAGCTGAATTCAAAGAAAGCACCATGACAGAGGCTGAAACAACCTCAGTGAGGGATGCACAGGAGGGTTTGTGTCAGGTCTGTTGAGTCAGGGCTGGACATTTCATTATGAACAGGCTCTAGAAGAGGAAAATATGTAGGGGACTCACAGAGTACCAGCTGCTACCAGAGGAGAGATCTTCATCCTCACCTTCACTTTGCTTGAATATTTTAACTTGGATTGTCAGTTTGCCATAAAACTGTGTGAAACTTGCAGAGAGAATGGGCAGCAGAAGGAAAAGTTTGAAGACAGGAAGATTGTTCTTGTTGAACTTATGGAACCAATAACAGGATGGTTTGGGTTTGAAGGGACTTTAAAGGCCACCTCCTCATTCCAACCCCCTTGCCAAGGGCAGGGACACCTTCCACTGGACCAGGCTGCTCTGAGCCCCATCCAACCTGGCCTTGAACATTTCCAGGGATGGAACATTCCCAACTTCTCTGGGAAACCTGTGCCAGTGTCTTACCATCCTTCCAGTAAAGAATTTATTCCTAATATCTAATCTAAACTTGCCTCCTTTCAGTTTAAAGCCATCTCCCCTCGCCAAAAGTCTCTCTCCATCTTTCTTGTAGGTCCCCTTTAGGTACTGGAAGGCAGCCATAAGGTTCTGTGTCTTCTAATACTCCAAATACTTCCTTTAATAATGTGTCATTTATTTTACAATTGTAAAAGTCTCTCATGTTAACCCCTAGCACATGGCGAGGAGACAGAAGAAAACAAAATTTGTGCTTTTCTGCTGCAATGCCAGACCATGGCCAGGAGTTTCAGGGGTGCAGCTCACTCTGAGATGTGTCCACTGCTCTCAGAATGCATTTTCAAAAGATGGCAATGCCATGGCCTCTGTTGTCTAAGCTTAGACCACCCATCCATGTTCATACTAATAAAGGCATTATCTTCTGAATTAGGTATGGAGCTGCACATGGGGAAAGGTCATTTGCCCAAATTAACCCTTAGGGTAAGCTTGGAGGTTTATTGAGCTATGTCTACAGTAGTAGCTAGCCTAGACAAATTCTGAGTGCAGGCTCCAGTGTGTAGTTATTGGTGTTATTCAATTGCAAAAGTGAACATTTATGTTACCAGAAGTGTTCATGGGCTCTTTTTCTGTGTTTCTTGTTCCTACTGTGGAGATTTCTGTATTACAAAGGAATTTTTTCATATCCCTGCCTGTTTGCTTATGACAAAATGAAATCATAACCCTCATTTGGACATCTCTGCTTATTGCCATAGATGTGACAGGGATGTTACAAACATTATTGTCACTGGAAACATCTGATACGTGTCCCTTAAGTGCAAAGTGTACATTCCTTTTCCCTACCCCTTAATATGGTGTCAAATTAATGATAAGCTTTTTACAGCACAAGCTTTGCCCCCATGAGTATTGTTGTGTCACCTTGGTCATTTTTGCTTCCTGGATTAATAAAAGTGAGGACAAGTGAATCAATTAATTCTCAGGATAAGAGATTGTCCTATTCAGGTGGTCCTGAATGAAATGGACAGTTCTGAATTGGGCTGGCAGAACTCCCACCTTTGTCTAACTCAGAACCAAAACTGTGATTTACACCCAAAGCTCCCATTAGCTTTGTCCTGACTTGTGTTCATGGCTTGAAATGTGCCTCCATTTCTCCATATTTGGGTTGTGGACAGCTCATTTTTCTCATGCTTTAGAAAAACTTCAAGGGTGACACTGGTGCAGAATTGCCATCAGTCTTCAGTAGGATGTTCTATCGATTTCAGATTAGCAAATATCATCTCAGAAAGGCTAAAGTTAGCCTGGTCTAAAGAAAACCAGACTGGAAAAATGGTGGCAAGGATCTTGCTAAGCACAGTTTTACTCAAGGCAGGGACACAGGGGGCTGATTGAACACTGCAGGTCTCCCTCACTGCTGCATTTGGCAGGGGGGTGACCTCTTTATTTTTTTGTCATTTGTCAGCTGGATGTGCCACAGATGAAGGAGGCATGTTGTTGGGTTTGAACACTCACTGTAGTGTGAATAGAGATTTCTGTCTCAGAGTGAGGATGTACTGAGGAGTTCTGCTTGCCCTCCAAGACCAGCCTTCTCTTGGGTGCCATCTGACAAAATATTTAGGTATGAACTGTTCAGTAGGTCTTGTGCATGTGGGTAGAGTTAAGTACCAAGCCCATTTTCTGAAAAGATGGGAATTGCAGATGCAGGCTCTTAACTGTAAGAAATAACATTATACTCTAAAGACAGCTCTTTGTATCTATGTTCTGAGCACATTAGGAATTTTTCATTCATCATCCCTATGACACTGGAAATAGCACAGGGTGAGGCTAGGCAGAAGGGCAGATCTGAACCTGAGCACTCTGATGCCTCTGTCTGTAGATTTACATGATCTCGGCTGTGTACTCCTGCAGTTAATTACATGTATTCATCATCTTTTGATGACATATTTCCATTACATGGCACCTTCCCAGTGTCACTGTGTGCCTCTCAGCACAGATTGGTTTGTTCTGAGGAATAAAAGGGAAATAATAACAGTCTTTCCACCATCACCCATTATGACCTGAACTTTCAATATCCATAAATAAAAGTGATGAGGACAGTTGTGCAGTCCCAAGGCCTTGAAATTTTCTTTGCCCATTCTAAAGAAATGGTTTAAAGCATTGAATTGTTTTCTTATGAGTTTAAGATTTTCTTATGGGATAAATTAGATTTTCTGCTGGTAGAGAAACTTCTTTGGAGGTCTTTTCACACTTTCTCTCTTGTAATATGAGAAATCTTGGCTTGCTGAATGATGAGGGAAGAAAAGACTGAACTGCAACAGTATTTTAAAAAGTTCAATACCCAGGTCATCCTCTCAGCAATAAATAAAAACTGAGGTGCAGAGCAATGAGGTGACTTCACTGAAGCGACCCAAGAGCAGACCCTTGTCCTTTCCAATGCAGCCACCCACCTTTCCTCTTAACAATGCCGTGTGAATTTTGGATATTGTCAGCCACTCTGACACAATAATCTTTGGACAAAGGAAAAAAAAAGTCAAGAGGATTTTTTTCTTTTTTCTCTGGTTGGTTTTGTTGTTGTTGTTGTTGTTGTTGTTGATGATGATGATGATGATGATGATGATGTTGTTTTTTGGGGTTTTTTTTGTTTTTTTTTTAATTCTTACCTTAATAATTT
>JAOTQP010001546.1:105438870-105454909 GCA_026413545.1 Cichladusa arquata
CTTAAAATGATTTGTCTAAAAAATCATGGGAAAATTCAGAAAATTAGTGAAAACACTAAAAGTGAAAGGGCCCTTTCCCTTTCCCCCTTCCCTTTCCCTTCCCTTCCCCTTCGCCCTCCTCAACCCCCCATTTTTTTCAGCACAGATCTCATGGAGCACCCAGAAGATGATAATAAATAACATTTTCTCTTCTTTTTCGTGGAGAAAATCAGCTAATGACAGTAAAAGTCTGATTTCCAGACACTGCACGTGCACCCTGCAATCTTAAATACTCAAGACTGGAAATAAAATTTGAGCAACTTCATGGACATGCAACTGTGTTCAAGGAACACTTGGTAAGAGACCAAGACTTCAAAAAGGTCAAAGTTAAGATTTTAAATGAAATTTTAATTTGCCTCTCTGTGTGACCATGTGTGGAAATGATCCACAAGCCCATGGGCACATTTTATTGGGTTACATGGGGACTTGCTGTGCTTGGTTTACAGCCTGAGCATTCCTTTCTAGGGAATTGGACTGTGGGCGTAGGTTGGTGTGATCCTCTCCTTTCTTACTGCAGAAGATGAAAAATAAGCAGTGATGGAGACAGATCAATATTCTGCTTCATTAATAAAATGCAAGTCAGCATAATTCCTTTGAGCAGGTTCCATCCTGCTCCCCCCAGCTATAAGTCAATGATCAGAGGGACTGAGGAGCTCAAAGCAAGCTCGATGCTGCTCAGGCTGACCATGCTCTGTGCAAGTGAACTGGGCCCATCATTTATGTGCTGGACTCCTTGCACCTTTGTCAACAATTAACAATGAAAAGGCTTTGCAGTTTTAGACATTTAGTAAAAAAATGGGTGCTTTTCAAAGAAATAGTAAAATGTGCATACCTGATAATTGATTTTCCTGTCAAAGCTGAAGGACGAATGAACTTTCTCAAGAAAAACCTGCAGGACATAGAATATTGTATACACTTACATATATTTATACTTTCTGCATGCAAAACAATGTTGCATGCATAGGACAGCAAACTGATGCCCTCTTCTCTCCCCTTTTGACTATGGGGGGGAAAAACCCACAGCTTTTTTTTTTCCCTGAGACTTTCCATTAAAAATCTTCTTCAAATTAAAAAAATATTCTTCTTTTATAGAATTGATTCTTTCTTCTTCTCCATGGAGGTTGAAAAGGATGCTAAAAGTTATTAAGTTTTCAGCACAGATTTTCTCAGAAGAGTCATTTTCATTCAGAGCAGGAGTGTCTGAGGGGTGAATGACCAGGGATCAATGTTTAATTTTACACTTTGAATTGGTTTTACTATAGACCATATCAAATATAGATGACAATGAATTAAAATAGTTTCTATTCTCTCTCCACACCCACATGTGCCAGAATGAAGGGTTTGGTGTTGCCTCTTTTTTTTAAGCTGTGAATCCAATTAGAAATAGACACTGTGAATGTGTACAGGTGATGTCTTTCCACTGGATCCCACTCAAAATTTTATATAAATCTGAGGGATTCAATTATCAAATTTTCCAATGGTCATTGTATTATTTTTTTTCTGAAAAAGAAAAACATAAATCAGATGAATTGTCAGAGCATACTAGGAAACTAAAAACATCTCAAAAACTTTTCTTATGAAAAAATGAATTATTCAAGAGCAATTTTCTTGGGTTCAGGGTGTACTGGTCTGTGTTCTCTCAGTTCACATTAAAACATCTGAGTTGCTATGCAGTGATGTGAGTCAGGACCTCATCCCCTGTACAAAACCTGCATTTGCTCTCATGATATGACTGTTGGGGAGCTTTTGGAGAGCTATCATTGGCATTTCAGAGAGAGCATGGGAGCAAGAAACACAAGAGAGTAATGAAAAGATTTTTCCTAAGTTCTAAAAAATAAATGCCTTGGTTGGGGGCATTCCAGAGGGGCATGATGACCCCGAAATAATAAAAGACTTTTTTTTATCTCAAAAGATTTTCTCCATGTCACAGAACTTCAAAGTAAGTTTTTTTTGTTTCTCTCCATTGATGATGGAGGGATTTCAAAGAGAGATTTCTCCAAGAGGGTAGAGCAACACTGGGACAGCTCACTCACAGAAGTTTGGCATCCTCATCCTGCACAACTACCTTTGGTAGCCCCTGATATTTATAGAGTTAGGACTGTGCAAATGTCTCTCTTTGGGTCAGGGGTGTTTAGGGGCACTGCAGTTTTGCACCCATTGCTCTCTTTCCCCCACTTCATCCTTGATTACAGCCCTATGAACGCATGCTGAGGCCTTTAATTCTTCTGAATCTCAGTGAGTGAAGAAATAATAGTCCTATACAATTAATCAAGAATCATAATTAAGTATCATAATCATTACTGTCCATAAAGATATCAAACGATGAAAACTCTGGATATTAGTTCTTTAGTTCTCTTATTAGCCATGGCCATAATGGCTCAGCTGTTTTCCTGGGAGCATGCTGAAACATCATTTTTGGTTACATAAATTCTACCCAAAGCACCAAGTTTGGTTGGTTGGTGAGTCTGGGTTTTCAGAAGGGCTGTTGAATTCTGCCACATAATTACAGCTTGTGTGAATTTTTTTGTCACGATTTGTGTGATTTTTTTTTTCTCAAAATTTGTGCGATTTTTTTTCTCTTGTTCTAAACCAGATAACATAGGTGAGAACACTCTCTGCCAAACAACCCTCTCACCCCCAAAATCACTGTTGCTCCTAACAGTCAGAAGAGATGACACCCTGAGGCTGTAGAACCTCATGAGTTTTGGCTCTCAAATAGATGCTACAGGGAAATGTTGAGTAGTGAGTATACTTCTTCCTTAAGAAAGTTGGTACCCAAAGATATCAGGCTCTAAACATCCCATAACTCTTTAGAAATCAAGATTTTACATGGAGAACAACTCCTCCATGGCAGAAAGAGAGAAAACTGAGAATAGTAGAGTGAAATCAGAAGAAACCTCAGTGGTAGGAAGAGACCTTGTGCTGGCTGGCAAACAGGTGAGTGTCAGTACCACAGACACCACACACATTTGAAATAAAATGATTTGAGAAAAAAGCAGGCATGGAGATGAGGTTTACCCACAGAAATGACAGCCCAGCAAGGGTGTACCTGTGGCTTTGAGGACACCTCTTGTCCTGAGGGACACTTGTGCTGCCCTTCAAGACACCCAAAGTTGGCCACTGCAGACTGAGAATGAAACCACCATTGTGTATTTGCCTCCTGCCTGAAGAGCTCCTGGACCACTCTCTTTTTGCCAGAAGCCTGAACAAGTGCAGATTTCTCTCTTTCAGCCCCCTGTGTGCTTTGCAGCCTCCAGGCAAACATTGGGGGTGTTCCTGCAAGGTGCTGGGATGTTGCTGTTGGGCTTGGTGAGCGGTGAATAGAATCAAACAAAAAACTTCTTTCATTCAGAAGAGAAGTAAAAGCCCCTTATTAAAGAACCAAATCACACTCATATAGAGTAGATCATGGTAGCAAGGACAGAAGTGATTTCATTGGTGCAAGGAAGGTGACACCCCTAGTAAATGTGATTTCACAAAAACATCACGTCTCTCACGCATCCAGCAGGTGCCTGGTCATTGTTATAATTCTTCCTCTCATGTTTTTCTTGAGCAGCCTGAGAAAATACAAGGCTGCTTTTCCCCTGGCTTTCACTAGTATCCCACACTGGGAGACTCAGCTGTCCTTGAAGTTGGAGCTTTATGACTAAAGTGTGTGATGCTTCCAGCCTCAGCTCTTTCATGATGTTTTTGCCTTCATCAATTCCTGCTTCCAGGAGAAAATCCTCCATTTAATGTCGAGGGATGTCTCTGGCTTTGCCCTGCTGCCAATGTCTTCAAAAGCATCAGCATTTTTAAAATTCTAATTAAAAATGAAAATTCATCAATTATCGATCATTCTTGTGCACAGATCTGAGCTGTGCTTGAAATAATCTATTTCCTGGGTGCATGTTTGCCTCAGAGTAGCCATTCCACCTCATGGGTAGAAAAGAGGGTGATTCTGCTAAGATAGAAAAGCACCATTCACAGTTATTCAGTCCAGGCTAATTCATACTTTACAACTTTCAATTGCAGGAAATAATTCGTCTTCATTATTACTGTCCTCACGTGTTCTGCAACCCACACTTAATCTCAGGTTCCCAAGCTCCCTGGAGGGTCCCATTTTGATGCTTTGCTGTTTCACTAATCCACTAATAACAGTATAGAATGGACTAAATGACCCATATACATGGAAAAACACAACCACATGCTCAGTTCCAGAGTGATATTTTTCATATATTTGTTCTGCTGTTTGAAAATACCCATTAAACTGAAATAATAATTCCTTTTTTCTGCAGGGTTTTGTTGCTTCACAATCTTTGCTTTATTTTGCAAAAAAAATACGATCTGCTGATTTCAGCGGGATTAACTATATGTTAATGCTTTACAAATGTCTGTGTTTAGCCAGAAGTCCTTTGAAAAATATTAGGTGTAAATAAATGTAGAATATTGCCCATTATGCCTCACTGCTCCTACTGCTTCAGCAGCTCACTGCTTGAGTAGCACATTTATTAAATTTCACCTGAGCAAGGTATAAAATCCATTTCTGACTAACAGAACCATGAAGGAAAAAAATGCTTATTTTTTGGAAAGTGCCAGTGTGATGTACACATTGTGAAAATGACTGGCAGTTTCCAAAGAGAATCTGTAACTTTCTAATTAATTTCAATTTGGTAGAAACATATTTTTACTTGACAGTTTTGTTACACTCAATTTTTTAACTGTTCAGCTTTTTCTGGCTTTGAATATTTCTGATCAATATGATCTCATTATTTTATCTTAAAGAGTCCTCAGTTTTGATGGTTTTCAATGTCTAACTTGCTAAATCAATCAGAATTACACACTGATAAGAAAGGAAATCCATCAGAAACGAGATTAAATCCTTGAAATATAATAGCAAGTAGAAAACTTACAAAGTAAATAAAATTTCAAAAAACATGATAACAGCAGCTGAGTTCTAATAAGAAGCAAGTCACACAAATATTTCAAAATATTCCAAATGAAATGTGAGCCAAAATCAGAAATGGCTATTGCTGATGTGGGAGAAAAGATGTGCTGGGCCCACAGCAACAACCAACTTGTGAATTATGGTGCCTTGTTTAACCCATAGAAGCTTCTGGCCAGGGTGGTGCCCAGCACTATTTGCCTTTAATAGCAATATTATGTGTATTAGGGGCTGGGGGCTTTGGCAGCCATGCAGGTGGCCTTGAGAGCCGTGTCTGGCAGCCAGCAAAGCCAGCCAGAGCTGTGCCAGGGATGGTCCTGAGCTGGGAATGGCACCCACAGCTCTGTCACACAAACAGAGCAGAGATCAGGGAATCACAGGATTGTTCAGGTTGGAAAGGATCTCTAAGATCACTGAGTCCAGCTCTTAACCCAGCACTGTGTTCACCACAAAACCATGACCTCAAGTGCCCTGTTCATCTTTACTTGAGACATTTCCAGAGATGGTGATTCCACCACTTCCCTGGGCAGTTTGTTCCATTGCTTGACACCCTTTCAGTGAAGAAATTTTTCCCTATTTTCTGATCTAAACCTCCTCTGGCACAACTTGAGTCACTCTCCTGTCAGGGAGTTGTGCAGAGCCACAAGGTTCCCCCTGAGCCTCTTTTTCCCCAGGCTGAGCCCCTTTCCCAGCTCCCTCAGCCATTCCTGGTGCTCCAGACCCTTCCCCTGTTCCCTTCCCTGGATTCACTCCAGCCCCTCAATGTCCTTCCTGAACTGAGGATCCCAGAACTGGACACAGGATTTGAGATGCAGCAGATGCTGGCAGTAGTTGCATAAATTCATGGAGATAATGGTGAAACTGGAAGTGAGGTGTTTGAGGAGTGAGACAGTGAAAAAGATATTTTAGGACAATAATTTCTTCCTGTTTCAATCCCATATGGGGACCTCCAAGGAAGAGAGGAGCAAGAGGATGTCCTGCATTATCAAACACAGGGCTGATAGAAGGAATAGGCTAAAAATGCCTTTTGCCATTGGCAGCATCCCACTTAGTGCCTGGATGCCTCCCAGAGCCAGATTTTCTGAGGTACTCACTTTTCAAGGGATAATATTAATTACAAATGGATGTTAGCTTCTGCTTGGGGCTTCCCCCTCAGCCCTCCAATGTGCTGCAGAAGTGGAGCACGTGCACAGCTTGGGGCCACATGGGAGCTATGTGCTATCAGTGTCCCTTCAAACTGATCTGGAAACCTGAGCTGGGATAAAAAAAAAAGATAGTAATTAAAAATAATAATAGAAAATCAGCAGCAAGTAGCAGAAAATAAGAGCTAGGATTAAAAAATGGTCTTAAAAAATGGTCAGTGCTACTTGTCCTGTGGCTTCCAGATCTACTTTTTTTCTGGGTTATATTCAAGATTTTCAGGCTGTGTTATGAAACCTACTGTGCAGTCATGTGGATCAAGACAAGCTGAGCACTCCTCCTGCCTGGGGTTTTTGGACCACTCTGACATTTTTCAGACAGACACAGCTGTGCCAGAGGGGTTCGAAAACTGGAGCAGTTATATTACAGTGTTAATTTCCATGGGTTATATTTCACTTTCTTCTGGGTGAAATGAAATTAATTTGATTTTTTCTTTTTTTTTCAACTGAACTTTAAAAAATTGTGTAAGTTGATCAAAAGTCTAAGTGCTTTTAAGTATTGATGGAGCTGTTGTGCTTGCTGTGGATGGGAATTTTTTCTCTGCAGTGCTCAACAAAATCAAGACCTATTTCTGTGATGTGATGTGTTATTCTATGTTTTATTTATTTGGAGTCTTTCACTGGATGATTTAACACAAGATGCTGTAGATAGTAAAATGTCCATTAGCTAAAAAAAATGTCCAAAGAGCCAATCAAAAATTATTCTTTTAAAAAAATGAAATAGAGTTTTTTTGGCTTAGGAATTATTCTCTGCTGTAAATAGTTAAGTTCTGGGAAGGTGTACCATTGAAATATTAAAATATGTTACACTTTCCTTGGGCAACCTCATCAGTGTGGACTGCAGTGTTGGTGTAAGTGAAGAGTAATATACTTATATTTCATCTCCTTTAAAAAGTGCCACATGAGGATGGAAATTTTGTTTGGATCTTGCTGTTATGGCCTGTGCAGTCCTTCAAAGGTGACAGGATGTGGGTTAAGTGAGCATAAAGACATTCTCTGTTTGAAGCTGCAGGATGCAAGCAGCATCCTGTGGGTGTTTACTTCTTTATTACCCTGGCTGAAAACAAAATGAACCTCTACCTGATCAGGGCAGTTATTCAGGATTGTCATTAAATTCTGGGAAACAGGAGAAAATAATGAATAGATTCACAGAATATTTTGCTCTGGAATGGAGCTTTGCAGGTCTCCAGTTCAACCCTCTGCTAAGAGCTGATCTAACTTTTAATTTAGCTTGCTCAAGGATTTGCTTCCTTCCAAGCTTTGAGTGTCTCCAAGGGCCAACAATTCATGATCTCTCTGGGACCTTGTCCTAGTGCTTAATCACTTAGAATTTATTTTCCTCTTATAGAGGAGATTTCCCTGCTGCAACTGCTGTCTGCTGCATTTTTCCCTTGGACCACTTGGTGATGAGAAGAGCTGACATCCCTTCTGTGGCGGAAGAAAGCACCAAGAGCCCTTTTTCATAGAATCACAAGATGGTTTGGATTAGAAGGGACCTTAAAGATCATCTAATTCCAACCCCATGCCATGGACAGGGATGCCACTAGATCAGGACATTTTTAGGCTAAAAACCCCAAACATCTCACTCCAGCCTCTTCCAGCAGTGGTTTTGGTAGGGATCTCATTAAAACAAGCCCCCACACAGGGTGAACCAGCCCAATCCTGCTCAGTGGCAGCTCTAACAGGATCACTGTGCCTGAAGAGGTGAGAAACACTCAGGACAAACCTGCTGGGCTGTCAGCTGCAGAGGCAAATGGGGGTGCCACGACTCAGACACTGCTGGATCCCAGAAACCTGGGGTTTTGAGCTTTCTGTGCTCTCTGGCACTGACCCCTGGAGAGCACTGCTTTTGACCTGAGGCCTTGGAGAAGGCTTCTAATTGGAGTGATGGAGTTAAAATCACAGGTGTGTAGTTAAATAGAAGTGTGTTTTTTCACATGGTAAAGGGTTTTAAATTTGAGGTTTTTATAATATAATTGTAGGTATAGGACAATGTGAGGCTAAGACCTCCGGTGCTCTAGGCAGGTTATCTTGAATAAACAAAGCAGCTGATAGTTGCTAAAAAGGTTGTTTATTACAAAGCACATCAGTCTCAAAAGGCAAGCAGAAAAGCAATGGCAAACAGCAAATGGCAAAAAGGACTAACTCTCCCCAATACCAACTCTTATATAGGATCTTCCCAACAAGCTAAGACACAAACTCAAACCACCACTCCTTAACCTATTAGAATTCCAGTTTCTTTACACACCAGGTTACATATAGACTATGCATACAACCTATCTTATTCTATCTGAAAAATGTGAGCAATATTCTTACTATAACTCTATTATGTCTAAACACTGTCTACAACCACGGTCCTGGAGCCTCCACTGAAAACATTAATGTGTTTTTTAACCTTCACTAGAACTCACACTTCTACTTTAGCATTTGAACCTTTCACTTACTAAAAGCATTAGAACTCATACTAAAACTTACTGTCTTACTTACTTATCCTAAAACTTAAACGTACACTTCTACCTTATGTGTGAGTGGCTTAATATAGCTCAATCCATCCACAGGTTTTAATTCAATCCCTGCACTCTGATTTCTCTCTGAAGAATTCAGAGAATTCCCCGACTACTGGCTCCGACAGGACAAGCTGGAGGATTTTGGGTGGTGTCTCTTTCAGTGTTCATCTTCCTTCTTCTTCATGGTTTCAGGTAGTGGTTTCTGGTTGGACAGTTAGGGCCACACTGAGGGTCGTGGGAATTTAGTTATTAAATTACATTAAATGTAGTTGTTAAATAATATAGGAGTTATTTCTCTTTTGGATTGTTTAGCTTTAAGGGACGTTGTAGCAGCTGGATCTTCCTCCATTTTGCTGGCTTCTAGCTGGTGGCTGAAATGTTGCTGAATGTTCTGTACTTTTGATAAGATTTAATAAACAACCAAGCCCGAATATGACAAAAATCTGTTTCCCCCATGTATTTTTTAATCCTGGCTCTGAGTGAAGATAGAAGAGAGTGAAGACAAACTACTGTTTGCAAGACACTGTGTCTGGATCTGGTGAAACAATTCAGCTGTGAGAACTGAAAGGGGTGGAGGTAAATGAGCAGTGAAAGATGCTCTGGCTGGTTTTTACAGATGGGGTGAGGAGGACAGCACCCTCTCAGCACTGAGGTGAATTTTGGGTCTGTCTTGGTACTGCTAGACACTGTAGAAATGGAAACACCACTGCATAGCAATCCACTGGAAAATTGAGCTGATGATTACAGCATACAGAGCTGAATGGGATTAATGTATTAATTTTTTATCAAGAGCTTTTTGTTATTGAAATTGCTATTGATATTTAGTAAGTATGTGCGGAAACTTTCTCAGAATGGCAAAAAGTTCACTCAGAAAGGTTTCTCTTAAGTGAGATGTAACTTTAGAAAATAATTAAGAAAGAAAAGTCCCTTTAAATGTAAAGGGAAAACACACCTGAAGTCCCCACTTGTGACCAGGTAATGTTGCAAGGAGTCTGAATCTGTGAATATTTTGTGTCAGGATCATTGGACTGGTATTTCTGCAAGTGCAAGTCTCTCCTTTTCTTCATGAAACCCTGCAAAAACCTTTCTTTTCTCTGCTGCAAAATTAATCCAAATAGTGAAGAATCAATTGTTTTTCTTCCCTACTTGGCTCTGATATTATGCAGTCACAGACTTCCAGCCTGTGTCCACAGGATACAAGAAAAAACTCCCCAGCAATAAACCACAACATCCTCTTGTTATTTGCCATTTTATTTCAATTGTTTTATACATTTATTTTACAAAGCATTTTTTTAATAAGTGTTTTGTTGCCTTGAAATAGGATAAAGCTCTTCATATAAGAATGATAGGACTGCTACAGGCCTTTAGCAAATAAATAAGAGCTTAGAAAACTACTCTTCTGTTATGGAAACTGCAGCAAGTAAAAGGCTTTATCAGCCATGAATCAAAGTTTCACAGTTACGTTTATTTTCCTGAGGTTTATTGCACCTCTAGATCTGTAGAATATTTCAGCTTCTAGAGCTAAAGGTCTGGAATCTTTCCTTATCACTGAAATTCACTTGTTTATGTGAAGAAACAGCAAACATGCAGGACATGCTGCTGTATTTTAGGTCTAGTTGAAGTATTGAACAAATTTCCAGTTCCAAGAATGACAGGGAGCACTCAGTTATAATGGGCTTATGTTTCTTGATAACTCCTATTGCTCCTTGAGTTTTCTGATTTCTCTTTGTCCAAAAATTGTAGAATTTGATCTTTGGCCATGATTAAGTGTGAACTGTATAAAGAACTGGGTTTCATTTACAGGTCTTGCACTTCTGAAATACATTTTCCTTTTTAGTGTGAAACAATTAATGAGTTTTAGAAGTTCTGAGGTGAAGCATGTCTGATATTTCTCATCTTGATTTGATGATCTGGAGGTGCACTTAGGTGGGCTGGGCTGTACAGCAAAGGAGGAGACCCCTGATAAATGAAGCCTTGCACTATGGAAGCCCTCTGTGGATAATTCTCCAGCACAGCTCCTGTTCATATTTATCACATTGCTATTAAAAATGACCTTTCCACCAGCAAATGCGTATTTTCTAGTGCTTATAAAATATGGGGCTTTGGAGTGAATCCTGCATTGGATTGAATCAAAACTGACAGAGAGCTGGGGACACGTTGCCATTCCTTGCATCTGGTGTCTCATTTTCCACAAAAGATCCCAAAGTGTCAAGGAAGCTGATGCTGTTGAAAGCTGCCTAAAGAAAACACTTCTTTTTCCTGAAACTGGGTCACATATAAGAGTTCAGCTGCTGCTAATTAATGTTGCTGCTAGTCTGCTGTCACATTCAGCTTATCACGCAATGGACCTTCACTGTCAGGGCTCTTTCAGCCCCCAGTGTGGATCTCAGCCACTTTGTCCCAAGGTCAAACATCTTCATTAGCAGCTTTGCTTTACTGTATGTGCACTGAGCTGGCTTATCTGCTCTGATGGTATCAGATAAAACCTGACTGCAAAGTCTCCCTCAGAGGTGACCTGCTGAAAGGAGCAAGGCAAGATTCAGCCATGAAAGTGATTATTTGGCTTAAGCTGATAAAAAAAAACCAAAAAACCACAACCAAACACAAAAAAACTCCCCACACCATAACTAAAAACCCACCCAATGGGCTTTGCTGCAACTTTTATGTTGCTCTGGGGTAATTGCTGTAAAAATTCAGTGCAGTGTTCTTCACTGTCTCTCTAGAGGTGGAGGGATATGTAGACCCATATAAAACTTTACATTCTCATTTTCATGTAGAATACTCTGAGTTGGAAGGGACTCACAAGGATCATCAAGTCCAACCCTTAAGTTTATCCCCCACAGGGATAAACCCCATGACCTCGGTGTTATCTGCACCATGCTCAGATCAGCTGAGCCAATCTCAGTCTGCCCCACCACAAATCAAATCTGGCAGCATGATGAGGGACCCAGCAAGAAAAAGAATATTTCTAACCATTTTTGGCTTTCACATGAGAACTACTGTGATACACACCTTGGTTGCTCTTACCAAACTGCTGCACCACCTCCTGCCCAGACTGAAAGTCTGGCTTATGATGGTTATGGCCTCAAGTTGTGCCAGGGGAGGTCTAGGTTGGATATTAAGAAATATTTCTTCACTGAAAGAGTGGTTAAGCATTGGAGCAACCTTTCCAGGGAAGTGGTGGAGTCACCATCCCTGGAAGTATTCAAAAAATGGGTGAAGGTGGCACTCTGTGATATGGTTTAGTGGCCATGGTGGTATTCAATCAAAAACTGGACTTGATGATCTTGGAGACCTTTTCCAGTCCTTATGATTCTATGATTCTGTGACTTTATTCTATTGTTCTGTGACTTCAATCTATTATTCTGACTTTTTCTGGGTGTGAAGAGTACAGGAGTAACACTCATTGATATTGTCTGTGCTGGATCCTCACCAGCTCGACACCTAAAATCACTGGCAGAGCAGGGAAAGTTCTCAGCTGATTTATGGGAAGGCTCTCTCAGATTTACTGCAGTGTGTTATAACAATTTCTCTGTACTTCACAGTGCAAAATGAAGATGGGGATGTATTTTGCTGTAAATCTTAGAGGAGCACAGAAAATAGTACAGCCTTTGATTTTTTTAGTTACTGCCATGCTGGTAAAGGGCTTTTTTTTTTTTTTTTTCTTTTTCCCCAACTGTAATTGTGGTAGAGTTACTGTAGAGAAATTACTCTTTATTTGTTTGAATAACAAAGACTCTGGGTGATGTATTAGATCACCTATTGAGGTCTTTTCCAGCTTATATTTCTAAGCTCCTGTGACTGTTATGGGATGACAAAAGCTAAGGACAAAGATTTGTCTCCCAGGAGCCTGCAGTAATTGCAAAACAATTGTTGAATGTGGCCTTATGGATGAATTTTACAGTTTTGAGACAATGGGTTGCTCAATTCAACAACTTTTTTCTTTCCCTTGGTGCTGTTTTTCACTCTTGATGAAGTGCTCTCTTGGTGGAGCATACTATCATCTTTCATGAGCACCAATTGGGGGAGCATTAAGTACACAACAGAAAAAGCCTGATTGTGTTCCCAGGGTGCTGTGAGTAAACTTTATGGCTGACTTATGTGTGTGTAGAATTTGGCTCCAGACACAAGCTGCCTCTTGCAGAGAGCAGCAAACCCTCGTGTCTCTGCTCAGACTTGCAGAGGCTGCACACAGGGCTGATGTGGGTCCCAGGCTGCTGAGCAGAAGGACCCCAAAGCACCAGTTTTGACCTGATAATATGGCAATGTATTTTCTTGCCTGTCCATTTCTTTCTTTCTCCCTCAGCCATGTCACCAGCCGCAGGCAGTTCTGTGAGCTGCAGCCCCTCACTGTGGAATCAGGGCTCCAGCCCTCCCTGTAAACCAACTGCAGACAGTGCCAAGGTGGTCCCTTTAGTTTATCAGCCCCATATCTGCCTCAGTCTGGTTTAGACTCTTCTGTGTTCCCACTCCAGATGTGAGACATTTTCAGAAACTTTCCTGACCTGCTTGCTGTGATGTATCCTGTCCTACAGTAAATACCTGGGAGATACTGTCTTGTGTATAAGTTTCCAAAGATAAATTTCATTTCAACATAAATTTCTCAAAGAGAATTTGTAGACTTTCCCACCTGTTTGGCATTCCCTCATGTGTGTTGCTATGAAAGAGTCCTTTTCTTCCAACTACAGAAGGGATATAGGTCTTGTTAATTGTCTTGCATTGGGCTCCTCACTTGATTCCTGAAAAGCAGGACTGAAAATTCGCCAGAAATTGTCTAGGGAACAGGCTGTGAGCCTGAACCTAAATTTTAGGGTAATAGTGAAACAGTTCTGCTGAAAATAAATATCTTCATTTATTGAGTTACCAGTGTGTTGCATCAGCTGCCTTTGAAGGCTTCTAGAGGGAAATCCTGTCTGACATCCCTTGGCACCAGCTGCTTGGCCAGGTGCAACATCTCACTGGAGATCCTGCAGAAAGATTGGCTTGCTGAGCATCAGAGAGCAATTAATCTTGTAAACATGTATTTCAGGGTAAGAGAAATTACCCTCTGCTCCTTTATTTTCATCAAGAGCAGCAGGATCTCAATCCTCCATCTAGACAGACCTTTGATATCCAAACAGGGTCAGAGGAAACCACATCTCCTCAGGCTCATTTACTGAGGGAAACTTGAAGCAAACTTTTACTCACAGGCAAGTCCAAAATCATTCTGTAGTAAGATCAGGTTTAATACTTTCCTTCTTTTTCTATCCAGGTTTTGTAAGGTTTATCTAAAATGATAAAACATCTCTGCAGCCATCCCAACTGTTCCTGTGCTAGTGAGAATGACTTGAATTACTTCATGTTGTTCCTTTCTGGTCTGAGATTCTGAATCAGATCCCTGATTCACTGCAGAGAGTGGTCAGGCATTGACCAGTTTGCTGAACTCCACTAGAATTGCAGAAGTCTCCTGCAGGTAATTTTTTTAATGAACTGTTTCAACTCATATGAAAAATTACTGTCACTAAGTACAAAAGCTGAATAATGAGGGGATGGCCACATGTCATAGTGTGACACCGATTACCATTTCCTCTGTGGATGTTGATATTTTCCCTTACTTCAGGCTTGCTCAGGCAAAGTACTGACACTGGGAAAATCACATCTGTCACCTCTACTCAGTACAGTTTGGGAAATTAAAGTATCATCAATCATGGGGCCATGGACAAATAAAATAATTTACTGTGAAATGCTGCTAAAAAAAACACAAATTAAATAAATTTTTCTCTCTCTGTTCTCTCTCTTTCTCTCAGATATGCAAAAATTCATTTGCATATTGCCTATAAGGAGTATATATTGTGGATCCTCTCACAGTGTAGTATGGGAGCTATGCCCTTCCTCTTTATGTTAAATGACAAACTCAATAACTTATGGCATAGTTTTATTACACTTTAGTCTTATATTCCAGTCAAAACTGAATGCTTGCTTTATGCTGAAAAAATCTTGGAGCTCCTTAACTATCAGTAAGATTTGTACTGTACAAAGATATTCTGGAACAGCTTGTAATAGAGTGGGCAATGCGACCTAAAAATGAAAGAACTGATTCAATTCTTTTGCAGGCTGTGATGCTTCGCACTGGTCAAAGAATAGATTTGCTCCCCTATATCTTGCTTTTGACTTTCACTTCTTGCAAATCTTCAGGGGACCATTACTGCTGAAATAAAATGTGAGTTGGAACTTCATTGACGTTTACCTTCAAAAATAGCTTGTGAGATGAGAGAACAAGACTGCATTGCTTTTCATTCTAAACTTTTATTTGTCACAGTCATCAGCTTCTGTACCTGGAAGAAGGGAAGGCAGGTGTGTTAACCAGATGGACAGATGGAACAAAATGTCACTGAACTGTGCAGGTGTGGAAACAGAAAGACCAAGGACAAATGATATTTTGGATGGAGGGTGACCCAGCCAGTCAATTGTAGGCAAATTATTGTAAAAATTGAAAGAAACATCTAAAAAAAAAGTTTCAAGATGTAGGGAATGCTGCTTAATTCTTGCAGCTGTTGTGCTGGGAAAAGGGGGAACACAGGCAGATCTTAAACTGGAAGCTTAATATGAAAGGACTGTGTTGGAGAGTTTCCTTAGAGGAGTAAGATACAACTTATTTATTTCCTACAGCCATCCTGACTTACCTAGGACATCACCTGTAGTAGCTTCAGATCTTTGGGGAGTAGGGCTCTGTCTGGAGCTATCAGGTGTTGGACATAGAATCATGGAATCACAGACTGGTTTGGGTTGGAAGGGACCTCAAGTCTCATCTAGTTCCAGCCTCCCTGCCATGGACTAGATTATGTTGTTCATATCCCCATTCTGCTTTAAACTCCAACCTCCTTGGAGGCAGTTCTTCCCCTTTTCCCTCCTCAACTACAACAACCCACATCTGAATGTTGTTTCCCAGTTTCTCATTCTAACACGACCTTCCTCTTTTCCAGTTTGTGTGTTTGTCTGTTTGGTTGGTTTTTTAATCAGTAAAAAATAAACTTCCTAACTCATGTAGCACACAAAAATTTATAACAAGGAAGTTTCTATTATTACTCCTGTGTGCACGATTTTATAGTTAAGGGCCTTTTCTGTTGCTAGGGTTGTATAATGATTACAGAGAGAGCCTGAAAATGACAGCTGCAGTGAGATTTCCATTTTGGCTGGACAGCTGCATGTAATAGAACATTCTGGTACTCAGACTGTTGTTTCTGAGAGGCCACAGGGACCTTCAATTGGTTGCTTTTCACTAGAATTCTAAAATCTATTTTTATAAAACACAATCCTTGGAAAAGAAGATCAGATTCGCCATAAAATTAACCTTAAGTCTTTCAATGCCAAACACAAAGATTTGATTCTCC
>JAOTQP010001546.1:105460002-105470723 GCA_026413545.1 Cichladusa arquata
CCCATTAGCAGATAATATGTGCCACAGAGATAAGGGTCACTGCCCCACCCAGCTTCAACAGATGGGGATAGAATACATATTTCTGGCCACATCCTGTACTGCAACCCAAGACAGTTTAGATTGCATATCAGGAACAATTCCTTCACTGTGGCCAGGCACTGGGACAGGTTGCCCAGGGAAGTGGTGAGGTCACCACCCCGGACTGTTTAGATGTGTAGATGTGGGTCTGAAGGATATGGTGCAGTGGTGGACTTGGCTGTGCTGGCTTAACAGCTGGACATGATGATTTTAAAGGTCTTTTCCAACCCACATAATTCTATGGTTCTGTGACAGAGAACAATAGAGGAGCTCTAGAGTGGGGGATCTTGTGATACACATGGTTCCCTGAACAAAGGATGTCCAGCTCCCAGTGAGGATGGCAGTGGAAAGGGCAGTCTGGCTTGGTAAAAAGTAGAGACAGTGAGCAAGAATATACCTTGGTCCTGTAGTCCCTGGAGGTGTCTAAGTTTAGCAAATCCTCTAGTTTAGGGATCTAGAGTGTTCTGACATTGCATTAATCACACCCAAGGGAGGTATTACCCCTAAGAGAAACCAGGAACAGGCAAGCTGTCAGAACCTGGCTGGAATGTCCCCATGGGAAAGGGAGAAGGTGACTTTGTTGAACCTGCCAAGTGCCACAGTGATGGGATTTCCCTGCCCCAGGGTGAGAAAATACAGCAAAACTAATCACCTTAAGAGGATTCAGAGGGACTTTAAAGGGATCTATGCATGTTAATATCTAGGGAAATGCCCTGCTTTCATAAGTTCCTTAGTATGTGGTTACCTCTCTCTTCATTCCTCATACACTTTTCTGCTCCCAGTAAATCCTCCCACCTCTCTTCAATCTTGCATCCTTATCAGTAGGGAGGGGGGAGATGGCTCCTGGGCTGGAAGTTGTTAGATTTATGTTCTTGTCTTTGATCCTCTGAGCCTGTCACTCCCTGCCAGACAGTGCTATTAGTGCTGAATCCTTCAAAGGCAGCAGCAGCCTCTGTCTGACACAGAGGAAACTTTAAGGTCAGGTACTGAGAAACCCAGAAGCTGGGGTAAGTATTCTGACTTCTCAATGACAGTGGAGGAATCCTATACATCCTTGCAGAGGGAAGAGGGAAGCCATTTACATTACAGCATGGGAGAAATGCTGGATTTGCTTCTGAACTGCTTGGGAAAACATTCACACTTGGATCAGTACCAGCAAACCATGGGGAGCTGTCTGTGGAGCTTTGGGAGCAGCTGCAGAGCCAGCTGTGCCATTCCCTGCCCTCCAGAGCTTCATGGGGAAGGGCCCTGGTCTGAACTGATTCCCAAACCCTGCTGGGGAATCAACCCTTTGGGAAGCCACTGGCTGGTCTGGGCCAAAACCAGAGAGGGGCTTTTTTATCTTTTCACCATCATGGATGCTGAATTCCTGCACCTGTGCCCCAGTGTTGTTAATTTTCTGGTATCAACAACAGCAAATGAAAAAGAAGTTCATACTTCACAGAGGATCTAATTTCAGAACATTGCAGAGGTGCAAGATGAGAAAATCTTTGTTTTTCTCAAGTTAGAGAGAGCCAATATTTAATACTGAGGGCTCAGCACCCCAATAAAGATCTCTTCATTTAGCAACAATACTGAAAAGAACATAAAACACAAACCTCACACACCCTCCATGGGTCACTGAAATAGCTAAGCCCTTCAGCCCAGGTTCCTGATTTTTTTTTGGGCCATCTGCCCACCATTTCAAGCTGGAAACAAGAAGTTTGAAGTACTAGAAAAATCATGCTAGTCATGGTGTCCCTTTCAGCTCCAAGGCACGGACTAAAATTCTCTTCTTACCACAGTTGTATATATTTGATATATTTAGTGTTGTCCACAAGCAGGACAAAATGCTGCTTGTGCTTTCATTGACATTTCAATGTCTTTTTATTATTGATGTCAAGGGGATATTTAGGTGCTTAGATGTCTATGGACATCTATTTCCACTGTTTTCTCTCCACAAACAAACAAACAAACAAACAAAAAAAATTCCAACAAACAAAAACATTTGAAATTGAGCATACTGCTTAATAATTAATACAATCTGTGATGAGAAGACAAGGGAAGAAATTGTGAAAAAAATTCTGGAACACTGGGCTTGGAGAGATGATAAGTGGTACAAATGACAGCTTTTTTAAATGGCAACGATGAAGGTAAACTGCTGGGGTAAAAACTGATTAATGTCTTTATTAATAACCTGCATGATGGGGCAGTGCAGTGTCAGCAAGTTCATGGACAGCATCACATCTTATCAATCATCTGGGGTTGATATATGGAGAGTGTGTTGCTGTGTCAAGGGACATAGGCAGGTTGGGAAAAGGTGTTGACAGGAGGTTTCACAGAGAGACATGAAGAGGAAATATCACGATGGTCTGAGACCAGTCCATGTCCCAATAAACTGTGAAACCAAAAACATGGTAAAAATGTCAGATTTGGAGTTAAAATTATGACTATACACTGTAAGATGAGACAGAAGATGTCAGGTTTCCCAGCATAGTAAAGGAATATCTGGGATTATAGGAGATCTCCTTTTTGTCTGTAGTTTTTGTACTGATTGATCCAACACTTGCAGGCATTGCATATTTTTAGCAATGGAGCCAGCTTGGAGGTTGACATAATTTTCATGAAGGAAAATATCATTGTCAGTATTGTCAGTTTGTCATCCTTCACAGTTGCCTGACATCCCCCCCCCCAAAATAATTTGTATTATTTGTATTTGTGGAGTCATTGGTGACTACTGGAATAGCATTTTTCACACAATTAGTACTAGCGAGTTTCTACCCTGATAGTCATACTATGATATTCTCCTTGGTCAAGAGGCAAAAGCTATAAAAGTCAATGTCTTTTCTTCATCATCTTCATTAGGATTTAATCCAGGCCGCTGTTTAAAACATGGAATGAGGGGATATAGATAACTGTGTGATCCTGTGCACACGGGGGCTAATTGAAATGGATATTTTGCAAATCGCATAATCTTTACTGGAATTTATTTGGTGGATATTTAAAATTCATAAGTGTGTTAGATGAAAAGTCAGTGCTTCTCATGAATGGCTCATTAACTGGAAAGGTGTCTAAAGTCAGCATCAATCACAGTTAGTTCAGGTGAACTGGATCTTTCCTTGCATTTTAGCAATTTACTACTGCCAAAAGCAGAATATTGAATCAACTGAGCACAGACTCATGTTGATGGGATTCCTCTCACCTTATTCAGGAATGAGATTCCATCCTTCTTGTTTTTCACACCTGCAATGTGTATGCCTGCATCTGAAAAATCATCTTAGACATTGCTTAAGCAAGATGGAAAGCAATGGGCAATTTTATCTATTTTAGGTGTCTGTGCTAGAGTGAGAGTGAAACAAAAGTACTTAGGATGGTTACACCACCCATTGAGTTCAAAGTGAGCCTCCCTTGAGTTCAGAGCCTGGACAATTAGAACAAATACTGATATCTGCATTGTAGATGACAGCATTTGGGCAATTTAAGACTGCTGTTAGTCTGGGATCACTGTGTGGTCAAAAGGAGCAGCACAGTCAGTGGGAGATCCCTTCAAAACACTCAAGGTGTGAGGATCTCATCCCCTCAGGAGCCTGCTGCTCTGAATTCCTGGTGAGAGGGGCCACCTCGTTCTTCCTGCTGATGACAGGAGGAGACAGGCTTTCAGTCCTGACATCGTGAACACTCCATTTCCCCTCCCTCTGCTCATGGGACAGGGCAGCAGGCAGCCCATCTAAAGCTAAAGGATCTCAGCCTATTTATCACACATAAACCTAAAAACGCCCAGTCTTAGGCAGGTGACTTAGGATGCAAATTTTTGCTGTTCAGGCCACTGAAGTCTCTTATTCTTTGTGTCCTTGTGTAGTTAATGGTGTGTCTCCACTTGCCAAGGGAAGAAAGATGGGCTGTGGCTTTTCTCTGTGTGGTGTATCTTTGCAGGATAGGCACTCCTTCCCTCCCCTCCTGGCTCCACAGGGGCACACCTCTGCTATCCTCTGCTCTAGTGCAGGGAGAATGAATGATAACCACGCTCCCATCAGCTGCCTTGGTGTCTTCATGGTGCTCTTGAATCTGCTTTGTTCCTGAAATGTCCTATTTTCTGTTGAATCAGGAACTGCTGATGCAACATCTGCTAAAACATGTGCTTGAGGGAAGGTGACTTTCACAGTTCTTTTCTTAAATTCAGGTGGCAAGTGTCCAAAAAGCTGTAGATGCACGTGAAGGACTATAGTTATAGCTGGAGTAAGGACTGACCTCATCCTCTGGGCCTAAGAACCTTTGCTCTGCCACTTTAGAGAACAGACCAGTATGGGAGCACTGCAAAATTAAATCTTTGTTAAACACTGTACCCAGAGATACTTCACACTTGAGCAGATACTTGCAAATGTTTGGATTGAGCTGTATGATAATTAACTCCTCTATGGCAATTCTCATTTCTTGGTGGCATTTCAGTCCCAGGATACAGACTACCACACTAGAACAACAAATATGCAAAAGCAGGTACATCTAGAGGAAAAAAGTCCATAGACAGCTGCACAAAATAATAATTTGACATTTGGTTTAGGAAGACACTGACTGACAACACACTGATAAAGGGAAAATTTCTTCACTCAGTATTTTAGATGAGGTAGAGCTTTTAGCAGAACTGGCTGCTGCAAAAACCAACATGAAAAAGCATAAAAATCAATAACCAGGAAAACATGTCCTGATTTTAAACATTTTCTTTTCCAGTGTAGTTAAATTAAGTAAATTATGAAAGAACATGTAGGTCTTCCTAGAGGAATGGTTATATGGAAAGTCAGATCTCTAACCAGGTTGTCCCCTGTTCCTGCTGTAAGGATTAAGTGGTTTTCACCCAGTGCCTCATGTTCACATCCTTCAAGAGGAAACAGCTTTTGAACATCTCAGAAAGGAAACTCATTACCTACAAATGAACACAGCAAATGTTTGAGCTCAGCCTCCATCAGGGTGATGCATACATGTACTCCAAGGTTACTCATCAATTACCAGGCAAAGGAAACAAGGCTTTAGGGATTTGGGTTTTGCCATATCCATTTGCAAAATTGCTGTGCTTAAGGGGGTGAAGAAGAAGCTGGCAAGGTTCTGCTTGCTGTAGTTGGGTTTAGCATTGGATTTAATTTGATCCAAGATGTTATTGTTGAAGAAGAAGAAAGCATAATGGCTGCAATACAGTGGCTTGCCATATTAGGTCTGTGTTTTCTCCAGGTCCACTTGGTGGTTAACTGTAAATTGGTTTTGAGGCACTTTAGTAAATGGATAAATGAGCTACAAGTTTTAAACCGGAATTGTTGCAGTTCAGTTTTGTTAGATCCCAAGGGCTGAGGATGATGCTATTACACTGCAGTGCTATTACACTGTATTTTATGCTCCCTGTGAGACCTAACAAATGATTAGTGGAGCTGAGTGTCTCAGTCACCATTAAATATGATGGCGTGTTTTACTGGTGGAATGAAAAAAGCAATGCCACTGTTTTTTTGCAACGAGTCAATTCATATGCTTTAAACCCAAATCATGTTCAAGGAAATACACCAATAATGACATGCCATTAGCTGGTAATTGCTGAGCAGTACATTCAGGTTCAATGTCATTTAGTTCAATGGAACAACCTCAATAACAGACTTAGGCTAATACTGGGGGTGTGATGTGGTGCTCCAGATGTGCCTGCTGGGGTGAAGAGCCTTGTGAGGTCACACACAGTGCCTGGGGGCTCTGCTCACCACCCCTGGCTGTCCCTTGCTGGGCAGGTGCTGTGTCTCCATTCCAGGGGAGGACACTTGTCCCAGCCTGGGCAGGGTGGTGGTGATACAGGGAAACTTCTGCAGGTGCTGCACTTTTCCCTGGAAGGTGTCTCTTCCCCCATTACACATTTCCAGGCTTCTTCTACACCTTTATTCAAGCTGGTCCTGGCTGTGTTGTCAGTCTCTTTGCTCTTTGGGTTCTGTGTGAAGATAAGGAGCTGGGAATAGAGCTGCCTCTTGGAGTGAAGGGTGCCTTGTCCTGCACTGGGCACAGGAGTGGGTCCTATCCTGGAGGAAATTAAGTGAAGGGCATGGAATATGTGACAGGACTGAATGCTTCCTGGTGGCAGCTGCTGCATGAGAGTTTTCCAGCTTTGCAGGGGGAGAGGAGGAAGAGGAATGCATACAGCACATCCAGACATCAAGACCCGCTTTCCCTCCAGACCTTCTGTTTGCTTATTTATCTGAAAAAAAACCAGAAGAGTTCAGCATATCTGGAGACCTCTGGAGGCCACCCAACAACTGCATGCTATACAGATACCTTAAAGGATGAAGTTCCTTGCTCTAAAATGACCTCTTTGTCCAAATGCAGCCTTTATCTTGCCTCACACAGCAGCAAAGTGCATCTGTGCCCAAAAACCCCTTTATCTGTCAGCCAAACTGCCACCTCTGCTGCAGATGTGTTGAGCATATCACCAGTATTGCTGGCATGGAAGCTAGAAATACTCCAGATTTATAACAAGTTATCAAAAGTGTTTATAATAAATGGGGGTAATCACATCTGAACAGAGCAATTCATTCCTGTACTAACTCCACTGAATTACACCTGGGATAAATTTGAACTATTATTTATTGTGTAAGTGCTAGCAACCCAGCACAGCAACTGAGATTGTGTCAGGGGATCCAGATGGAAAAGATCTATGTCTTCTTTTTGTCCCCTGACTGTTTCTCATATTGTTCACAGATGGATGTCTCTGCTAGAAATTAACAGTGAAGCTGATGACTTTGTTTTTATTGGGCTGAACAAGTCAAACAACTTGTTTTCTCTTCTCAGAAGGTTTATTTTGTCCTATCTTGAGACTGAGAATTAAATCCTGCAGCTGTTCCTAGTATTGATAATCAAAATCACAAAAGAGACTGTTTCAAAGTCATGAAACAATATCACAAATTCTGATTTCTTTTACAGAAGATTTTTAGGATTTTTAAACTTCTGGATGTTTTGGGCCCAAGGAATATACACAATATTTGTTTCTCATGAAATAGCTTCTGCCAGGCATGTGGGAAACACATGAAAAACAGAGGTGGTTTGAGATTTCCATGCTGTCACCATTCTTGTGGCTGGGGGTTTATAATAAATGTCAAATATAGCCAGAGTTTTAAGAATGTCAGGGTAGATAACACAGCTTGAATAGCAAGAGACTCAAAGGCAGCAGTGCCACCTTTTGTCTTAATAATTCTAAAGAAACAATGTCCTGTTGGGACTGCTGTGTTTTCTGAGGTGAGTACCTCTCATTTTGTGAGGTTATAAGCAGCAGTTTCTTAGTTAATTGCATTCCCTGGTAATTAGGGTCAGAGAACCACAGAATGTTTTGGCTTGGAAAGGACCTTAAAGACCATCTCACTGTAACCCCTTGCCAGGTCAGAGACCCTTCCACTATCCCAGGTTGCTCCAAGCCTCATCCAGCCTTGGACACTTCCAGGGATGGAGCAGGGACTGATCACTACTACCAACAAAACACACCCTGTTGTAAGCCCTCTTTGCAGGTTATTTCTATTTTTCTCTTCAGTCAACATTAAACTGAAGAGTACTCAGATGTACTCTCTGCTCAGAGTTTGTCCCTTTCTGTTTATTTTTTTTTGCTGTGGAAGAGTTTAGTCATATTTATCTTTCTTTATACTTATAAGCTATTCATAGGAAAGAATAGTATCATTTATCAAAGTCATTCACTTATTTCACTTTTATTTCACTTCTTCTCAGAAGAGCAACTGTGCTGTCATCTTTGAACTTGAGCTGAAAAAAAACAAAACACAAGAAGAAGGGGAACTCAATAGTCCTATGACAGTCTGAATGTATCACCACCACACTTAAGTGTCTTCCTTTCATACAGGTTTTCAATGGGGTTATTTAAATAGAGGCTTTTTTAAACTTCTGAGTTTCTGCTCTTATAACTAAGAATGTTTGGAAAAAAAATGGGAGGAAGACTGGGAAAGGGTCTGTTTGTGTCTGTGTGGAGAGCAAAAGAAGGCAAAGAGATGTGAAGCTTTTTGAAAAGAGGAAGAGTTAAAGGAGAACATGCTGACTTTTATCTACCTAAGCTTCTGAGGAGCCATGCATGACATCCCACTGATTGGAAATCCAGCCACAGGATATTGAGGATAGTCAAGCAGCAAGTTTAATATTTTCTAAAATCCTTCCAATTCAGCTGTTTCTTTGCACCTGGAACTGAATCACAGAATTTCTGGTGATAGTTTTGGAGTCACACCCCGTCCTGACAGAGATGCTGAGAAGTAACAGATGACTTGCCAGGGGGAGGGGACATTTTAGGATACCAGGGAAGTGGTAAACACATAAATAACCTTTCCCACCTCTTGTGACATGTCTGTGTGCCCTGCCTTGGGCAGAGAGAGAGAGGCAGAGAACACTAAATCGTTCTGCCCTCACTCCTCCCGGAGGAGAAACTCCTTAGTGCCTCTCTGATGGGCTTGATGGGAACATTTCCCTCACTTCCACAGCATGAGTGATCCTGCCAGAAGCACGGGAGAGGAAATAATTTCCAAGGCCACTGAAACCCAGCAGCATCACTTCTGAGTGCAGGCTGGCCCCTCCCCTGCTCTCAGGGGCCTGGAGCACCATTGCCTGTCTATTTTACAATGCTCCCATTGAGGCAGCATTCCCAGCCTTCCTTGCTGGCTCTGGCTGCAGCAGAGCACAGAAGTCCCTCTCGTGGCAGAGGGGACAATCCTGTCACCAGGGGTGACACCTGCTGCTGCTGTGTGTGACCAGTCTGTAAAACATGTGCTGCTCACATCTGCTGAGTGCTTTGGTATCTTACAGCTTGGGTCAATGAGTGTCACCTGAACTGCAGAAATGGTGACTGTGAAACACTGCAGGGACAGACCTCACTGTCTGGCTGGATTAATATCAGCTCTGAATGCTTTGGGAAGGAGAGAAAAATAACAGAAAAAAAGATGACTTTCATTGCTTGGCTATCACTGTGGCATTGGGAGATTGCATGGAACTGCTGTTGAAGGTCAGTAATGTCCAGGGACATGGGGAAATGACTATTTAGTAATAAAAGTATAGGAATTCTGGAGGTAATTTTCATTGCTCCATATGAGGCAAGGCTGCATTTCAACCTTGAATCCTACTTTTTTATTCTGTATCATAAAAAAGATATAACACACAGAGAAATTTTTCAGGGTAAGGTGATAGAAATGGGCTAAAGAAAGGGAAGGTTTTCTTCTGGGGTCAGGTCACTATGGTACCTTTAGACTGGCCATACAGAAAACACTAATTAAAGAAAAAGAGCTTGTGTACAGGGAGCAACTGGATTGAATGATCTTGCTAATGTTATCCAGATGGTCAAACCTGGGACCTTATTAATCTACTAAAGTTTTAATGTGGCTAATGGCAAATTGCCATTTATAATTGCATTATCCCTTCCAAATAAACACTCAACGAACTTAAACCCAAGTCATCCTACCATGGGTGATGCTATCCTCAGATGTAATAATCACTGTGCAGTGAATTCCTGATTTATTCCCTTCTACAGCTGCTCTGAAGCTTGTGCAGACCAAGGACCAAGATTGTTATTTATTTATTTATTTATTTATTTATTTATTTTTTGTTAGGGCTCTTTGTTTAACTGCAATACTTTTTACTTCAGAGAGAGGGACAGCACTGTCTTTCCAAAAGTGGACTGATAACATTTTGCTTTCTCTTTGAGACCTCTAACTCTTTGATATCTGTGATAAGGTGCTGATTTCCATTACATCATATTGTGGTATTTTTTTGTTCAACAGCTCTTTTCAATTTTCTCTGCCTGAAGACCTGTTTTACTTTTTTTCTGCTATTAGAAAATCTAGGAAGGGAAGAGCCTTTTTGAAGACTTTCCTTCCCTGGAAAACGTACACAGAAGCCATTGAGCTATAAAGCTGAAGTTCAAAAAGTGCAGTCTCACCTGATTGCTGTCTCAGACTTCCTTTTTTTTCTGCCTTCATTAATGTTTCAGCTTAAACACCCCAGACCTGTATATTTTTCATCCTTGACTTTAGTAATTTACCAGCACCTAGCTCCATGTCCCTCTAATTGGGTTTTAAACAGGTTGGTCCCAAATCTTTTCTATGCCCCTCTAAAACATGGTTACACATAAACTGCTGACAAATTAAGCCAGATCTGCTGTAGGCTTCTGTTCAAATGAGAAAAATAGGATTTTGTGTACTATATCATCTGTACCATGAACAAAATTCTCCCCCCAGCCATCCCCTAAAATAACTCCAGAGACATAAAATAGTACATGGCAGAGAGAAACAGTGGGAAAGAAGAAGAAAATTAATGAACAGAGGCAAGGAGAAAAATGAGGTCTTCTGAGCACAGATAGTCAATGAGATGGAGAGGTGATGCATTGATGAGACATATGCAATATGCTGGGAGGAAAAGGAGATACAAAAAAAGGAACATCTTATTACAAAACCTGCCTATTCTGTAACAGATGAAAGAGTGAGTATTGCATTGTACTCACTATCAATAACACTGCTTAAATTGGTTGCTTTGTGATGCTTATGATATAGAGATGATAGAAATCTCCAGCTTTTGTGTCTTAGGCAATACAGCAATGTCCTGGTTTGAAGGACAGGTGTCTGCCAGTAGAGGCAGAAGTTTCCTCTGAAATAGAGGCTTTAATTCCACTC
>JAOTQP010001546.1:105478215-105490818 GCA_026413545.1 Cichladusa arquata
CAGCTCCCTCAGCCTCTCCTGGGGCTCCAGCCCCTTCCCCAGCTCCGTTCCCTTCCCTGGACATGCTCCAGCCCCTCAATGCTTTTCTTGCCATGAGAGGCACAAAACTGAACCCAGAATTTGAGGTGTGGCCTCACAGTGTGCTGAGCACAAGTGTGTGACCCCCTTCCTCAGTCTGACTGCATTTAACTGCCCCTAATTATTTCCTTAGGGAACATGTGCCTGTTCCTGTAGTTTACAGATGAGGATGTCACCTGTTCCATCTCTACAGGATGCATTCATGGGATGAATGGAACAAAGGGAAATCAGGTGTTTTTTTGATCTTTTCTGAAATTTGTCTTCCCTTTTAAATATTTCAGTGAAGTTCTGAGGTATAAAAGAGCAGTTTCAGTTGAGTCAAAATAGGTCACTCTATTTTTGCTTAGTGTATAAAAAAATAAAAAAGAGTTCCAACAAGGTAAAATGAGAGGTTTTTATTCTAAAAATGATGGAACTGGACATTCAAATATCATAAGAACTGTCCTGCTTGTATTCAGTCCCCTTGAATCTCTCTTTGGTGTGATTTCAAGTGTCTTCTTGTCTGTTGAACAGGATTTTCTGCCTCTGGACCTCTTTCTATCTGAGGAGCAGAAGCAGCATTGCAAAGGTGTACAGTTTTTTTTTTTTGTTTTTTTGGTTTTTTTTTAAAAGCTGATCAACCTCATCCCACCTCTGCTGCACTGGCCAGCACTAAAGTTCCTGAATAAGACCAGAGATTAACCAATGTTTGTCTCTTGGTGGCTGTTCATTATCAAACTTCCACTGGTTCCTTTGGCTCCTTTCCCACCGATTTCAGCCAGGGAAGGAGGGCAGGATCCAACCATCTGACATGTTTGGCTTATTAACTCCACTGACAACAGGATGGCTGCATTTCCTCAAGCCTTTAAATCTCAGCAGCCACAGCTCTTCCAGCCAAATGAGCAGAACAGGAGGCGAGAGAGCAGCAGTTCTGATGGAGGATGTGGCACTGCCTCTCCCCTTTGGGAGAGGAGCAGAACATCATGCATTTATATGTCTGCAAATGAGCAGGGCCACGTATCCTCCATCAGCAAATCATCCTTGGTGGTATCCAGTGGGCAGCTGGGCTGGAATTAATAGATTGTGCTTGTACCAACAATTATTCGGGGAAAATTGCATTATTTGGAGAGATGGAAATGAAGAAGAGTTGGCAAGACACTAGGATTTTATATGATTTTATTTTAAATAGGCATTTAATATGTCTGGATTGCTGGGCATGGTTTAGGAAGCTGAAGAGAGCACCTCACATTGTGCTTATCTCTCTTGATGTCAACAGCTTGATCTGTGCTTTCTTCTTCTCATGGACTGGTTACTGCTGGGTGGGAAGTGCCTTGAATTGCTTTAGCATAATCAACAAAAAATTACAAAGCAGTTAGAATCCCTGAGTGCCCCTTCCACACATTAAGGTTAAATATTAGGGATGGGCTAATACACACAAAGCTGGTATTGTCTCTAGTGTATTCAGGGAGGTAAAGAGCGGAAAATTGTGAAAAGAGTCTCCCTGCTCATCTGACTTGCTTCACTGCATGTCTGTGAAAAGACTCTGAGCAAAGAGATATGAAAAAGGTTTTGTTTTTACACTAGAAAATCCTAAAGAAACAAACAAAGACTTTGCAGAAAGACTAAAATATTGCAAAATAAGAAAAACCTTTAGCAAAGCAATCAGATAAATTTAGTTGAGCCCCCAGAGAAGTGAAAAACTGGGCTGGGTAGGTCCACCCTAACCTGGGGTTATTTGCCTAACCTGGGCTGTGAAAAGTCTAGAGCCAAGTTCCTCTGCTGCAGGCTGCCTCTGTGACTGTGAACTATTTCCTTTGTATCTCCCATCACTCAGACTCCTCCTTTAACACTTGTAAACTGATTTACACACCTAGCACGATGTTTGAAGTAGTCATATTTAGTGTTTTTCTTACAACTAAAGTCAAAGGAGAAAAGAGATCACTTTGGTGGGCTTGGCTGTATCTTCAGTAGCTAATTAAATGGTGAGAGAAGAGATTTGAGTAGTTGAAGCCAACTGGCACAGAATAACCTGCATCTATACTATTAAACTATCTTAACCTTCAAATCAGGGTGACTGCATCCAAAGTGCCAATTAGGAATAGTTCCTGCCTTATGTTAATTTCTGAACCATGTCCAGGAGTTGCCTGGGGGAGCTGCATTTGCCCAGGGCCCATTCTAACAATACAACAGCATATAGACAACTGGCATTTAGCACCCAAATCTTAAGGATAGCCTAGTTTTCTGGTGTGAGATTAGCACTTAGGATGCTAATAACACCCTTAAACACACTTGGTGATTTTGCAAATGCCAAATATCCCTTTCCATTGGAAAATAGAGGTTTGGAGCATGTGCTCTGGGTTATTTTTAACCAAATTCTACCTTTTACCTGCACAATCCATTCAAGTAACGACAGAAGCCTGGTTTCTGACCCTTCCTACAAGTGCTTGCTCCCAGTTATTTAGAAAACCTCTCCAGCCCTACAACGTGACACATCACAAAGATCAAATGCTGTTCCCTAGTTTATCTCTTAGAGAACTGTGGAGGGGTTCAGAGCTCTCAATAGAGCAGTCTTAATCAACAGCTGCTTCATTTGTGACTCTTGACTTCTGTCTTTCTATGATGAAGAACACTAAAATATTCATTATCTAGGTGCAAATGTTTGAGGGTGATTACATGTAGATGTGGTGGTGCCTGCAAATTCTCAGCTGAGGAGAACTGGGGAACTATTCAAAATTTTGTATGTCAGGATAAAAACTGTAATTTGGAAAGATAGAGACAGTTTTTCCCACAAGTAATGGAATTCAAAGAAACTGAGGACTGCAGTGAAAGGAAGTCAATAGTTTATTTACAAGTCCAGTTTTCAGAAGTAATGATTTCTAAAAAGTTCAAGAAAAATGCGACAAGCAGTTACTAAAAAAGCAAACTTGAAAGAATTTATGCTGCTAAGGTAGTCAGCAGTTTCTTTCTTGACTGGAAAGTCCAACCCAAGGGATGTGCTGAATTCCTGTCTTTTTACTTACTGGGAAAATATTTAAAGATCTCTCCTAAATTATGTCAAACAAAAGAAAACTCTTAAGTTGTATCAGTGCACAGAGTAAGATATTCTGTACTAACTAGAGGTATTTTTCAGACCTAATGCTAGGCAATTAATTTTCTTTATTAACATCATTCCCTCTCTGGACACAGAGGCAGGAAATCTCGTGTTCCCACAGCAGGAGTGGGGGCTGCTCTTGAGCCATATCACTGCTTTGCTTCCAGGCTCAGTGGTGACTGGGAGGATTTGTCTGTCACAACTGGGGCTGGTTCATTCATCCTGA
Source organism: Cichladusa arquata (assembly GCA_026413545.1). Taxonomy (NCBI): domain Eukaryota; kingdom Metazoa; phylum Chordata; class Aves; order Passeriformes; family Muscicapidae; genus Cichladusa; species Cichladusa arquata. The sequence continues at coordinate 105,481,590 of JAOTQP010001546.1, forward strand.
TAAAACAACATCCAGGAGGACAGAGATCACTGGAAAACCAGGAGGAGAAGCGAGCAGGGTGTGTGCCCACCAAGGAACTAAAGACTAGAAGCTAACAAACAGCATAAACATAAGAAAAAGTGTAAGCTGGCCATTTAGCCTGGAAAGAAGGGAAAAGCTGGAAACTTCTGTACAGGTGCAGTGTACAGCAAGCTTTGTAAGAAGAAGTAGGAGTGTGTGCAGTGGCAGACACTGCACCAGCACTCACCCACCACTCCTGGTCAGCTTGCATGGAGGAGGCAGCAGAGGACACTGGAGGTGTGTCCAGTGCCACAGCAGAGGGGACACATGCAGGGCTCCTTGGCCAGTGCTGCAGGAGAGACTGGTGGCCAAGAGGAAAGAGAACTGTTCTAGCAAGGTAGCAGTGGAGGAGATTGATTTCCAGCACTTTGGCCTGGCAATTCTAAATTAGCTATTACAGTCACAGCCTCAAAGTCTGATTTCTTGTGCTCCCTTTAAACTTTGAGGATGGAGCCTGACACATCTCTTTTCACAGGGGCACTAAGCATACAAAACAATGCCCTCATATTTCACACACTTTATCCCAGCTCACAGGGCAGTAATTGAAAAGCAGAAGAAAACAACAGCAGCTCCTCGTGCTGCAAGAGTTACATCTGTTATTTGACTAATTAGTGACACATAATAACCCATAAGAGCCTTGGCAAGAGAAAAGATGCTTTAGTTCTGGCCAATCTCCACTAAAAGGTCCCAGTCTCACGTTCCATTTGTGTCTGCAGAGGTATGTGCAGCAGTCAGTGTTGGGAAGCAATGCACCAGTGTAATGATGCTTTTTGAGGAAGAGGGGGAATACAATTGCTGTGGATGGAAAGGCAGACACATCTTGCATAGTTTTGTTTGCAGCCAGAGGGAGGAAGATCAGTCTGTGCTTCACATGACCCATGACCCATCCTGTATTAACCCAGTGGAGTGAGCAGCTGCTCAGGGAAGAGCCCAGAGGGCAGAGGAGGTGAGAGGGCTCTGTTATCTGGGACATCACAGAACTGGAAAGACTCAGGATGTGTGATCTTTCTGTCCTTGTTTGTTTTAGTTGAGTTTTGCTTTTAGGTATAATGTGTTTACTCAGCACTTTTCATTTGGACAGTTACTGATCTTATCTGGTGCTAAGGAAGAAAACCGTGGTCACAGCAGAAACTGGCAGCTGTGAGTTAATATTTTCTTTTACATGTATTGATTACAATGTCAAAGATTCAAAATCAATTCACTTAAATGTCGCTCTAGAAAAAAAAATCTGTCAGTGTAATGGAATATTGCCAAACTAGAGGGAAAAAACAAGCCTGACTCCCCCATCCCTGAATGCATGGATGCATATGGTGCCAATGAGACAACACTGTCTTGACATCAACAACAAAAATAAGGATGAAAAATAGATGAGAAATATATCCCATCTTCACAATATTCATATTGAAGCATATGATTAATTCAGAAGTGATCTAAAATTATCTTTACAAAACTTTCTGACTGATTTCACAACTTCCCCAACTCTTTTCTTGCATCCTCTTTTCCCTGTTGCAGGTCTATAAGCTTGCTGTCCTGTTATCCCAGCAGCATGTACATTTCCTTCCTTCCATGGGATACAGACTTACCACATCTCTGCAGGGATTTAGTGCAAAATCCTCCTCCTCCTCATTGCTCCAGACAGTGCTAACCCAACATCTGCATTTCCTGAAGCTGCAGATGTGTTCTGGCCCCTGCTGTGAAGGGTAGCTCAGAGCCTGCAGGACTGTCCCTGTTTTTTATTCCACTCCCCTCCTTGTAATCTGTAACCAAATAGGTAAATCTATCAAAGTACCAGAACTAGAGCAGGGCCATTTGCTTTTCACTTAAATTACATGAATGATTTTGTTTTCAGGCTGTTCACACAATGGATTATTAATGCCTTGAGTATCCAATGGCCTATTCCATTCCTGTGGAATCAATAGATGCTCCATATACCTATTCCAGACATCATCCTCCTGACTTTAATCATCACAAATAATGCTGAGGTAAAGGTCAAAAGAACTGCTTAAAGAACAGGCCATCCAGTTCCAACTCTTCTGCCATGGACATGGACACCTTCCACTAGACCAGGCTGTTCAGAGCCCCATCCAACCTGGCTTTGGACACTTCTCTGGGCACCCTGTGCCAGTGTCTCATCACTCCCCCATTGAAGAATCTTTCCTAATATCTAATCTAAATCCACCCCCCTTCAGTTTAAAGCCATTTCCCTCCATCCTATCCCTCCATGCTGCTGCTAAAGGTGGCTCCAGCCTTCTCATAAGCCGCCTTCAAGTACTACATCCTTTCCAGTCCCCAAAGGAGCAGGAATAATCTTTAGGAATAGGAACTTCCTTTGGGAACAGCTTGTATCCTTTGTCAAGAATAAAAAGCCATGATCCTAGTGCATGAATGACAATGGATATGGACCACAGTGAGCTGCCACAACGTGGCCCAAGGATCTGAACACTGTGACCAGAAGTCTTTGACTTTGAGTATCTGACTGAACAAGTCTTGGTCACCATTTTCCCAGACTTTTCAGTAAGTGGAGATGGAAGTTTATATGGTGCTGCCAGTGGCTGCAGGCTTAGGGTCAAGTCCCTTCCTATTCAGAATATTTTGTGAAATCCTTAGAGCTGTCTAAAACAGTGTCCACTGAGGTACAACTGCACAAAATACTCTGATGTTCTGTGGTTTCAAAGGATTAAAAAAAATATTAAAAAATAAAAAGGATCAAAACCCAAAGGAAAACAGTTTTAAACATTGGGTTTTGGACTGAAGAAAGCACTAGGAACAAGTCAGAGTAACTGCATGTTTAGGTACACTTAAGTGTTGATTTAACTTTATCACCATGGTTATTTTATTTTGATTTTAACACTGAATTGTTTTACTAAGAAAATGTGGGACTGAAATAGTTAAGCTCTTTTTCTGTCAGAAAAGCAACCTGATGCAATCAAGACAAACTTGCCAGCCCTCATTTCCATATCTGGATGAGAAATGGCCTAAAATCTGCTGCCCAGCTCCAGTCTGGACAAAGTTTTGTTTTTGATGATAGAAAGGAGGTTTTCCTTCCCAAAAGGCTTTATATCCTTGGACACTGATGGATGGTGAGAAGGAAGCAGCTGCTGGGGCTGGGGAGTCTCTGTCAGCCCACCCCCACACCCTTGCTGTATGCAGGATTATAAATGGTGCCAGTGGGACTTGGACCCGTTTTGGCTGGACCCCAGAGGATGCTCTGCTGCTCTCCACAACCTCAGGTCCCTTCAGGGTATTCTAGTAGCCCTGAAGCAGAGTCTGGTTGGCAAAATTCTTAGTGCCACCCAGTTTGGATTTCAAAGTAATATTTCTTCCTCTGGGGACAAAAATACAGAAATAAAGGGTTGAAACCACCTGAATGGCTTATGCAAGTCTGCAGGCAGAAGAATCCTTCTGGTGCCCTTGGTGCTGGCATCAAGAGAGGCTTCTGTAGCTGCCTTTTGTTGGAATCAGTGACTCAGGGGTCTCTGAATTCTCCAGAGAGAAATCAGAGTGCAGGGATTGAATTAAAGCCTGTGGATGGACTGAAGTATATTAAGCCACTCACACATAAGGTAGAGGTGTAAGTTTAAGCTTTAGGATAAGTAAGTGAGTCAGTAAGTTTTAGTATGAGCTCTAATGCTTTTAGTAAGTGAAAGGTTTAGATGCCAAAGTAGAAGTGCAAGTTCTAGTGAGGGTTGAAAAACATACTGATGTTTTCAGTAGATGTTCCAGGACCATGGTTGTAGACAGTGTTTAGACATAATAGAGCTAGAGTAAGAATATTGCTGACATTTTTCAGATAGAACAAGATAGACCATATGTGTAGTCTATATGTGACCTAGCATGTTAAGAAACTGGAATTCTAATAGGTTAAAGAGTGGTGGTTTGAGTTTGTGTCTTAGCTTGTTGGAAATATTCTATATAAAAGTTTGTATTGAGGAGAGTTAGTGTTCTTGCCATTTGCTTTTGTGCTTTTTCTGTTTTTGCCATCACTTTTCTGCTTGCCTTTAAAGACCTATGTGCTTTGTAATAAATAACGTTTTTAGCTGCTTCACTTATTTAAGATAACCTGACGAAGTTGGTGCCTAGAGCACTGGGGGTTCCTAACCTCACATTGACCAGCCTCACCTGGTGCTTTACAGATGCTGCAGCACCCACAGCTGGTGCCCCAGGATCCCCCCTCAACGTGAAATGCCACGATGTGAACAAAGACTGCTTGGTCCTTTCGTGGGTGCCACCCAGCAGTGATGGAGGAAGCCCCATCCTGGGATACCTCATTGAGAGGTCTGTAAGGCCTCACCTCTGAGCTAAGGACCCTCGTGTGACTGTGGAAACAGAAGGCAGGACTGTGGGCTGTGCTTCCCTGCAGGTGTGTGGCTGGCTCCCAGGAGTGGCTGCAGTGCAGTGCCCGGCCCGTGAAGAGCTGCAGGTGCCCAGTGCTGGGCCTGGCTGAGGGACAAACGTACCAGTTCCGCGTCAGGGCTGTCAACAAGGCTGGCACCAGCCACCCTTCAAAGGCCACTGACCCTGTCACAACCCATGACCCCAGCAGGGACAAGAGAGTGACAGGTTGGTACCAAAGCCAGGACAATTTGTTCCTTCAGGATCACAGGAATATTATTATTCTGCAGGAATAACTGAGTGCAGATTGTCCAGATCCTCCCTGCTCCCACAAATGCCTTTGCTGAGCCCATCTTGGGAGCATTCTGAAACAGAAAAAGCTCAAAACACCATTGTTTGTGACATAAAATGTCTGTAATTGTGCATAGAAGCAATGACCCAGTCCTAGGGCACCTGCTGTGGGTGGGTAACACTGCCCTGTTTGTCACTGCAGTGATTCCATACGACGAGGGCAGGACCATAGAAATATCCAAGGATGACCTGGAGGGTGAGTTCAAGTTTTCCCAAAGTGTTTGTCTCCTTCTTTACATTGAAGAATCTTAATTTGTAGTAGGAGAACAGAATCCATTGTAAAAAAACTTCATTTTCCTGCCAAATTATCACAAAAGCCTTTTCTGCCTTCCCATAGGACACATTAAAATTCCCTTGCCACCCACCAATGTTCATGCAAGTGAGGTCAGAGAAGATTATGTGGCTCTGGCCTGGGATGAACCAGATCCAAGAGGCAGAGAGCCACTGAATTATTATGTGGAAAAGGTAAGAAAATAACATCACACAGGAGGGGAGCTGCAGAGCAGAACCATTTCTGTCTCAGGTAGGTCATGGCACAGGTGAGGCCATTCCCATTTAGGAACTGGGGACATCCAGCCTCAAACTTGGCTGGTTCAGCCTCCTCCAGCCCCACAGGTGCCCCGAGCCATGGCTCTGACTGACACCAGCTCAAGGACTAATGGTCAACAAGGATGGACAAGGAATTTTAACACCACACAACAGTGGCAGAATTCTAACAGGAAGAGCTGCTCCTGCCCTACAGCCCTGAAAGGTGGAAAAAGCTGTGAAGAACTGCACACTACCTCACTGTCCTGCTCCCCACTCATCATCCTGTTGGTTAATTGGTATCTTCTGCCAATCTCCTTTCATGCATTCTTATTTCTCACCTCCTGTAGCAAAGGGGCCCTCTGCTGCCAAGGGTGAAAAGTTTGGCTACCTCAACAAGAAATATGTAATTTATGGCTTTGGTTTTAAAAATTCCTTCCCTACAAAGCCCAGCTTTGTTATTGGTCAGGAGAGCTTTGTGCTCACAGTAGGAGTTGTAAATCATCACTTTTTTCATTGCAGTCGCTCGTAGGCAGCAACTCCTGGCAAATGGTGAACCTGGATTTGCCAGCAAATTCCCCAAGATTTGCACTCTTTGATCTGGCCAAGGGGAAATCGTTCCGGTTCCGCGTGCGATCCGTCAACAAGTTTGGGATCAGCGAGCCCTCCCTGCCCAGCCCACCCATCACTGCTGGGGCAAAACTGGGTAATTATTGCTCTGCTCTGCTCTGCTCTACACTAACTGCAAGGAATGAGGGGGATCCCCTGCCCAGGCTCTGCTCTAAACTTCACGGGCTATGGTTACACAGCAGTCGCTTTGATATAAGGAAATCTCTTGAAGCCTTAAATCCTCCTTTAATTAGTTTGCAGTTGGTCAGGGCAGTGTTAATCTAAGCAAGCAGTGATAGGGAATTACATTTAATAAAACAGGAACAGTTGAAGCCTGTGTTTAATCCAAGGATGCTTCCAGCGTGGTGTGAGGGAGGTGACAGTGTGCAAGGAATGACAGAGGCTGCAGCAGCCTGGCTTGGGGGCTCAGGCAGGACAGCAGCCTCTGCAGGGCTGCTTTGGGTTTGGGTTTGGGTTGTTTTCTCCCTGAGCTGACAGTAAGAGGCCAAAGGCTTGTGCTGGTGTTTCTCTTATGCAGAGAGATTAGCACTGACTCTTTATCTGTGTGTTGTCCCACACTGAAGCTGCTCCAGTGTTCACTCATAAATGGGAACGCAGAGTGAAGGTCCCAGCTCAGGGTGGAGCCAAGGACAATCAAATGAGCTTTGTTCCTCCTCTCCTTCAGAGAGTGTGTGGGGTAACTGCAGAAATCAGTGGGAGAGGAAGAAGACACCTGGCAAACCCAAGCACAGAAACAGATCCTGTAGGGTGGGGTCCTGTCCGTGGCATTTTGCTCTAATTCCACAGAATCCCAGGTTTGGGCTGGAAGGGACCTCAAAGCTCATCCACAGGCAGGGACCTTCCACTACCCCAGGCTGCTCCAGCCCCATCCAATCTGGCCTTGGGCACTTCCAGGGATGGGGCAGCCACAGCTTCCCTGGGAAACAATTTGAAAACAGTGCTCTGGATAAGATGAATAAATTAAACAGGCCAAGTCACTTATGATAGTTTTGGCTTTTTTAATTACAGATTTTAACCCTCACTACTTTTGTCCGTGTTTTTTGTTTGTTTGTTCCCCTTTTTTAGCTCCTGTGCCTCCTCCATCTCAGGTTCTGGCATTCAGAGACACCAAGACATCTGTTGTTCTGCAGTGGGACAAGCCCAAGGGTGGCCTGGAGCCCCTTGGCTATTACATCTACTGCCGGGAGACGGGCACGGAGGAATGGCAAACAGTCAACAACAAACCAGTGACATGCAACCAGTGAGTTCAGCTCTGCTCAGGGATCACAGGGGCCCAACCTGGATTCTTCTCTTTCTGCATGGAGTCGTGTTTCAGATAAAAAAAGAACTTCCTTCAGTCCCCACACACAGGCTGGCAGGCACACCAGCAGCACCACGGCCTCTTGGAGGGTTCAGGGCTGCTCCAAGCCTTGTTTTTGCACCCAGAGCTGGTTGTGTGCTCTGCACAGAGCCTGAGGCACCAGCAGATCCACATTCCATGGGTTTGCCTGTGTTCCAGTAGAGTAACTCAGTGTCAATCACATGCAGAATTTACAGTCACTCTCCTGCTGAGGGGGTCACACATCAAGTAGAAAAAGTCCATTAAAAAATCCTGTTTATCTCCCTGCCAATGGTGATTCCATCTGATCCATACCCAGTGCAATTCATCACATTTATTTCACGTGACACATTAATTTGTAATGACAAATAACGATTTTGCAAGAACAAAGCCTTATTAAAGTGTGTTGCTGCCTGTTTCAGCACTGTTTACGTGTGCACAGGCAAACACAAACATTTTCATTTGCTCCCCCAGATTTACTGTTCCTGGGCTGCAGCCTGGGAAGGAGTATGTGTTTTGTGTGAAATCTGTCAGTGAGGCAGGACTGAGTGAGAGCTCACCAGAAACAGATCCCATCGTTGTCAGGCCAGCAATTGGTGAGTAGTGACCAAAATTAAACCCCTCCAACCCCCATCTGCCAGGCACAGCCACCACTGAGAAACAAAACAAAAGGGAACTCATTTTCTTGTACCCTGCAGCTTCTGCCAACAATTACACTTGCCAAGTGTGGACAGAGTTAATTAATTAGCATTTTGACCCAGCAGTGTGTGCATTTGTGGTGTTCATTTGGCTCTGGGTACAAGTGACCATTTTAAGTGCTCAGTTGTGCGATGTGTGGAAATCAACACTGGGAATTTCTCAGGGAAATTAGAAAATCCTACAACCCCCCCATCCAGGATGTAACCTCCATGCTCCCCATCATCAACCCACTGCTCCCATCTTTTCTGCCACACAAACCCTAAGGCCCTCCTGAGGCACATCCAAGGCTTTTGCTGTGACTCCCAGTGAGAACATGGACACTGTGCTGTCATTCCTGTTCTGTCTGTCCCTCTGTGCCCAGCCTGCCCCTCGGCCCCACACGGCTTTGTGCTGCTGCACTGTGGCAAGGCTGAGATGACCATTGCCTGGAAAGCCCCGAAGCACAAAGGAGGAACAAAGATCCTGGGATATTTCCTGGACCAGCACGACCACTCTGAGCCAGACTGGCACGAAGTCAACACTCAGCCAATTCCTCGGCGAGTTTGCACGGTATCCAGCCAGAGCACAGCTGGGAACAGCTGCACCAAGGGTTCAGCTGGGATTTTTCTGCTTCTCCAGTGTGCTGCTGGCCTGAACTAACCATGTCTGCCCTTCTGCCCCCCAAGGTCAGCAGCCTGCAGGAGGGGCACCTGTACGAGTTCCGTGCCCGTGCCATGAACAGGGCTGGAGTTGGGGAGGTGTCTGAGCCCAGTGACTTGTTCAGATGTGAGGAATGGACAATGCCAGAGCCAGGTATCCCTCATGTAAAACCACCCAGGAAAATGTCACCAGCTGGATTTGTCATCTCCTCACCCTTCCAAGGGGTTTCTGCCATAGAAATGGCTGCTCCCAGGACAGAAAAGCACACAAACACTTCCAGGGATGTTCTGATGCAGGGTTTAATTCCTGCATTCAGACAGAGCAGCCAGGTATTTTTAATAATATTGTTCCCACAGAATAAAGAATCAGGACCTAAACTCTAAATCCCTTTTCCTTTATGTCCTGGTTTGAAGGACAGGTGTTTGCTAATAAAGGCAGAAGCTTTTTTTTTTTAAATGGAGAATTTAAACTTCCTTCCTCCAAATTATTATTATAATTTTGAAATTAAGGGGCTTTTGGGTAATGTACGGGAATTAGGAATAACAGTTTTTTACCAGGAAAATTAGAATAGAAATACAGTATTACAAAGAACAATTTTCAAACACTGCCAGAGTCAGAATCCAAGCTGACACCCGTCAGTCAGTCAGGGTGTTGGCAGCAGTCCCATTAAATGGT
>JAOTQP010001546.1:105492421-105509020 GCA_026413545.1 Cichladusa arquata
AATAAATAATGTCTCCGTGATGCTTGCAATCAGTTAATGAGAGAAACCTTGGCATCACTGCTGGAGGGCTCTGAAATCACTGCCTTTATGTGCAATGACAAGCAAGAAGCCAACAGGAGCAGAGGAACCATCAGGAAGGGCAGTAGGAATGGACTAAGATGTCCTTTTACTGCTACATAAAACTTCCATGCACCCACACTCTGGCGACTTGGGGTCTCTACATCTCAAGAAGAATGTCATGGAGTTTGAGAAAAGGAACATTGAGAAACCAAAATTTTAAAATCATGAAGGTGGAGGAAAAATGCAATGCAGAGCTCTTATTTATGAAAGTGCTCTGTGAAGAGCAGAGTATTCCTTGAAACTTTGAAACTTGTAGGACATCAATTTGGAACAAATTTTTAATGGTGTGGGTTTTTTTTTTACACACAGTGAGTAGTGAAACTCAGAAATGAATGACAAAGGAACAACCAAAAAAAAAAAAAAAGGAGCCCCCCCCAAAAAATAGCCAAAGACCAAACAAGACAAAAAGACAAAGAAGTAAAGAAGTACAAAGGCAGTGAAGAAGAAGAAAAAAGAATGCTTTCAGTCACCTCTATCCAGATCTTTGGAGCTATGGGACATGGCCACCTTCTACTTTTTAAGGTAGAGCATGTTGTGCTGCCAAACAGCAGTTGTTTTGGATAACTAACATAATCAATATTAGTAAATCAAACAGTGCTTGGGGGTTTCCTAAGCACTAAAACTTAACCCTCTATATTCCCAAACTGACAGCACAGTTGCACAGTTCTTGGCACACCTTTAGCATGATTGGCTTAGCAGATAATGAAAGAATTTTTTGTTTCATTTTGAGCATTAGCAGAGACCAGGGACCATTTTCAATGGACATTTTGGATGCAGCCACCCTGTGGCATGTGTGGTGGAGATTCTGATAGCCTGGCTATGAGCAGATACTCTGCTTGGCCTAAGGGTGGCTCAAAGAACAAATGTGGGCACTGTATATCTGACTGGAAGAGTTATAACCAGAGTGGTGGGGATCTGTGGCTCAAATATTCCTGCTGACAATGGGCTATGGGTGTCATGGACTTGAGAATTTTAGTGCATCTGTTCCCAAATGTCCCTGCTCCACTGAGGCTGCCCATTGTGTGTGGCAAGGACGCAGCATCTGATGAATCAGCAGCTCATAGCAGGTAGAGACACTTATTTTTGGACTCTGCTCTTGCTTTTAGCTCTGAAGGAGTTGGGAACAAATGCTCTTCCTGGCCCAGCCCATGTTTACTGGTTGTGTGACCTGAGCCATGCATATTTACTTGCATAGACAATTTTTGCATGGACACCTTGCCAAGCCAACTGTCCCATTTTTCTTGTCTGTTTACACAGGAGGATAATTTTGCACAGCTCTGGTTCAGTGAGCTTGTAGAGTAATCAGCTACCAGGCTCATGGATTTTCATTGCACCTGTGCTTCTGGGAAGTGCCCAAAGATTCCTGTGTGGAGTCCTCTGTGCCCATCTCCAGCCCTTTCTGTGCCTGTGAAGGAACAGCTGCTTTGAGGTCTGTGTGATTTACGAAGCATGGCTACACCATTTGTGCAGCGTGACAATTTTAGTGAGGAAACCACTTTGATGGGTCTGCAGGGGGAAGGCAAAATTTGAATAAAGTCATAAAAGACTATCTGAGACAAAAACACTGTAAGAAATTCTGGAAGCACTTCAACCAAAGAAATAAAAAGATTTTGAGTTGGGATTTTGTCTCCTGATGGTAGTTTGCAAAATGAATGTACATCCAATAATCAAGGAACCATTCAGTGTGAAATCTGACATTCAGGATCTGGGTGCTGATGTCCTTTGTTGATCTCCCCTACAATGACTTACAAAAATCAGTTAACAGAAGCTATATTGTGCTGTGTAGAACATACCAGTGTTTTTGGATGTCAGGCTAAATCTCAGCCTACCAGAGGGATTAGAGTGCCTTGTGTGCCTCAGAAGATGATGAGCAGTGAATCAGAGCAGAGTTTCACCTTTGAGTAGCTTTGAAAAATTGTGTTACTTTTCACTTTCAGTTAGGGTGAGAAATGCCATGAAGGATTTTAGTCTTGGAGCTGTTCCACACTTAGAACTGTTGCACCAAATCAGGTCTGAGGTTTACTTGGACTGGTTTCCAGTCACTGACAGTGGGCAGCATAAAATGAAACAAACAGAGTGATGTTGAACCACTGTTGTCCTCCTTCCAGCAGCCAGATGTTGAAAAATCTCCACATACACCACATAAGCACAGCTAAGCTTAAGATGTGAAGAAAATTCCCTTACAAAACTGAGTGGTGATGTTCAGCATCACCACTCAGTAATGATATAAGATAATAAAATTGTGAATGTTGAGAAATCGTTTTTGGTCTGTGCTTAATTCTTGCCCTCAGGAAATATTTTTGCCTTCAGACACAACTATAAAATCTATTCCTAAAAAACAGGTTTGCAGAAAAGGTCCTGAGGGTCCAAGCTGAACATGAGCCAGCAGAGTGCCCTGGTGTCAGAGGGCTAAAACCATCCTGAGCTGCACTAGGCAAAGTACTGCCAGAAGGGTGTCTGTGATTCCCTGATCTTTCAGGTAATGGAATCAGTTCTGGCACAAGGATTTGTACCTGGGCTAGACCCTGTTACAGGCACACCTGAACAGCTCTTAACTATAGGCAGGTAGGAATGTAACCTGGGACCCACAGCCTGCCCACATACTGGGTTTAATAACAGCAACCACAGTATGAAATTAAATTAAAAACTATTGCACTGCTTTTGTCATTTCTCCATTAACAGTAGTTACTAGGGCTACAAAACATATTATTCTGATCGTTAAGAATTGTAAAATTCCTGAAGCTATGGTAGTTTAATTGCTGTCTGTAGTACATTAAACACAATGGTGAGTTTTCACAGACATACTGGCCATTATATCAGTATTTTTACTGCTAAAAATATGAATATAGGAATTATTTCTGAAATCTTGGGCATGTTACTCCTATGGGGAAGTGTAGTCATGAACATATATATTCACAATTTCTGACAGTCCAGACACTCTCCTGATTTAAAGCCATTGTTCTTTCTGGGATGAGGTATATCCTTGCTGTAAGTGTGGAAATATGACATGGTATGATATGGTATGGTATGGTATGGTATGGTATGGTATGGTATGGTATGGTATGATAAAATATAATTAATATAATATAATTAATATAATATAATATGTGAGTCTGTGATGTTTACACTGCAGACAAGTTCTGAATAAGCTTTGAAGGCAATTAAACACGTGGAATTAATTCATATAGAAGCAGTTAGGTGTTTCACATGATCAACCCACACAGTTTCAAAACATGTCTTGGTCAGCCTGTCCTACTGGTCTTATCTAATAGATGTCAGGATCATGAGAGCTGGACTATGTTCTGGTTACCCCTGTGGATAAACTGAATTATGGAAGATGCTGCAGACTGATTTTTGTGCAACAAAATTATCTGCACTGAAAAATTTAGGCTCCAATTTTAGGTTAAGTAACAAAAACCCAGTCTCTCTACTCTATCTGACCTGCTAGAATACAACTGGACTTTGTTTTGTTTTGGTTTTTTTGTTGTTTTTTTTTTTGTTTTTTTGGGTTTTTTTGGGGTTTTTTTTGGTTTTTTTTGTTTGTTTGTTTGGTTGGTTGGTTTTTTGTTTGTTGCTTTTTTTTTGTTTACTTAAAAAACTTTTTCTTTAGATAATTTTGAAAACAACTTAGCATAGAAATATCATGTATTGAGGCTCTCTTACTCATAGAAATACATTCCCCATTTAAATACTCGCATCAACCAGAGAATTTTTTTCCTTAGCCTCTTGGTCCATCTGGATGAAGTTTTGCTTCAGAGTGGATAAGTGTGGGACTTACAACTGTGAGATGTTGTGGAGACTGAAGGTTATCTGACTGTGTGTCTACCTACAGACATGAGTTATAAATCTCTAGGTTGTGGACCCCTGGAAGTGTTCAAGGACAGGTTGGAAGGGGCCCGGGGCCATCTGATCAAGTGGGGGACATCCCTGCCCAGGCCAGTTGAAACTAGATGAACTTTAATGTCCTTTCCAACCCAAACCATTCCATGATTATATGATAGGCTCAAAAAAATTAATCAGAGGAATTATTGGGGAAGGGGAAATGGCCATAAAATGACTATCCAACACATTTATCAATAATATTTAGCTCTGAAAATCCCAAAAGAGCAGCTTGCTAGAAACTTCAGGGCTGTAGTTGGTGGATTATTCTGTACTGACTTTCTTCCATGTCCCTTCCCTGAGGCTCATGCTACAAGACTTGAACAGAGACTAGCAAGTTTGATTTGACATGGGACAGCCATTCTTAGGAGTCTTCTTGCTCTGTTGCAGTGATTCCTGGGACCAGGGCTACTTTCAGTGTTCTCCACATCAAACAGAAATTTCTTTCAAGAGAGAGATAGAGCAAGGATGCCTCAGTAAGGCAATTAAATAGAAAATTAAAGAACAGAGGAAAACTAAAAATAACTACAACAATTTTAAGGATCTGTATATCACAAAGTATTGTGATAGGCAAATGAAAATGAGAGGGACAGAAGGTAGGGAATGATATAAAGAGCAGTTTTTCTCATTTTTTAAGAAAAAAATCTGTTGTATTTGAAGGTCAAGTGCAGGCTACTATTATTAAGTATTAAGGATAAATTTGTTTTGGAGAAACACCAGATGCTTACTAAGTATCAGTGGAGGGAATGTGGAAAAGAATATTACTAGCAATGGCAATAACAAAACAGAAGTAGGATATAAAAATGCAAATAAACTGCTTTTTGCTCAGCATATGGCATTGTAGAAATACAAAATCAACCTAGCTATGAGCTAAGCCAGCAAAAGGTGTTTTGCACTAACATTCTACAGAGTTAAATTAATGAGGCTACTATTAGAAACCATATTCCAGAAATGCTAACCTTTCAATGAGCACTTAGGCTATGAAGATTTTTCTTTATCCAAGCTACATTCACTGAAATGTGGATGCCCTCCAAGTTTAAGGAGCGTGATATAAACAAAAGACATTATTTTCCTGCCTGCATGTTTAAAATGTGAAGTGCCATCCTTAGAATTGCTACATAATTCACTTTCCTGCTACATTTCTCAGAAAACATGGTCAAGTAGCAATATCGAAGACAAAACAGCATCTGCATTTGAAGTGAGATACAATTTTCTCAGGCTGTTACAGAGGAGATGCCCCTGCCTTTCTGAAGGGTTGGAGTCAAGACCTTTAGCTGAATATGCTGCTTCTTTCATAATAATTCTGAATTGTAGCTGGTGTTTTCCCATTTATTCCCTCTTTGATTGCCTTGCTGGTAGCTGTTGGTGCTTTGCTTAATATTTATTTCCCCTTGGCCAGTACTAAAACCCCTCAACACTGTAAAGCTCTTCCCAACAGAAAGCTGAGATGGATTTTCAAGTATCTTTGACAGTCACTGCATTAATATTGTGATATCCAGCAATAGCACAATACATACTTGGGTTTCACTTCAGCTGGATTGTAACATTTTCTCCTGCTCTGGATGCAACCAAAGTGATACAGGGCCTCATGGGGAATCCATTCAGAGTAATTTCATTTAAGCACTTGCTAACTTCAGTTCTGCTCTGAAGTCAGCTGCACTGGTAACTAAAAGACTGATATGCATCTGCCTGCACATATTGCTTGATGATGATCCAAAAGCACAGGTGTAGCTACTCCCCCATGGTTATTTCCCATCTTTAGGCATTCAGCTGGCTGCTCTGGGCTTCCACTTCCTTACCTTTGTCAAGCTCCTACATGCATTTTCAGTCTGGAGTCTTTCAAAGCCCTTGAATTCCCTGTCAGCAAATGCTACAGAAACACAAAGCACTGCTAGCAGAAGGCAGCACGTTCTTTATCCCAGAGAAATTGGGAAGTGTGCATGAAGGAGAGGATTGCTGAGAGGAGAGGAGGTACAGGAGGCATAAAAAGCAGCCTCTTCAAAATCAGCTCCTCTCACCTGTACAGGACAGAACAGACAATTTCATTTGGGAGGGATCACCCACTCCAGCTTTCTGACCACTTCAGGGCTGGCCAAAAGTTAAGGTTATAAAGGGCATT
This sequence comes from Cichladusa arquata, assembly GCA_026413545.1. NCBI lineage: Eukaryota > Metazoa > Chordata > Aves > Passeriformes > Muscicapidae > Cichladusa > Cichladusa arquata. Next base: position 105,498,540 of record JAOTQP010001546.1, read on the forward strand.
CTCCAAATACCTCCTAAACACTGGCAGGCTTGGGGCATCAATCATAGCTCTAGGAAGTCTGTTCCAGTCTTGGAACACCCTCTCTGCAAAGTACATCAAAGACCTTCCCTTCCTCCACTGGGCAGATGATCTTATCACCAATGATATCAAATTAGACTGGCCTTTCTCTTTGCTGTCCGTGCCTGATGACAGCATTACTCTTTAAATGCCCTTCAGTAGTACCCAGCATGTGTTTTGACAATAATTTTTCTGGGAACTGAAGTAAGATTAACAGGCCTGTGGTTTCCTGGGTCAGCCCTCACACTGTTCCTGCAAATTGGAATAACCCTGGCTAATTTCCAGTCAGCACAGACCTTTGGGAGATGCTCAGCATGCCATGACATCCATACCAAAAAATGATTCTTGATTTTATCTACTCTTGATCCTTTACACCTCAAGCTTACAAACAGAGTGCTTCAGGAGAAGAGGGGCTCACAGGAACAAGTGATCAATGTTCTGACTGCACTGACCAAGCTGCACATTCTCCACTGCATTGCAGCCAGTGCTGCCCATTGCAAGCAGTTGTGCTCCTTATTATCCTGCTTCATGGTGGACTGTGATCCCCTCCTGAGGAGGAGCAGCCTGGAGCCAGAGGAGACACAGAAAATGTTCTGATCATCAGCACTTTGGAGAAAGTTGAGACTGTTTAGGGCTTCTGAAAGGAGAAAAAAACACCTTTTAAAAACACCTTTATTAAAATATTTTATTTGGGTGGGTTTTTTTTGTTTTGTTTTGTTTTTTGTTTTTTTGTTTTTTTGTTTTTTTTTAGATGGATCTGTGTTGAAAGTGGTTTACTTTTTTGATATACATGGCTACAAAAACCTATCTTTTTCCAGCAGTCATTGCCTCACCCTCCTTTATACCTTTACCTGCTTGAGCTGGGCAAAATGGATCTCTGTCCATTGTATTCTCAGCTCCTCATACTTGCTGATCCAGCTCTTCACTGTGCATTTTATTATAAATAATATGACTAATATTAGCCAGTCCTGACCTTGTATTTTCTCTGTGGGGGGGACTGTGTGGTGTGCAGAGTAGTGCTTGGGTTTGGAGATTAATTTCTTGTGGAATCTATTCTGATATAAGCTTTGGATAGCAGTTTGTACCTTAGCTTGGAATAGGTTTAAATGATCCTGAGTTCTTGCACTGTTCCTGACAAATCTCTGCTGTGCAGAAGAGCTTTACCTGTCTGTTCAATATTGTCACTCCCCACTGAGAAGTGGAGTTGGCCACTCTGGGCTCCAGTTCTGAGCAGGGGAATTCTGCTGCTCAGGACAAGTGAACAACTGGATGTTGGGAGGTGAAGGAAGAGTTTCAACAGGGGCAGCTCTCTGTGGCAGCAAAAGGTTAATGCACTTTTAGTTCTTTCCAGGAAATTCACAGAAGTCAGGGCACTGGCCCAGCCTCTGCAGATGATCCTGGCTGAGCTCACCTGGGGAGGCAGAGCTGAGCTTCCCTTTGCTGATCTGGAGATACAACAATGTCAATTTACCTGCTCAGTGAACTGTCAAGGACTCCTCTGTTTGGAGGGCACTTGCATGACAAAGCCACAAGAGGGTTTTTAAATGGATCCACTGGGAAGAAAGCTGTGAAAGCTGTTTGGCATTAAAATAAATTTTTCTAACTTTCACACTAAGCAAACAAACAATAAAAGACCAGGACAAATTGAGACAGCTGGTCAAAAAAAAGGATAGATCTCAATTCTCCTTCTTTCTGGTTACCTGTTAATTCCCTGCAGAACCCATGCAGAGGTTATGCAGAATCCACCACAATAAAGAATGGAGTCTACATTTGGAGTGCTAGTATCATACTAGTCACTAACCAAAACCAAAAGCTTTTCCAGTTGGATGATTTCCTGATTTTAACTTTTTCATGCATCTTCTTTAAATCAGATTAATTTTTCCTTGCACAGAACTGACATAGTAAAGTTTTACTCTTATGGAGAAGAGAAACACGGCTAATGTTAATGATTTCTTCCTCAGGCAGGAATGTGGGTAACAGAAGCAAAGGATCCAGAGCTGAACTGTGAGATGCAAAGGGCTACAAAAATGGAGAAAAGTAGCCACAAGCAGTGGTGGCTGCCTGGACCAAAGCTCTGTTTAATTCCCAGTCCATGGGCAGTGCAGCCTGGAGTCTTGCTGATCACAGCTGGCTGCTGCACCCAGCTGGAGGAGAAAAGTGCTCACCCCAGAGCAGCAGTGCATCCTCTGTGCAGAGATGACACAGCACAGAGGTGGTGGGGGCTGAGCAGTGCCAGGAACCAGCATCTCAGAGAGAATTGATTGAACAGGAGTTGTATGGGATCCAGGGGATCTGGATCAGCATTGTTCCTCCGGAGCCCCCAGGAATTCACAGTAGAGACAAAACTCACCATTCTAGAGATAATTATGCTTTTTTTAAGAAATCCATCTTTGCTGAGAAGCACAGTGCACCATTCACACACCACTGTGGGGTTGTAAAAGAGGCATTTTACCTGTAAGGGGTACAGAAAATTGCTGTGGGTTCTACATAAACATGACAGATCTCTGTTACCTGCTGGTATGTGTTTGCAGCCACAGCTCTCACCCTGCTCCTTAAGCAAAGATCTGTTCCTTTCCCTGCTTACCTGTTTGCCAAGGCTTGGAAAACAAAAATCTTCCCCTTTGCACTGTGCCAATGGCTGATTAACTCCAAAATCACTGCAGCTCCTTAACAAAAAATATCATGATCCAGCAATAAAGGAAAATAAGTTTATAGACAAAATGTAATTAGAACTGGCAAAGCTGCTGTTTGCTATTTGGGAACATCCTTGACTGTATTTTCCTGTTGTTTACTTATAGACTATTTTTTTGGAAGAATGTTTCTGAAAGGGTAAAAGGGACAGTGTTTTGCTTTGACCCCAGGGACAGCCCAAAGAGACCCAACCTGGGCAGTGTGCTCAGCCCAGAGCCCACCTGAGGCTGGCTGCAGACAGACTGGGGGATCCCATTATCTGGCTCTGGGAAATGAGACTGTGGTGTGGAAAAAGAGGAAACTGCAATGCAGAATGCTAACTCACACCTTCTCAGGTCCTTTCCAAATTATGCAGTTTGTCCCGGTAATTTTCAGATCCATGTTTCCTTTGCGCCACAGCTACCACCTTTCCCATTTTCCTGCCTTGTCCTCAGTGGCTAATTTACTCCATTCTAGTCCAAGAGGAACAGTAAAACTCCTTTTCCAGCTTCTTTGTTGCATTTCTGCATCCATCATTCTCAAATTTAAATTTTCTCCCTGCTGTGAAGGATGCAGCACAGCTCAAGGCTTGACATCATCCTAGCTAATTTGGTTTTCTGCCTTTTGGTTAATAATTTTTTTTGCTAATGATTATGTAGTTTTTTCCTACCTTCCTCCTCCACCATCCTTTCTTTTCTCTCTGCCTCCCTCCTATAATCCCTGTCTTCCTGGGATGAAGGTTATTTTAGTCTGAGTGCCTGTTGAAATTCAATTCTTTCGCCTACCACTCCAACTCTGATCCCTGTATGTTTGCAGTGTTTGGTGTTTTTTTCAATCTTTTCTTCTGCTGATTTCTAAAATTGGGAAGACTTTTCATTTGCAAATGGTTTCAGTTCTCTGTCTCTATTTGAACCACCAGCTCACTTTCTATAATTTACCATGGATTTCAGATAGAGATGTGGTTACAAAGCACTTCCACTGACTCACCAGATGAAACCCCTGAGTTTTCAAGCTTGTGAGGAAAACATGGTGATTGCATCCTAATTCTCAAAAATGCCATATAGAGTGCAATGCACAAGTTGGACAAAAATGCTCTTGGAAAATGAGTGAGAAGCTATTTGAATGGAAATAGCACAGCAGATATTTAAGACCACCTGGGAAATCAGTGACCACTTAGCTTGACTTCAGTAGGCTAGAATGTAGTAGCAGGGGACTGTAAAAATAAGTATTTTGGGGAAATGAACCTGCTGAGCAATAAGCACCACGAGTTTGAGACATTAATCACATCTGACAAAAACTGTGGCATCTTGGGTTATTGCAGGGTGTGTGGGTGAAACTCATGTGGTGGATGCAATCCATCTTTTCTTGAGTATTGTATTTGCTGCATTGCAATCTAAACCTCGGGACACTGCAGAAGGATGATGATGTGATTAACACTGGCTGACAGATCACATTTGCCAGTGCACAAACTTGTTAATGGAAGTAAAGGGTGGAGGTGCAAATATTTGAGCAATAGCATTCAATAAAATTGTAAGAGGTAGAGGACTTTGGATCTCAACAAGAAATTATCTTAGACAAGGTCCCAAAAGTATGTATTGGATCAGGATTTTTCAGTTATTAATTCTTGGAATTACACTTTGATGAACAAGATGCTGTGATGGGAAGTGGTGCACATGGCAGCCAGAAGGAAAACTAAAATAGCTGTTAAGTGCTCTGGTGAGAGTAGGAACAGATAGGAAATATTTCAAAATAGAAAGAAGCTGTCTGATATACATGAGTGCTCTGGAAAGATGACTACTCTGTTTCTTTCCAAGGAATCTTTGGGAAGTATTGAAACACAGCAGTTATTTGAAATAGTGACCTATTAACAAACCCAAGAGCTCTGCAATCAAGAGGGGATTGCTGCAGAGCAGAAAATGACCTACTTACAGCTTTGTTTCTGAAAGTCAGAGGTCCTTCAACTGATTAATAGTGCAGCATTAAATAATGCTCATACTGCAACATTTAATGTTTTTATATGTCTCAGGCTGGTTTTAGAGCCCTTTAGTTTGCAAGTACCCCTCAGGGGAAAAAAAACAGCATGAAAAAAGTGAAAACTGAGTTGTTTAGAAGTCAGCAATTTAACTTAAAGTATTTATATAATGATTTAACAGCAGAGAACTTTTTACAAGGGAATTTGGGTGGGATTTCTCCTACCCTGTGATATTGGAATTTGATTTCTGAAGTGAAATAGCAATCTCCTTCTGAACTAGGTTCTCAGACCTTGTTACATGCAGAGGAGCAGATATAATCTGTGACATCTGCTGTGAGTTAGTTCACTCTAGGTAGGTGTCTGAAATGAATCACCCACTGGAGCTGCTGAGATCACTTCATTTTCTCCACTGCCAATAGAGCTGTCCCAAGTAACTAAACTTAGATATGGTAAATTATTTTATATCTACAGGATAAGCCCACTAAGACTATGGTCTTCAGAGTTTTTGGAACTGGAATATTTTATTTTTCAGCATTTTAAGACTCATTTTCTCACTACAGATGCCACCCTCATTGTGCTGATATAAGCTGTGGTCATAGTCAGCAAAAAAAGAGTCAAAATCAAATTAGAACATGCCAAGAATGTACTTCTCAAAACTTTTCCCCAGTAGTTGCTCTGATTAAAGAACTTAAAGTTAATATGATTCTCACCAGTTTTTTCTCATGACTCTCAGTTAAAACAGATTTAAATCTAATAACTTCTGATCTTCATCAGGAAGATGGAAAGCAGACCTCAGATCTGTGGGATGAAATGCCTCCTTTTAGTGCCTCATCATTCTTTAAACATGTAGCAACAGGACTGTATTTTCTTTGAGGCACCAGAAACATCAGAGTTTACTATGTTAATATCTAATCTTCACTATCCCTTGACACATTTGAAAGTCTTCATGCTTCTTATGATGAAATAAAGCAACTTTTTACACAGGCATACAGTGCTAGGGCAAGGGAGAATGATTTTGTACTTAAAGAGGAGAGATTCAGATTATGTTATAGAAAGAATTCTTTGCTGTGAGGGTGGTGAGGCTCTGGCACAGATTCTCCAGAGAAGCTGTGGGTTCCCCATCCCTGGAATTGTTCAAGGCCAAGTTGGATGGGGCTTGGAGCAACCTGGGATAGTGGAAGGTGTCTCTGCCCATGGCAGGGGCTGGAACAAGAAGATCTTTAAGGTCCCTCCCAGCCCAAACCACTCTATGATAATGTGGTTTATGATACTGGATATTTTGCAGAAGTTTAGAGTATTAAAAGTTTCAAGTCAAAATCTACCACCTGTGTAGTTTTGGACTAAGTTTTGGGTTATAGTCAACCTGCAGCTCCAGCCCTGAAGGAGCCTTCTGAACACAAGCACCCAGGCTCACACACTGAGATTTAGGTCTCTGTTAGATATGTGTCTACATGTCTGGTCTCCCACAACAGTCATTAGAAAGGAGATGCTAGAGGAAACAAATGTTTTAACACCTCCTACAGTGTTTAATTGATTTCAGTTACAGCTGGATCAGGGAGCTGCTAATGGCCTGTGAAACCATCAAGAAGAGAAGTTTAATTTGAAAAAAATGTCCAAGGGCTGCTTGAGGCCCTAGTTGAACAAGTGGATGTTAGGGGTGAGCTTAGGCATCATTTGTATCACGAGTAAGGAGCAGCTCTTTCCCATGTATCTGCAGACTGCTGGTCACTGAGGGTCACTGGACATTTTCAGCCATCTGGTGTGCCTTAAAATACCTGAGACACACACAAGAGTGGTAGATAGAAGTGGCTCCACATAAGACTGGGAACTTTAATCTAATGAGGAGCAGCTGAAGGAAATGGAATTGTTTAGCCTGGAGAAAAGGAGGCTCAGGGGGAGCTTGTTGCTCTCTACAACTCCCTGACAGGAGGGGCCAGCCAGGTGAGGGTCAGGCTCTGCTCTCAGGTAACAAGTGACAAAACAAGAGGAAATGGATTTCAACTGCACCAGGGGAAGTTTAGATTGGATATTAGGAAAAGTTTCCTCATCAGAAGGATTGTCAGGATTGGAACTGCCTGGGAAGTGCCTGAGTCACCATCCCTGGTGGATATTTAACAGATGTGTAGATGTGGCATTCAGGGTGACCCACTTTACTGCTGGATGTGGCAGTGCTGGCTTAATGGTTGGACCCAATGCTCTTTTCCAACCTAAGTAATTCTGTGATTCCATATGACACAGGACATATGTGAGATCTGTGCCACTGTGTAGAGGACTCTGGAGGGCAGGTGAGACACTCTAGCACATCTCAAATGACTTGCTAAGTTATGCATGAGCAGCTGATTCAATCTTCAACAAGGATCCTCCACAAATCAGCTATTCCTGTGTCACTATTTTAATTTTCTTAACCCCAGAGCAGAAGAATGTGGGTTTGAATCTGTGCTCCTGTCTTTAAATTCCTAAACCTACAGAGCCCATCTCCTGAGATACTTTTACTCAGAGTCCCCATTAATTTCCTCCTGAATCATGCCAGTATTTCACACTGGCATTTTTGTGCTGTGGGGAGGAAGAACAGTGTGAAGCACAGGGCAGTCCTAGGGATAGAAAGTGGATATCAGGTACTGTTGCTCTTTGAAATTGCTCTACTTCCTGGTGCATAGCCAGGAAACCACTGTAAAAATCACCACCCAGAATCCAGAATGTCAGGGCTTGTGTGTGACTGTTCACAGAAAAGGGTGGAAGACATGGATTGCTTCACTGTGGACCACTGTGAAGTCCTTGCATATTCTGGATTGAAAATTTGTATGAAACCATCTAGAAAAAAAAAGGTTTATTAGTGATAGATTATTTATGTGAAATTGAAAAGTGTGAGAGAAAACTGAAGAAAACCAAGAAAAAGATCAATAAATGAAATTAATTTTCCTATAGTGTACAATTAAGACTAAAAATGCAATAAATTAAGAAAAAAGGTTATCCATGACATGGATAATATTTCTTACATTGTTCTGGGCACCTAGGAGGTGGTGCCAAACCTCTTGCTGCAGGATTAGTAATAAATGATAAGCACCAGATGAGAAGCAGCTCATTTCACTGTGGTGAAGGACTTGGCACTCCTGTTCTCAGCCCGTCAGTGGCCCTTGTCAGGGGTGCCTTTGGGGTTAGATGTGCCTTATCTCAGTGCAGAAAAACAGCTTCTGCCTTCCTAGGTCAGGTGGGAACCAAGGGCATTTTACATCCCTCTTCAGTGCTGTTTGGGTGTAGTGAACAATTCCTGCCTGGTGAGCATGTTTGGACTGCAGATCAGGTGTGTGAGGGAAATGGTAAATGCTCTGTCAAACACGGTGGGTGAGGACTGAATAAAACACCATGGGAAGTGAGGAGCACTGCATTGATGAGGGAGGGATTATTTGACCAAGAGAGAACTTCATTACTCTTGCAACTTTCGCACATTCCCCTCATCTTGTTCCTTAGCAATAAAAGGAAGAACATTTCCCCTGTTTTACATGCACCCACCACAGTGCCAGCCAAAATAGACCAGGCTGATTAAATTCTTCTGAGGTGACTTCCTGAGTTGTGTAAGATACAGCTTCATGTTTTTGACTCGTATCAGTATTATATCTATATTTATTATAATTTCACCACTCCCTTTGAATATTAGCATTTACTTAATGTTTCCCTGACTTGTAGAGTCACAAGCATGAAAATTAATTAATCAGTGATAGGACATGGGGTAATGGTCTTAAACTGAAAGAGGGTGGGTTTAGACTAGACTTAGGGAAGACTGTTTTATGATGATGGTGATGAGACACTGGAACAGGTTACCCAGAGAAGCTGTAGGTGCCCCATCCCTGGAAACAGTAAAAGTCATGCTGGATGAGGCTTTAAGCAACTTGATGGTAGGGATTAGATGATCTTTAAAGGCCCTTTCCAACCCAAAGCTCTAATTAAAGGAATGCCTTAGTGAGCTAATCAAAGTCCTGTGCTGTTTTGTACAGTCACTCTGCTTTCCTTTCTGCTCACCCTGGTGTGGGTGTTAGAAGTGTCAGAGGCAGTGATGATGCCACCAGTGATGAACATGCAGCAAACACAAAAGAAAATGCCACAGTTCTTATTTATTGGTCAAAAATAAAGAAGTATGTCCATAAAAAGGGGAAAGCTTGCATGTATTGGAGAAGAATTAATATCTTCTTCCATTACTGGAAGTGTCTTAAACAGCAATTTCACAGCAACTTACGGAAGTTAAAACTATTTCATTATTTGTCCTTAAATACACTTTTTGTGAAGTGCTTGGTATTTGCTGATCTCTGGCACTACTGAAATGGTTCTTATGGTGTTGCTTCTATGAAATTAGGAGAAAGTTTTACTGTGCTGGTTTCTTTACTGGGTGGTTCCCCACAGCGTCAGGAAAGAACAGCTCAAGGCTGATAAAGAGAAGAAATGTAGCCTAACAGTTTGAAGGACTCAATTGTTATCAAAAATTTTCTTTTAACTATGTTTAAATTTATAAGATGCTTGCAGCAGGGAAAAATAAGGAATAAACACTTCTTCCTGTGCTGTAGGCCCTGGGGGAAAAATATTGTGCTCTAATGACCTACAACTCACAAGCCTGAGTAGACTAAAGTTTCTAAGGGAAAAAAAAGATATGATGTTTCTCTTTTTTATGTTCTTTGCCAGCAGGGAAAAAAAGATGTAAATATTTGTGTTCTATTGACACCTTTAGTCAAAAGCCCAAGGGACAAGCTTTCACATGGCAGTGTTACATAGGATAAAATCAGGCATTTTCTATGGAACTTAAACTTATCTACAGATAATGAGAGATCCAACCTCATTTGGACTGTATCCCAAGAATCTGGTTAGTGCAGGTGCATGTGGTGTGGTTTATAGACAACTTATGAAGCACAGATGCAATGAGAGAGGAGAGTCCTATTGATATTTCTGGCTTGAAGGACATTCCTGCAAATGCTCCTCAGTGCTGTCTTCAGATATTGTCAGTGTCTGGTATCTATATGGGAGACTTTTTGGTCCTAAATCCCTTAAACCCAGTAGACATATCCTAAAAGTCCTAGGGTTTGAAGTCAGTTCTGCTCCAGAAATCCTCTCTGTCCTTGGGCATTCAGTGTGGTTTTGCTGTATAAGTTCTGTCCATAAAATGAGAACTTTCACAAGCCTGTTATCTATTTATTCTGTAACTTCTTGGAGGCAAGCATTGTCTCTTGCTGTATGAATATACAATGCTTTGCATAATGGAGTTTAATCTGAGTTTCTTTAAGGCACCTCTGTTGAATAACAATGATTAATCAAATCGAGTAAATAGTATTTAGAAAAAGATAGAATGAGTGTAATGGTTTACTTTTTTCTTCATAGGAAATGAAATGCAGAATTAATTGGAACTGAATAGCAGCACATATTTAAAAGTGATGAAAGAAACTTTTTACATACTGCAATATTAAACTTTCAACCTTCTTATTGAAAACTCTTACCAGGGTTTGCATTTCAGCTGAATGAAGGAAATTATTCTCAATGTAAGCTGTTCATGGGTATTTTTCCCGAATGCAACCCAATGTTCATCCTGTAAACGAATGCTCACCACAGAGATATACACAGGGTGTCTGTGAACTTCTGGGAGTGCTCACAAAGGCATATATTATATTCATTACTCATGAATGCGTGCAACACAGCTATCTCCCCACAATCAGTCCTCTCACAGAGAGAAGGATGGATGGATGGATGGATGGATGGATGGATGGATGGATGGATGGATGGATGGATGGATGGATGGATGGAT
>JAOTQP010001546.1:105509120-105520151 GCA_026413545.1 Cichladusa arquata
TGGATGGATGGATGGATGGATGGATGGATGGATGGATGGATGGATGGATGGATGGATGGATGGATGGATGGATAGTGAATTAATGAGACAAGGTACAGGTAACTTGGTAGGAATAACACAAGATGTGTGACTCAGATCTATGGATGTGTTTATATATCCATATAGCCTCTGTGGGGTTGGATTCACCTCTGGTTCCTTCCACACCCTATTCCACCCCACAGCTTGAGTCCACTCTCCTTGGACACCCCTCCTATTTTAGGATGCTGTCCCTCTCACTGCACTGGCACAGCAAGTCTAGTAATTAAAGTAGATGAGATGCAATTTTTTTAAGGCTGGCATCAGTAAATTATTCTGTAATTATGTAGCATGGACACAAGAATCAAGCTAACAATAATCCAGGTACTTCTGTGATAGCAGAAAACCTGACATCTCCTGACTGAGCTCATGGTGCCCTTGCTGTTTGTGTGCAGCTCTTACAGCACCATCCCATTGCCTGTCTTTAATGAGGCTGATTTAACACAAATGTGTGCCTATGTAAGCTGGGATCCCACAGCTTTCTGGGGCCTGGTCACATCCTTCCTGCTGTGGGTGGCTGAGGAAACCTCCTCAGCAGCTCTGAAATGGTCCCTCCCAGCAGGATTTTCATCAGCAAGCATTGCTCTGGATTTTTGCATAAGGTTGGAAGCTGAAACATGTGATCTTTTTCAGCAATTTTCTGAAACACAAAACCCCATGTAGAGTGAGGATAGGGGTTCCCTCCATTTCCATTCTGTCCTCCTTATATTTGACTTTTTCCCTTTATGTTCCTTGGCACAGGTGGTATAAAAGGCAAGTGCAGGAGTAACTTCAGCAGTTAATTTGCAGGCTCAGTGATGTTATGGTTGAGCACAGCCTGTGAAAGTGGCAGAAGGTGTTCTGAACCATCCAAACACACCTGCTGTCCTGGCTGCTATAAACAGCCCTGAAGAGCCAAACACTATTACACTTCCTGAGTAGAAAAAATGCTCCTGATTTGGCCTCCTGCAGCCCAGCCACATCTGTTCTCTTCCAAACACTGAAAGCAAGAGGAAAGTCGAGGTGCAGAGGATGGGATGCTAACATGTCAGTGAGATGACACCTTCACCTTCCTCTTGATGCTTAGATTAGAAAATTTCTTGATGGAGGGACTGCTTCTAATGATGTGTTTATATAGTGTTTTGGAAAATGAGGTCTTGTGCAAGACTGAATGTAGCTCATCATGAAAATTAGGGATGAGATTTATTGTGAATCTTTATGGGCAGTGGAATTTTGGTACTGGATAAAATACATGAATCTTAAATAATGGAGGCTGGAGAAAAGCCAGCTCCATTTGTAGGAAGAGAAGGGAAAAGATCAGGAGTTTAGTTAGAAGGAATTATTAAAAGGCAAAGGGAAACTTCTCTCGTCCAAACAGGGAGAACCAGAGGCAACCCTGAATTTGGGGTTGATTCTGAAAAGTGCTGAAATCTATCCAGCTCTCATTGCTTTCATGTCAGATGTTCAGTAAGCCAAGAACTGGGTGGGATAAGGTTATAAAGTAGATTAGTGAAAGGTAGATTATTGAAAGGTAGATTATTAGCCCCATCTAAGTCTTACACCTCATATATTTGTGTTTCATGGAACTGGAAAGGCCATGAATGAGGGCACTGAACAGTTAAATAAACTGAACAGTTTATTTACAGTAGCTACACCAGTGATAAGATCTGACCCATACAGATTTTGTTTAGAAATGAAATATGCCTACTCAGAAATATTTTAAAAAGACATAACTAGTTGATGCTAGTTGAAAATTTCTGAAGTTTTCGTATTATCCCAGCTGTAAATATGACCACAGTATCCTTTAGCAACAGATAAGACATATCTGAGAAAAGTGTCTTGTCTTTCAGAGCAGATATTTCTCATGCAACCTGGAAAACTACAGGCATTGAAAACATTCATGATAAACAGAGTCCTTGTCTTGGGCTGTGAATTGGGCATAGTACAGGTCTGGTGAGTGGACAAAGGTGAGATGAGAGCCAGATAGGGTATGTGCAGCAAATTTTCATCTCACAAAAAAAGAACTCTGCATTACTAAAAGAGAGTTACAGCAGCTTCTGAGAGTGCCATGAGCAGTTTTTCAGTTGCAAGCACAGATGATGACATTCCCAAGAGTACTGACTTGCTATACTGGAAGGAACGAGATACACGAAGAAAGAAGTGGCTCTGAAAGACAGCCCACCTGGGAGGGCTGGAAATTCCCACCTTAGCCAAGTGTGACCAGCTGCAGGCAGCAAATTTTTCTTGACACGGCAATGGTCTTAATCTCTCCTCTCCTCTCCCTCTCCCTCTCCCTCTCCCTCTCCCTCTCCCTCTCCCTCTCCCTCTCCCTCTCCTCTCCTCCTTTCCTGGATGTATCATTAGGACACTGAGTTAAGCAAAGAGTACCTGTGATACATCAGTCTTATGATGGAAGCAGTACCACAGCCTCACACCAGAGGTGTCTGAGCTGGGTGTGATTATCCATAGTTCTTTATTTTGGGTGTCCTTTACAGCTGTGCAGAAAGCAGGGCAATTGGAAAACACAACACTTAGCAGTCATTTCTGCAAACATCTGCCCCAAATATGCAGAACTGTGACCCTCTTATGTTTCTTACCATTCTGCACAGGTACATAACACATTTCTGTCTGTGATCTTAAGGGAGTGCTCACAAAGGCATATATAAAAAAAGAGATGATGAATGGAAGGACCCTGCTCAAGTTTCCTTCTGGGATAACCAGTGTGGAAAAGGCAGGATTCAGTCCCTGAAGTGAAATCCAACATTCCACTGAGGTGTCAAGCAATGATTTATCCCTTGGCACACACTGCAATTGCAAGCATGCTGCCTTATATTACATTTAGCTCTGCCTATGTTGTCATATATCTGTTTTTAAGGCTGCTTAACAAAACCAGTGAGGCCATGGGGGAATTGGATGATCTCCTTTCCAAGAAATTTTGTCGTTTGGGAAGCAAAATGTCTGTTCTGAAGGGAGAGGAAAAAAAGCTAAAACAACTGAACCTCCCCAGTTGCCTCTACAGTTCTGAAATTTTCCTCTTGGTTTCAGGCTTTAACAACTATTTGTTATGGAATATGGCATCTCAAAAAGTTAAAAAGAAGTAATTTGGAAAAAGGAGTTCAGATACTCTCAAAACATATTATTATATCTTCACTTGTTTCAACAAAAAAAGCTCATCCTTTGCTGCTGATGAAGTATTATATTTGGAAAGAAAAATTACTCTGCTGAAAAATATCTGTTTGGCTTCAAAAATTATGTATTTTCAGGGTTTTTTTCTTTGAATGGTTAAAGTCATGCAGTTCCTCAGTGCTATTAATAATTGTACTTACAATGGTGCTTGTGATGGAGAGCTTGCAGGCAGGAACACAGAAAGCCTTGGATCTGAATGCCTGTAAATGAGAGGAAATGAAGCTGGGTGAGGCTGAGGTCCAGCTGTAGCTGTGATTCTCAAGGCAGGAGGAAGTTCCCTTCACTCTGCTCTTCTGGCACCCGATAAAGTTCCCAGGCCATTTGTTTCAGCATGACTTGTGACCAACACCACCCATCTACATCAGCACAGGAGTTCCATTGTTGTCTCCTTTAATTAGGTCAACAGTGTGAAATTCCAGTTCAGGGCTTCATTTAGGAGATAGAGATCTTAAAAAATAACTTTCCTCCTCTTCCTTGTGTGACATTTGGTTCAATCACTGTGCCCTGCTTGGGCTTCTTACCTCATATGATGGCCTTTGCAGAAAATGAGATCTCAAGCACCAATGAGAAACCTTACCCAGACTCTGCCCCTGCAGAAAACCAGACATTCCTCAGAGATCCTGCATTTCCCACTCTGCTGTGAATGCCACAGGAACCCTTGGGCACCTCGAATCACAGCTGATGCCAAAGTTTGGATGGCTGTCCAAAGACCTGCTTTGGACCACCATCCCAAAGTGGGGAAGAAAATAGGTCTTTCCACAGAGCTGAGAACTAGGAGGGTTCATTATGGTCATTTAACTTAATCTCCTGATTATCACAGGCCATAATCCTTTATATTTGACCAGTGGGAGGTGGGGTGGTAGACTAAATGGATTAGTCTTGGTCTGTGTGGTATTAGCTAGTTCAAAGAGAGTTACAATCCCTTAATTACAGCTATCTGCTGTTGGCTTAGGTAGCTTTGGTGCCCTTTTTCCTGCAGAGAGGTTAATTGTTCCATTTCAATCTCACTTTTCATCCTTTTCTCTTTTGCTATGACTACTCTAACTGATCTAAAGTGAATCAGTGCACACTCTCTTGAAAAGGTCTGGCTTCTTGTTTAACAGCTCTGATGATTTCAAAAGTGCTGCTCATTATTATCATGTTCCCAGCAATTCAGTGTGCAAAGACCTGTCCAGAAAGCAAACACAATGCCCAGGTAGCTAAACTGCAGATGTTTTTCTGCATTTGAAAGTCCAAATTCAATTTAATTAAGTATGAATTCAATAGATTAATCATAATCTGAGAAAAGTCAGATACTTAATGGATACTTGAGAAAAAAACGACTGTATAATATCATGCATATTTGACAAAATTCAGACAAACCATTCTCCTGGAAGATCACTATGTTTCCTATCTGGTTAGGGACTAATCTCTTTTAAATAGGAGCTGTTGCCACAGCTTGTACACACCTGATAAATGATACATCAGTTTTGGTATAAGAATTTGCATCATGGTTTATGGGTTCCAAAAATACAAAATTTCAGAACTTTGATTCTCTGAAAAGTTCTTTTGACTTGAGTTTTGAATGACAATATGAAAAAAATAAAAAGGATTTCCCTGGATTTAAGGATGTATGACCTGCAGAAAGAAATGAGACCTTGGAATTCATCTGGGAACCATGATGGAGAACAAAGCTCTTGCTAATACTCTGCTTTCTTTTTCCTCACCATCTTAACTAAGCTGGAAATATCTTTTTTCTGCCACATCACATCTTCATTAGGTTGTTCTCTTTGTAGACGTAAATGTCTTTCTCTCCTAAAAAGAATGTAACTGAGTTCTTAATAAGTGGTACTTTATTCTCCCAAGTTTGGGCCTAGCATAATCTTCACTGTGAAGAATGCAAGGAGCCTTGGTGTTACAGCTCTGGGGTCACCTGCTCAGTGCAGCATGGCTGGAATGTGCTCTGAACTACATCCACCTGCACACCCATGCAGTGCATTTAGACTGCCCAAAACCCCAGTATCATGGCAAAGACCACCTGAGGGTGAGTATCACCAGGGAGCATCCTTGCACTTCTGCTGGAAGGCACAGAGGAATCCAGAGTTTGGTTGAGAATTTGTGCCTACTTTCCAAATGTAGAGTTTCAGAGGAGAGAGAGACGTAGAAGAAATGTCAGAAGGTGAGTGCTTGAAACACCACAGACCTATTTATTATTATATTGTTTGAGATTTAAAAACAGGAGCCTGAGTGAGTTTTGATAGGAAGTATTACAACCAAATTCCACAGGATGGTAAATCTGTAACAAAATAAACCACAGGGTTATTTCTAAAAGTGATGACTGGAGGGCTGCCATTTATTCTGGTTTGTGTAGCTGCACCAACCATATCAGAAGATGCTTTACACCTCTCTACTGAGTACATTTTTTGTTTTAATTCATTCTTGTTCAAGTTCAGGTCTTTAAAACATACTTTTTTTATTGTAGTATTCTCATCAAGAAACCAGGGTAAATTTTTTTCTTGGAAATTGTTCATGTAATTGTTCAACACAGGAGAATGTTGCCTGGGAAAATGGTTATGATTCTAGAAGACTGGCAATGTTAGCAGATTTTCAGGTGTGCTGTGAGCACAGGGTCACACTGGTCTCATCTCTGTCTCCTGTCAGTGTATGTTATCAGCCAGGTCAGTAATGAAGGGATTTGCACTGCTTCTCTCTAGCACAAGATAAAAATTAATCAAGACAAAGTACCACTTTTCATAGTCAGCACTCTGAAGAATGCAAACTCATTTCCTCTTGGGTGATAGGCAAGTAGGGTGGCTATTCCTCGTTGCCTTTGGTCCTTGTCATCTCTGTTAACTTCCAATTCACTCCCCAGAGGCCCTGGATGATAAAGATAACACAGGCAGGTATTTGGGTATAAGCATATCCCTCCCTACAGCCCTGACAGCCCAAACATGCAAGGCAGGAAATAGAAGTGGGGAAAAAAACCAGGAAAAGTTAGAACATTGTTTATGGTAAGATATCTAACTTTTGATCTGTCCATAAGGCAGAAGAGCTTACTCATGACCCAGGCCCTAGAAAATGTCAAGTGTAACAACAATCATGTGAGCAACAAAAAGGAATAAGAAGTGTTGAAGGAAAAGAATGATTGTGCCAGAAGAACAAAATAGGGCATAAATAATGAAGAAGCTGAAGTAGCAATTCAGCAAGGGGTTGAGCTATCAAAAGAAAGGCCCTGGAAGAGACTTTCAATGATCTGGTGGAACAGATCTAATGGACTTTTAGCAAGACATTTCCCTGTTACATTAATTTGATATGGATGTCTTGGATTAGAAAGAGTGAGGCTGAGGCATCTAGTTCTAAATTCCTCAATCCACAGATATCTGGTGTGAATGTGTATTTTGACCCCTTCTCTCCTACTCTCTTTCACACCTACTGTCTTAGAACTGGGCAGCCAAGCTGGAATGTTGAGATGGGAAAAAACCATCCCCTGTACAAAAAAGTGCACATTTTCAAGTGAGATTTATGCTTATGCTTCACTAAGCATAACTCAGTGTCACTAAAGTGCTTGTCACTGAAATGGGAGCTCCTACACAACCTCTCCCTCCTCTTTTTCCTGCATCTTTCTCTCCATCCTTTAAAACCTTCCAGTAAAATATTTTGTCACTGACAAAATCCACGTCAGGTTGTTTGGGTGATCAGCTTCAACTGTCAGGACAAGACAACTCACTGGAATTGAAATGGCAGGAGCTCTGGAAAGCCAAGGAACATCCTGGGTGATCCCAGGGTATTAACAGTTTTAAAGAGAAGCTGCTCTGAGCCAGGCAAAAGTTTAGTATTTCAACCAGCCAGTGAAAGATTCCAAATTAAGTTCTACTCATAATTCCAAGACACTCTTTTTAATTGTCCTTGCTGAAAACAGCAAAACCCCACAAACTTTTTCTGAGGTTTAACACAGTAAAAGCACCAGTCAGCAAAATTGGAATTATTTTCTTGGGAAAAAAAAATCTATGCTAGCTCAATATTAATATTTTATATGGTTGAGTTTTAGGGATTTCATCTAATTACTTTGCTTTGGAATCTGCACATACTCCCACACTACAAAATTGCAGCAAGGCAATTTGTAGAGGTTGTTCTAAAATCAACATTGCCTGTATTGGTGAGGCATAGAACTTTCCAAGTAATTTGAAGGAAGCAGAAGGTGCAATCTTGTCATGCCTCTTTTAAACAGCTTGAATGAGTGCAAGAACGAAAAATGGGAGCAGGTCAGCAAGTAATTAAACCTGTTGAGATCCAGATGAATACCTGACACTGCTCAGGTTCCCCCTGCTGAAAAATGTTGGATTACCAGAGGAAAAAATGTTTTAAAAGGGGGAGATATAAAACTCACTTCAGTACAAAATTCCAGACTTTTATTGTAAAAGAACTAGGAAAAAATGCTTAAAACACTGAGGCTAGATAAAGCTTGTATTATGGATGTATGTTGAGACAAAGGTACCAAATCCTTGTTCAAATGGAAACAGTAAAATCTGGGAGAAATGTGGGAACTGACAAAACTCCTTGCTCCCATCTCCTCTCATCTCTAGCCACATCAGTATTACACAGATAAACCAGAGGCACAGCTGGCTCATCTAGGCTCCAGAACAAGGTGGCTACATCCAAAATTTCTTTGGGTACAGTCCATGGCCTCTCTATCATGTGACCTAAAGGTCCCAAATCCATCCACTAGCAAAGTTCTGGTGCTTTAAAGATGAATGGAATAATTTAGGTACATCCTCCTGGATTAAAGCACTTAATGGGATGAATTAATTTAGAAAATGAGGTGCCCTGGCCTGTCTCTATAGTGACCATCTTGTCCCTCCAAATCTACCTGCCCTTCCCCCAGAGGTGCATCTGACTGCATGGGGGCCAGGTCCTAGAATAGGCACACTGGTTAGTTGTTTATATCCAGCACAATAAACAACTGCAAATTTCACCCCTTGGCCTTGACTTTGCTTTTTGCCAAAACTGGATCATTCAACAGAGTGAAAAGTATTTTATGTCTCAGCCATTGGGTCACTTCTCTGAAAGTCATCCTTTCATGGGGTTGGAATATGGTCCTGCAGGGCTGGAGATACCCAGTGGTGACACAGCTCATTCTCTTCCTGTTTTCTGCTGCAAGGAGAAAATAAAACAAGGTGTTATTTTGGGATCACAGGCACCCTCTCCTCACCACCCTCTGATCTTCCTTTTCTTTTATTCATTTATTCAAAGCTATATAGGGAAAGCTAACTCAGCTTAAGTTCAAGGAAAAGTTAATGCTAAAAATGTTTCACCAGTAACATGTTTAGAAACATTAGAGTCACAAGCGATGAATACAGGTGCAGTCCTAAATCCATATCTGAATTTTTCAGTGGTCTAATTTTAAGAAACACAGTTTGATCTTATAATAGAATCATAGAATGGCTTGTATTGTAGGGGAACTTAAAGATTCTCCAGTTTCTATCCCCTGCCATGAGCAAGGACACCTGGCAGTAGACCAGGTTGCTCAGAGCTCCATCAGTCAAACATTTTCAGGGATGGGGCATCCACAGCTTCTGCGGAAAACGTGTAACAGGGCCTCACCACCTTCACAGGGAAGAATGTCTTCCTACTATCTAATCTAAACATCTCTTTGAAACCCCTTTTTCCTCTGGTGAGCCTGCAGCAATTGTCACCATCTGAACAGAGTTCAGGTTTACCTTGGCCAGCAGCTACGCACCCACACAGCCTCACTGACTCACTCCCCCTCCCAGCAGGATGGGGAAAAGAGCTGGAAGAACAAAAGCAAAAAAAAGCTTGTGGGTTGAGGTAAAGACAGTTTAAAAATTAAGGGAACAGGAGGTGTGTTTGGCCACAGCTAACTCATGGCTGTGTAGTCAGCACTGCTTTAGTCATGGGTCCAAAATGGAATGCTACGGAGCAAGTCATCTCTGTCCCAGCCAGACTCAGTACACACCCTTGCAATTCTTCCACATAAAAGTAGATATAAAGTTAATGAGCCTCATTCTCCCTGACTATCATAATTCTTGTTTTATGCTAATGTATGCTAAATGGCTTCTATAAAATTAGCCTGAATTTGTAGAGAAGTAAAGGAGAAGATATTGAATTGTTACCCCTCTGCCCCAGAACTCTGTTGGTGTTTTGGCTATAGTGTTTTTCCTTGAGGTACCCTAAAGTCACCCAGAGGAGCTGGGACAGAACATGGACATGGAACCAGTGCCTTCCTATAGCCTTGGGGCCTTTCCTAAATAGTGTGCACTCCTGTACAAGACCAGTTGTCCTGGTATGTGGGAAACTGAGGTAGATGGGCTTCTAATGAATCCAGTTCATGCAGTCACCTGCACAAGGCTCCCAGGAATGCTGTCCCAGCCATCTCATGGACTGTTCTGCCCAGGGAAGGACAGACCTGTCTGTGGTGTCCATGGGAGGATGGATCAGAAACCACTGAATTTCCATGGGATGAATTAGTGTTGGGTCAGGCTCCTGCACGATGTGGAAGTTTTTCCATGCTCAGATTGAGCTCTAGGTTCTCTCACCTGGCAGCTCCTCAGTTTGGAGTTGCTACAGTTTTGGATTGGCAAGGGAGGATCCATTGTGCCTGGCAGCCTCAGCTCTGCTTCTCCTGTCACGACTCAGTGGGGGCTTTTTGGGAAACATAATTTCAATTAGGTGGAGTACTCCAAATTAAATGCATAAAATTAAGTTTTAATTGCTTAGATACCTCTGGCCTCATGCCTTCTGCAAGGAACATGAGATGCTTTGAGGCTCAAGTCTTTTCCCCTTAAACACCCTCCAAACATGCAGTTAATTGGAGGACTGTGCCATAACTGCTCCTGGATCAAAACCCCTTCTAAAAAACTTTTCAGTTCCAATATCACCTGTTCCAATATTGTTACACATCAAAAGCAGTAAGTGTAGACACATAATTATTTCCAAATAGGATTTTAAAATAATGGAATCAAGCTACTTTAGGCATATGCTTTATTTCATTGTATTTTCTGTCTAATTTTACATGAGAATTCTATTTATTAAACAAAGGCTGAGTAGCCTTTGTTTAATAAATAAAATTAGAATATTAGAATAGAATTAGCCTAATAAATATACTCAGTGAGTTAGCACTGAGTATATGCAGATAGCAGTTTCAATCTTCCTCGTGTTTTTTAATTAATCTCTTTAATGTAATAGACCTTTCCTCTGCATTATGGACCCCGAATACAGTTTTAGAAGTATATTTGAAAACTAATAATACTGCTGTATTTTCATCTGCCACTGAAAAATTCCATTCCTCTTCTTTGGAGAGGAGTCTGAAAATACAGAACAATTGTTGTGACTCTGAAGACATTCACAGAAAGATTGGGAAATTGTAAGAAATTCAAAGAATAAAGAAAATTAATACATGTTCTTGGTACTGACTGCTATCAAAAGGGTTACAGACCACTGGGAAATGGGAATTTCACTTGTTTTCATTTGTACACAGCCATCATGAGTAAAAGCATAGAAACAGAGTAAAAACTGCAAATACCTGAAGGCTGCAAATTTCAAGGAGGAAGGGATTGTAAAGCCATTGTGTGCTGGTTTGAAAGCAAACCAGTGGGAGATCTCAAGTCAGAACTACAGTTTAATAGAAAAATTAAAATAAAAAGCAGTAGTACAAAAACACTGACAGAGTCAGAATACAACCTGACACCCCATCAGTCAGTCAGGGTGTTGGTAGCAATCCCATTAAATGGTGGCTGCATCCTCCTGCAGTGGCAGATGTGGTTCAGTTGGAGCAGTGCTCCTGTAGAAGGTGCA
>JAOTQP010001546.1:105528143-105538543 GCA_026413545.1 Cichladusa arquata
GAATCCTTCCTGGAATCCTTCCTGGAATCCTTCCTTCCTGGAATCCTTCCTTCCTGGAATCCTTCCTTCCTGGAATCTTTCCTTCCTGGAATCCTTCCTTCCTGGAATCCTTCCTGGAATCCTTCCTGGAATCCTTCCTTCCTTCCTGGAATCCTTCCTTCAATATCTTCCATAAATTAAGGATTATGTTTGTACAATAAATTTCATGTCAAAGCCACCCTTTTCTAATTTTTTCCCTTTGGGTGAGCTGCCTCTTTCTTCTCTGCAGTAACACCTACAAGCCAGCTCTGATTCATTTGCCTTTCTGCTCCACATGGTTTGTCCATCAGGTTATTCTGACACCTTCCCATTTACCACCAGCTCCCCTGCTCGTGAGCTGTGTCCTTCAGAGCTCTGCCAGGGAAGCTCTCCCAGCCCAGGTGGGGCTTTACCTTTTAACGGCCAAAGCTAAAGAGGCCCCAGCCTGCTGCTCTCTGGCACAGAGACATGAGTACTTTATTTGGAGATACCTCTAGCCTAGGTGCTGTGTAGATGCCAAATGGGAGCTGTTTTCTTCCCCTAAATACATAGTCTGTGTATTTCAGAGCAATTACAAGGCTGGAAGTGCCTACTTGGCTGTGAGGGGTGGTAGTTTGAGATAAAGGGTTCAGTTCAAGAAACTTTAAGTAGAGCAGTCAAGCATTTTTTAATGAAAATTAAAATATTCCATGCCACAGGGGATATCTAGACCCATCCTCTGGTCCTGAATTCAAAGGCATGGTGAGATGTGTGTCTATTACTGAGCTCTCAAACCTCTCAAGTCATGCAGTGACTGTTTTGGTGAAGGAGCCGAGCTACCTGCCATGTCCCTTCTTCCACTCATCTTTTTTCACTCCATCCCACTTAATTATTACCCTAAATTTCAGCAACTAAAATGAATGCTCAGATGGCTTTATGGAATTTTTCTAACGTGTATTGTCATTCTTAAAGCTCTTTTAAAAAAAAAAGAAAATCAAAGGTGAGCACAAGTTCTGTAAGGGTCTGGTCCACATCCCCTTGACTTCCCTTGATATTTGTGCAGGTCCTGGGTCATGGCTCAGGCTGGCATTTTTCCATGCTGGAAAAACTCACAAACACTCTTTCGGGAAGTTTTCAACAGATCTGAAAGCAACATGGAATATATGTGCTCTAATATAGCTACAGTATTTTAATTGCAGGCATCTGCCATCCAGCGAATGCAGATATTCGTGGAAATGTTTACTTCATTACTGCCTCACAAGAACTTAATTAGGCTGACTGGAGATTGGAACAAAGGAGGATGAAAAGGCATCAATTATGTGTGTTAGCAGCCTGAATAGGGCTCTGAAACTCAGACCCGAACTTCCATCAAAAGGGGCTGCTCAGGAGCCGAGGCTGGTGACTGCAGCCCCTTCATTTTGCACGCCCCGGGGCAGGGCTGCGTTCTTCTGGAGGCAAAGGCAGCCTTTTATCCCCGTAATTGTGGGATGCTTATGCAGCAGGAACGCCAGCAGGGGATGGGGAACGAGCTGCCAGCATCAAACCAGCGCGGGTGACAGCAGGGATGTCACTCACACCCAGCAATCAAAGCCTGCCCAGCTCAGGTGTAGTGCACAGACACAGATTTTCCATCAGAAACCCCGTGAGTTCAAATTATGGCATGGAAGCTTTCCTTAATCAAAATATGCAGCAGCACTGTGAAGAAAAATAAAATACTTCTGAAAAGAATTTGGATATACGTGAGGTATAACATGTCCACTCAGCCTATTCCTCCCAAATCCCAAAGAAAACTAGAGATACATCCTGGTAAATGTGTTTGGAATAAGAAGTATTTGAACAGCCCAGACAAGCTAGTATATATATTTTATATCAAAAACTATATATTTTGGATTGGAAGAAATTATTTTTATTTAAGAGAAAGTATTATCATCACTGTTTTTTTTCAACATTCCTTCAAAAGTTTCAGAATTCCTATTGTTTTTAACAAATTTGGGTCCAAAATAATTTGGAAAGCAATCAGTCTTTTGTTTCTTTCATGTCAATACTATATGATTTAAATATATTTTTTATATTAATGGGATCTTAGGTCTCATTGTATGGTATCACAGTAAAATAACAGGCAACTAATCATAAATAACATTCAGAAGGTGAAAATAATGTAGAAGGAAAACAAATGTATTAATTACTACACAATTAGCAGTAATTAACAGCAAGAGGAACTGGATTTTAGTATAAAAATACTCCAAAGGCTACTGAATTCTCTCAACATTTTTTATATTTTTTTGGTAAAAGGAATTTTTATCTGATTCAGATAAAGCTGTACAATTGTATTTGTGACAGATGCTCTTAAATGTGTTAGTTTACATTTTTGGATCACAACATACAGTGAAAAAATGCTGTCAAAAATGGGTAAAAATGTGTTTCCCAGTGATATAACCCCAAATCCAACTCAACCTGCTGCTCTGAAAGTCACACACTGTTTACAACTACATGAGATTCACCTGACAGAAACCATCTCAATACATAACTTTATTCCTTGTGTGGTGGTTTGTATTAATTGTGACTTTATTTCCACTCGAGTATTTTTCAGCTGGGTGGTTGAACTGAAACCCAGTTTAGCTGATTACATTTGTGGTGTTTTTCTGATTCTTTCCTGTGTAACATGGTATTAATCCTGGTTACGT
The DNA here is from genome assembly GCA_026413545.1 of Cichladusa arquata. Taxonomy (NCBI): domain Eukaryota; kingdom Metazoa; phylum Chordata; class Aves; order Passeriformes; family Muscicapidae; genus Cichladusa; species Cichladusa arquata. The sequence continues at coordinate 105,530,825 of JAOTQP010001546.1, forward strand.
TTAGCAGCACCAACCAATTTGAGACTCACACTGTGCCATGTGATGTATGATAATATTTTCTCTTTCTATTGTGCTTTGCAATGATCTTTGCCATTAACACTGATAAGGACAAAAAGAAACCAACAGAGGCTGCTGCAGCAGCAGACACCAATAAAGATAAAGCTCTTGTGTGCGTTGGGATTTCAGCTGGAGCACACAGCACTGTAAACAGCATTCCTCTTCCATAAAGAGGAAAACAAACAAGCTGGCATCGCTTTGAGGATTGCAGCCCCATTGTTATATGTGTATGCATCTTTCTTAGCTGACTTTATTTAGGAATGGGGATTTTCCCCCCCTTTATTCTGCAGAAGTTGTATTGGATGTACCTCTTAGACAGAATTTAGATAAGCCAAAAGCTAATGATCCTGCTCCAATACCGTGGTCTTGACTCACTCCATTGCTCTATTGAATAAAATCATTCTCTGCACACTGACAGCGATGTGGATCAGTTGCTAAAGTCTCTTTCCAGAAGATCTTCACTCCAGAATTTCTCCTACTTTGAAGAGAGTCTGCAGTACAGAAGAACTTGCAGAAACCTCAGGGAAACTAAATGGCATTAAGGAAATAAAAGTCATTAAACAAATCTGCTTTCTATTGGATTTCGCTTACAAAATAGGCATAGCAACATCAAATCATCGTGCCCTAGGCTGGCGTTTTTAGAGTGACAAAATGTTTATTGCTTCATTTCAGAATGACTAATTCAGATTTTTCACTTGCATTACAGGAAAGTCAAACTCAAACCAAATATTTTGAATATGTTGCAAGACTGGTTCTATTTCTCTTCACTTATTGTTTCAGTACTCATCCATCCTTTGCAGTGGTTTGAGATAATTTTTGGTCTTAAAATCTGGAATTGGTCTGCTCTTTTCTGTGGATGGACAGAATTGCCTTACAGCATGGAATTAACAATTTTTTTTATTTGTCTCTTTTTGCTTTCTTAGGGACTGGGGCTACCTCATGCTGAAGACGATGACAACACAAAGCCAGATTTTCTTCTGTAGATGTCTGGCAATAAAGCAGTCAGATTAATTAAGATCCCTCAATTAAATCACTCCTGAGGCCTCTTCTGGGCATCTACAGTTTGAGTATTTGGACTGCAGTAAAGACACTGTTTTTATATTCTAATTCCAAAGATTATCAAAATACGTAAGATATGTAGAATGATTTTTAATTACCATTGTGTATTAAGTTCTCAAGCAACAGACAATCATTAAAGTCAGGGAGACTGAAAACAAGTTAGTTCATACATTTTGGTGAGAGTTCAGGGTATTTATTTTAATGCTGATATAACATTTAAGATTGAAAAAAACCTCAGCACCCCATGAACCTCTTTGCAAAGCTGCTGATTATACAAAGCATTTACTTATGAGGTGCAGCATTCCTTTTACCTACAACACTCATGCTTTGATTGAATTTTAGAAATCAGAGTATTGGCATCCTAATTTAAAACCACCCTACAGATATTTCCTTTCTGTTCCCATGCTGTTCTTTCTTTTCTGCTCACAGATGGTATTCTGACATTTCTAATATATGCTGCATTTATATGAGTTTCCCAGAATATTTTGATAAGAAACTCCAAAACCAATTTAGTCAGATAGCAAATCTGATGTCAGACTGGAAAAGATTTTCCTTCACTATTTTTTTCTTTTCCTTCTTAAATTTTTTTTCTTTTGTTTTATTTTTCTAAAAGGAAAGAGAAACAAGCAAACTTCTTTCAGGAGATGAAAAGATAGACTTATTTTTCTCTTGTAACAACTGAAATCTCTGAGATATGTCAGGTTTTATCTTGATGTGATCCTTTCCTACTTGCAATTAAATATGAGAATCCTTTTGATGCCTGATATTTTGTTCCTCAGCTGCAACCCCTTTGTTTCTGACTCACCTTCCAGATCACTTAGGTGACTTTAATCTAGTTTTGAAGGTGAAAATATAGTTAAGTTTTACTCATAGAGGTATTTCAGTTCCTTTGGTTTCCCTGAGTGACATTCATCCCTTTGGATGTCCAAAATCAGCTGTGCTCTCCAAGGTGGCTTCTTAGTTCCCTCTGCAGGCAGTGCAAGAGGATTATTCACTCTCCCTGACTGAGATATCTCTGGGGCCCGTTGAATGTTGCTTGCACCTAACATCTTTCAGTACTGGCTGTGCTGGAAAACCAGCATGGCCTGCTAGCTGGAAAAGGAAAGGAGACTCCCACTTCTCAAATGCAGGAAGTTGCCACATAAGAATTGGCAAAATCTGTCTTTTTCATAAAGGTCACCAAAAAATGAAAATTAAAAAATCAGAAATGTCATCGTGTATCTCGTACGCTTGTTTTTCAAAGTAATTTTTTAAGAGAATTTTCCTAATATTTTGAGAAAGATCAAATATTCTGAAATGTCAAATGCTTATCTAATGAAATCTAAACTTTCAGTATCAAGGAATCATTAAGGTTGAAAAAGACCTCTAAGCCCGTTGAGTCCAAGCTTCAGCCCAGCACTGCCAAATTCACCACCACACCACATCTCTGATAATATTTTATGACCATCTGAGGGAATGATTTCAGCCTCAATGAAGTATCAATGTGTATTCTTTTTGCAACACCACGTATATTTTTAGCTTGGATTTCAGCACAGAACAGGTTTCATTTGTTCAGTTGGAGTAGCAGTTTCCAATAGCACTGGGTGCCCTTCCATATGGGAATATGAGGTTTCAGCTGACTGATGTGATGATCTCTTAATGTTGTGTCAAAGCTCAGCTGCACACAGACAGCCTTCACACCCCCAACCAGGCTTTCAGAGTAAGACCTTGAGGTTTTACTGACCTTGTCCTGGAAGCAATGCCAAAATCATTCTAATGATTTCAAAACCTGGAGATGAAAAGCTCGAGAGCGAAACTTGTGAGAAATCAATTCAGCAGAGAGAGAGGGAGTGCGGAGAGAGGGAGGGGATAAGGGGATAAGGTTCAATTTCCAGATTTTCTGGCAGCACCAAGTGACATTCATGGGAGCCATGGCATAGCTCCAAATGACAGAACAATTTCATTCCTTCATTCCTTCCTTATCCTAAGAGATGTTATTCAATCCTTAGGAGTGATGACAAAGCACCAAGAGTGCACATGAACAGTAATTATACACAAGCGTGATCATTATAGCAAATTTAGTGCTAAGTAAAGAGCTGTGCAGCACAGAACAGAGGAGCTGAAAACTGCAGGAACCTTTGCAATCTGCAGAGATGCTCACCAGATCTTAACAGCAGACAGCAACACATCTGTGGGTTTTTTTACAGGATGCCAAACACAAATTTCTACGGTTAGTTATTTCTTCCAAGATGCTGAGTGTGATTGTACTTGCTCATTGATATTTTCCAGGAACTTTAGTTAGTACTTTCAATATTGTCCACCAAGTCCCATTGATTTTGATGAAATTTTGTTTAAAAAATCAAGAGAAAAAACCACCAAAACACCAAATGTTAACACTTTAGAGGTTTTGGAAATTGAAAGTTGTTGTTTGTTTTCAAAACCTCTTTTAATTACAAACTGACTGTTATTATTTTCATAAATAAAGGTAAAGGATGAGACTGTTCAAACAAAATTATCAGAAAAAGTGTTTCTGTAAATGTCAAAATCTGGTTTGTTTGGTTTTTTTTTTCAAATACAGCCTGTGTACTTATCCAGCGTTCAACAATGCTCCACTGACATTGCAATGCTCTGATAAGCAGACACAGAAACAGACACACAGACATTGTCACCTTCACAAAGAAATCAATTCCAAGTAAAATATTAATTAATAGGGCAGTTGTTTCAGGGAGGGGAGTAGATGCAGTAGATAAGGCACCAGTTAGAGGGTGGGAGAGGGAAGTGCCAGGACTCCATGCGCTGTGAACTTACAAAACTTTCCTGGACTCAGCTGCTCTCTACAGAATTACACTGCTGAGATGTGACTGATTAACTCCAGGCAGCATGATTCTTTTGCAGCTGAGAGGTCATTTAAAGACATAAATGACCCCTGAAATTTAGCAAAGTGGACTGGCTAAGGACACAATTGAAGGGACATTGGGGTCCCACTACTGTTAAGAAAATGTGTCAGTCTAACACTTGGCTTTCTCTCCTTTCCCTCCACAGTGTTGCCAAGCTCGTGCTGAATTTGAGATTTTGGCCTCCACTTCAAGCTCACCCCATAATTTTGCACTACTCCTGACTGTCCTTGTGCCTCTCAAACCTAAAGCAGAGAGGGCTTTATTTAACTCCCTGTTCCAGGAACCTGTGGTCATCCCATCCAAAGAAGAGCAACAAAATCAGTGAAGGCTCTGGAGCAGCTAAAGGGAGCTGGGGGTGTTTAGCCTGGAGAAAAGGAGGCTCAGGGGGAACATTCTCACTCTCTACAACCACTGAAAGGAGGACGTAACAAGTTGGGGTTCAATCTCTTCTCAAGTAACAAATAATCAGATAAAAGGAAATGTGTTCATGTTGTGCCAGAAAAAGTTTAGTTTGGATATTAGGAAAAGTTCTTCACCAAAGGGGCATTGTCAAGCATTGAAAGAGGCTGTTCAAGGAAGTGATCGAGTCACTATCCTTAGAGATGTCTAAAAGATGTGCAGATGTGGCATTAAGGTGTTGCTGAAACTGCAAAACAACCTCCTCAACACCAGTGTTGCATTAAGGAGCAGGAATTCTTTATTATAGCCTGAGGATATCTCCACCTATTGTTCATGCTGAGTGCAGAAGAAGCTCCTGTTGAAATACTATATTTTATATGCATATTCATAAGTCTTCCCAGAAGAAACATGCATATAGCACTCATTTCTCATAAATCTTTAACATTTGCCCTCCCCTTGACCTGTGCATTCTCTTATCCCAAGGTCCCTCTGGTGCTCCTTGGTGGTTGTCAACCCCAAAATTCTCCATGCACTTGGTGTCACTTCCCAAATATTGGGCTGAGTTGGCATAACTAGCCTGGTTCACTGTTTTGTGAGACACTTGGCTAACCAAGTGCTCTTTTCTTGGTTTAACATTGAACATGATCCTACAGAATAAGCATTGTGTTTTCCAACAGCTGGGCAAATAGTTCTCCCTCTGGCAACACTCCCCTGCTTTGGGGCTTTTGAAACTTGTTTTCCCCACCAGCCTTCATAAGCCTCAGTTTGCTTCTTTACAAACAGAGCACTTGTTCCTTGTCTTGCATTTACAATTGCATTTTTTACACAATTTAAAACAAGTATCATAACCACAATTATCACTACAATCACAATTATACTTTGCAAGACAGAGGCCAACCAACCATTTTCTAATCCTACACTTAATTCTCTGCTGGATGATGCAACTGATTTTATCCTCTCTGATCATCCAATCTGGAAGTCATATTTGGAATGTGTATAAGATAGGTATTTTTTGTTTAAATTTAAGTAAATATCCTACCACCAGTTTTACCTGGCAGCCAGGAGAGTGCCATGTCAGAGCACTGATTGCAGAAGGTTATAAAGGACATTCACCACATGGTGTAAGGTGCCTGGTGAAGCACCCACGGTGTTCTGTTCCAACAAGAGTTCACTTCCATTACTTAGTCCCCTTTTATTAAATGGTGCAGGGCAGAAGTCCTCTATGATGAGATTCCTGTGGCTTGAGAGACATCATTGATCCTGGTGTAGCTGGGGGCCAATAGTCCTGTCATGTAAGGAAAGACTGAGGGATGGAAAGGCTGTAAAATAGAGTGAATACGATCAGCCCCACCACTGAACAAATAATTCATATTTATTGATATTAAAGATGACCATATTGTCACTGGCATAGCTTATATGGAACAGAAGTGCTGCTGAGAGCCTTTGCCAGTGGCTGGCAGATCATGAGGGGGAAATATCATTCACTTGGCTTTTTGTTATACTCTTACCCAGTATGTATTTGCTTGCAGTTGTTGCTGGTGACAGCACGCTGCTAAAAATGGACATTTACTGTTGCTTGGAATAGGCATTTTTGTGCTCATGTGTGGTTACTTAGGAAATTTATACAGCAAGATCACCCATCCACGAGTTTGTGAAGACTTACTGGAGTCCCCTTCATCTTCAATGTTTCAAATTCATCTCTGAGATGGTTGCTTCGATGTTTGATATGGTGCAATTTCAAATCCTTCCAAGGAAAAAGCTATTAAGGAAGTCTGTCTAGTGAACAAGCTATTTGGAAAAAATTTTGACTGCTTTTCAACTGTTCTCAGCCTTTAGAGTCCAAAATGCATAGGAAACAACAGAAGTGTGCTTACAATCACATATACAATTAATAGCTGATGACATTCAGGGAATAAAAGTGTATTTAGTTTCCAAATATAAATATTTATAATGGAAACATTTAATGACTTAGGCATCTTATTTAACTGGCTTTCCCTTCCATTGCCTGGTCTTAACATTGTACAGAATTCTACTGGTACTAATTTCTGAGTGGAACATTTATATCAGTGTTGTGTGATATGCTGGCCAGGTACCTCCAGCAGATGTAACTCCCCCACACTGGTTAATAGGAAAATGTCATTCCCTGGTGTGGTGGCAAAGAAAGAAGCGGGTAAACTAATTTATTTGCTGTTTCAGTGCAGGCTGTGAAAACTTGGCACAATGTTTACTGCCCCCATAGCGGTGGGTGAACTCTGTACTTATAAGCTACAAACAGAGTAATCCTCCAAAGATGGACATTTTCTAAAATTCACGTTCAGGTGATGACAGACTCCTCAGTGTTTGATTCCTGAGACTGGAATACCTGAAAGAGTCTTTTTTTTCCACAGGGGGCAAGCATATGCTTTTATTATTTTCAGTCTGATTCAGCAATTAAGTGTATACAGAATGTGGCCTTTATAGTTACACAGTTTAAAGGAGATGGACTGCAGTCTAATGCTGTCTTGATACTCTTCCAGCCTCCCATGTGGCATGTCCCTTGGCAATTTTTCTCCTTTTTCTGTTACTAGCACACCTCTAGCATGTCTAAGGAATAGCACTGCCTTGTACATGATGCTAAATTATCCTCCTGTTTCAATTCACAAATCTTTTCCCTTGGTGTACCCCAAAGCTCTCCATAACAACATGGAATTTCCAATAACTTGAATCAAAGTTAACCAAGAAAGACTAATCTTAAAAACAACTAAGCCATCAAGTGTTTTGGTGTTAAAAAACCCCATTTAAATCTGAATTGGTTACTTTTGGCTTACTGGGTCAGACCTAAGATGTGGTGGATTTCTAACACTCCTGTGTTTCAGAAATATATCTTTGTATGTGTGTACATACAACATATAGGCATACATTTTAAATGTCAACCTGTGTAAAGAAAGCCAGTCTGAGAGACTGAGATGAAGACAGCAGCTTTTAAAGGTCTGTTGTCTTCATTTTCCAGCAAATACATTCATTATAAAGCCAAAAAAAAATGAAACAGGATTATGAAGTATGGGAATGGATTTAAGGAAGGTCTTTGATCCAAAGGAAAATAGATATTTAGGCCAAACCATTGAAGGGAGGAATTGTGTAAGCATTAAAGATGAATTAAAATTAATAGTGGAGGGAACAGTGACTACATTTCTCTACCTGAGCAGACAGTGCTGCTAAAAGAAATCTAATAAATGTGGCATGAAACAAAAGTGACAGAGCACTGGAGAAGGAGAGGAGGTATGTGTTCAGTACTAGATATTGTCCCTCTCTCAGCTCACTCCATTTGCCTTTTGGATCACCTGGATAA
>JAOTQP010001546.1:105547275-105575170 GCA_026413545.1 Cichladusa arquata
TTTAATGGGACTGCTGCCAACACCCTGACTGACTGATGGGGTGTCAGGTTGTATTCTGACTCTGTCAGTGTTTTGGGATTGTTCTCTGTAATATTGCATTTCTATTTTAATTTTCCCAGTAAAGAACTGTTATTCCCAATTCTCATATCTTTGCCTGAGAGTCCCTTAATTTCAAAATTATAATGATTTGGAGGGAGGGGGTTTACATTCTCCATTTCAAAGAGAAGCTTCTGCCTTTTATTGGCAGACAGCTGTCCTTCAAACCAGGACAATTCCATTAGCCCTGGCCCTATGTCACTGCCCAGGTAGGGGTGGGGGTAGATTCCATTAGCCCTGGCCCCCCAAAGCCTCATTAGCTGCTCTGGAGAGCTTCTGGAGGGTCTTGGCACTCCCCTGGGCTTTCCCTGCCCAGGAATTCCCCCTGCGTACATTGTGATTCCCTGCCCTGCTTCAGAAGGTGCCAAGAGCCTCTGCAAGTGATAAATACAAAAAAGTTAATTAGATTGCTAATTAAATGCCATCCAAGATTAAGTGATAAAACATTTATAGGACATTTTCTAAAGATATTCTCCTTCAGAACTCGGTGAGCCAGCCTGGATTTAATTTTTGCAGCAATATGAAGTGCAAGTCCCTTAAAAAAGTTCTCCTGCCTTCAGTGGGTTCTGTGCTTGCCCAAGGGCAGAACTTAGCAGTGTGACAGCTCTTCTAGAGGTTTCCAGCCCCTTCTCCTGCTCTTCTGATGCAGTTATGCCCTGCCCAGGTGCTGGATATGCAGCCTGATGTTGCAGGGAGGTCTCAGACACATCCATGCTACCACACCTGGGGTCTGCAAGGGTTTCTCTCAAGAGAGATGAGTGGCAGATTTCAGACATTCAGCTTAGCCCTACACTCCATGAAACAGACACAATGCCACACAGAAATCATCTAGACTTCTGAGTGAAAGCCCTTTCTAAATGTGAATTACAGTGCTGATAGCAGATTTCATTTGTGCTAAAGTTCTATCCCAGCTATGCCAATCATCAGTGAGACAGTAGCACCTTTTTGGCTCTGATGGGGGAAGAATTTGCTCCTCAGAGCCCTAAAAGAATTTTTATTGTTTTTGTAGAATATTCTCATGAAATATTTTTGAAGTGTCATTGATACCTCTGCAATCTCAGAGATAATGGGATAGGTTATACAGACATTGGTGCAGTGCAAACATCCCCCTGAAACAATTGCTATATTTGCTGCTGGTGCAGTCACTGAATCAGGGATCTGAGAACTAAAGACCACGAGCTATTACTTTTAGGAGCTGAGGCTGATTTTGCCTTGTCCTTTTGGGATTAGGGCACAGACTGGATTCTGTGACATGGACTCCTCAGAGCTCTGCCTGTACAAAGCTGTTTTCTGTGCGCTGCCCTCAATATTTCGGGTAGTTTGGCTTTATGGAAAGCAGAAGTTAATAACTTCTGCCTGCAGAAACACACTTAAAATGAAGACAACTTCCCTTGAGCCAAAGTGCTGTTTTATGAAAAACATTGTATTTGAGGCACAGCCTTACTATGAAATTCAAGTGATTACAACAGAAGGAGTATTTGTAACTTGAGTAACAGGGAATCTTAATATACCACATATGTCCGAGATCTGAAACTGTACAACAGGTTTCAGATTCATCTTTTTCCCTTTGCAACAAAAAAGTCAGATTTCATGATATTGCATAAAGTTTTACAATTTCCCAGTTCCTAAAACAACAGTAATGACGTAATTAGAGAATAGTCACCTTTCTTTAATAACAATGGCCAAAAAGTATTGATCCAAAATTACACAAATTTTCAGATTTCTTTGGATTTAGCCTTGGAGAAATGCCCAAAACAGAATTAACTGTAGAATCCAAAATATTTTTATTTCTGATTTTTGCCTTGAAGATCAGCAAAAATTTTCTGAAGGCATTTTTTGTCTCAGTTTAACCAAATGTTGTTTTGTTTTTGGTTTGCTGTTTTTGTTGGTTTTTTTTTTTTTCTTAAGCTTCTACTTTCCAGAAGCATCAACAAACCACAAAAAATAAATGAATCTTTTACACTGATTTACCCCAGTGCAATTTCCAGCACCTGCAGGATTGAAATACGATTGGTTTTCTTCGTCCCATTTAAAACCAGCAGGTGACTCATTCTCAACTGTGATTGCCAGGATATCATTACCACTGTCATTTGCAGTCACCAGTCTTTGGGCAGAGGAAATTGTAGGCATCTGCACATTCTTCCAGGCCTCTGATGACACAAATACCTTCAGGCTGGATGGCACTGAAGGACTGAGCAGAAGACACTTCAAGTGTCCTGGAATTACCTCCAGTCTCATGGTGCCATTGAGTGCAAGCTCACAGTGTCTGATGGGAAATGGGGTAGGAAATGGAATGAAGACAGGCTATTTAGGAACTGACCAAAAAAAAAAAGAACTGGATTTTCTTCTGTTATGTTGATTTCTTCGTGGATGGGCTTGGTTTTAATTGTCCCTTCTCACTTGAGAATTTTTATAAAAGGGATATTCAAAAATCAGACCTCTTCTAACTAAGGGCCTACTGTTATCTTGATTTAAGATTGTGTCAGTTAACACATACTGTCATAAAATCCATGTGCCATTGGAAAGAATTGGATGAGTCTACTGTAGTTGTCTTTGCTTAGATATAATCAATAGATACTTAATCTCTTCTCATAAACTTCATCCAACCTAAAAGCCATCTCATATAACAACCACAGCTGGGCCTTGATATGACAGTGGGACTCAAAGAGGGATGGATTAAGCTTATAGGTTATCAATTCCTACATTATCAATTCTGATTTTTGCCAGAGTGCTAGATTTATTTAATGGCACTTTCTTTATAATTTGAATTCTTATCAGATGGATGTGGTGTTGGAAAAGTGTATACTACAGTTTTGGCCAAGAGCAGAAAGTGGAGAGAGTAAAGCTAAACAGCCAAAAAGCAGAGCTCTGACTCTGCAAATCTGCTTGCCCAAGTAAAATTGATGCTTATCCAAGCCCTTAGGGGACCAGTCAGTAAAATTCTTTATAGTTTTCTTGCCTCTCTGATCAGACTGTAATACAGGAGTTGCACCAATTTATATCAAGTATGAGCAGAAGTTGCAAAAAATAGTTTTGCAAAAGTTATTAGCACTATTTTTCCTTGTCAAGGTATCTAATCCTACTGATTCCCATGTACCTGCATAATCTGAATCACAAATTTTCATCATTCTTTTGGAGTTGCTTTTCTGCTGATTTGTGTCAAGAGTCCACTTCACCCTGTTTCCATTTTTTAAAAGGCAGCATTTGGGAATGTTCACAAACTCCTTTGGCCCTGGCCTTGCTCTGTGCCAGAGAGGTGATGGTTACTCTTTGCACAAGGGGCAGTGGAGCTTTTCAGTGATCACACTTGATTGCTGTGTGGATAGGACTTGCATGCTTCCAGAAGCACAGGCTTCTGCTGGAAGGGGCTACTACTGTATTTTTAAAGGTGGAAGGAGAGATACAGGAAAGACTGGTGCTGCAGCTGAAGGTCAAAAAAGTCTCCAAGAGTTCCCAAGTAATCCTATATATGTACAGCACACACAAATCAATCCAAGGTACCTCACCACTCTTAAAAACACCATACAAAGAGTAAACGGAAGAGGAATGACACATTTGTGGTTTTCCTTGAAACCATAAACCAAATTTGAACAAAAAGTATTATTTAACCCCAGGAAAAGTATTTGGCTGCAATTTCAGGAGGCCATGCCAAGACATATCTCCCTTCTCCACAAGAAGCAAGAGCAGCAGCTTCTTTATTCAGCTCACCCAAGAGATAATTGAGGGTACTTCCTGGAGTGAGGAAGAGTGGATTGAAGTGATTTGAATGGGGCTGAATCTCAGGAAGAGGTTTATTTTCACAAACCCAAAGTAAGTGTCTGTGCTGCACAGCTGATGCCAGGCACCACCCACAGTATCTAATGGTGGCTGGTGTGTTTTACATGGGAAGTGTAGCTGGACCCTGGGCAGACCCCAGACCCTCTCAACAACTCAGAGGCTCCAGGCAAAGCTGGTGCAAAGAGCTTCTAGTGAGAAGGAACTGTCCTTTGGGAGCTGGTTGCTGTGGCATAGTCAGACCAGAAGAGAAGTTATTTCTACAGACATTTGCTAGGCTGGTTCACAGGATTTGTCTTTGGCAGGTTCACACCATACAAAACAGCTAACACTGACCAGGTTAACATGGGCAGAAAGCAAATCATTGAATCAGGTTGAAAAAACTTGAAAGATCATTGAGTTCTTTGACTGAACAGCTTTCCCCATATCAGCTAAACCGTAGCACCAAGTGCCATGTTCAGTCATTTCTTAAACACTTCCAGGGATGGTGACTCTGAAACATCCTTGGGAAGACCATTCCAATGCTTGACAACCCTTGCAGAGGGGATCAGAGCCAGTGCTTCTCCAAGGATGATTTGGAGTCAGGGCTGGCATGGCTTTCTGCTGGTTGGTGACCTTTGAGGAAAATCAAAGGATTCTGGCCAGTGTCAATTTGCAATGACAGAACATTAGCAAAGGCTTCTGACTCTCAGTATTTATGTTTGTGACTGAATATTAGGGTTAAGTGGAGTGGCTGTGATAAATCCTAGCAGGGTCCCTGGCATACCAGCAAGTCCAGCATGTGTATTTGAATGGCTACAGGCATTATACCCCAAGATCCATGGGCTTTGCCCTTCCTGGGAAGCCCATTTCCAGGGAGATAAGGCAATCTCTCTGTTAGACACCTCTGAGGCCAGGCAGCTCTGACAAACACGGTTGTGTTGTTGGCTGAGCACTCAGCAGAGGCTGTGTACCTAACCCTTCCTCTTTGCTTTGGCTCTCTGGCAAAGTACAAGTCAAACTCCCTTCACCACCTGACCATTTCAAAGAACATTTTGTAATACAGATACCACACAGCTGAATGCAGCCACTTCTATCTAGGGCAGACTGATCTTGAAGGGATTTAATGTTCAGATGGAGGGAACACGACCTTCCATTTTTAAGCCTCCATTTCAACACTGTTTATAATTAACTGCATGCATAGGGCTTCATGTACTTTGAAAGACTGAGGTTATGCTTGTGTTGCAGAGCCAGGGGAGACAAGCTTGTTGTCCTGATATACTTAGACCATCAAGCTGCTTTTCAAGGATGAGCTAAAAAATAGTTTTAACTAGTAACACTGTAATGCTTTGATGTGTGCAATGTGATAATCAATTGACTGACCTGGTTGAATTTTTAAAGTAGACCATCAGATTCAGTGTGTTTGTGGTTCTCATTTGCTTTGATACTTACTGCCAGAGATGAACAACTGCCAGAGGAGGGTGCCACCAAAAAAACATTCCCAATAAGTTTCTCTTTCCAGATTCTTTTATACCAGCTTTTAGAAATTATGAATAGGCAAGGAAAGCTGGAAGCTGATGGAACATCAGTCCCAATACTGGTTGATTCAGACATATTCACTTCAACGGTCTCCTCTGGATTCATAGATAAATTTCCATTCATCTTTTAGTGACACCTTTCCCCTGGAGATCAGCTGGGAAACAAAGCAGCAGCACTGCAGCTTTCCATGCTAGGTGCATTTGAAGTACAAGGATCTGACTGTTCCTCTGCCTCCTGGGCCAGGAGAAGGAGACAACTCCTACAATAGTTGCAACTGAACAGCTCAATTACAGTAGCAGCAATTTTCCAACCTGATTACTTTGTCAGGTGATAATCTGTGAGCCCTCATGCACGCTGTCACTTGGAAGCAGCCCTTGCAAGACTGGTCTGTCACACAACAGGAATGTGATGCTTTGCTTCAGTACTTTTTAGCACCATGAAGTCACTCTTTAAATATCAGCTGCATGTGTATGCATTATTAGTATTTGGCCTCAAAAACTGGCTCCTGTGAGCTTCATAACAGTCTCCCCTGAAATTAGCATACAGCACATTTTGTCTCAATCAGGTGTTGGAGCAGGTGGAAAAATGCTAGGGTAAGCAAGACTGGTAAAGAATACTGACTTCGCTGGTTTTCTTTCACAAAATCTAGTGAAATTTCATTTAAAAGCACAGAGAAAAACAAGGAGAAAATTTTGAAAGAGTAGTTTTGACATTTTCACAATTACTTAAAAATATTCTTACAGTGCACTTCAGATTCGTTTTCTAAAGGTTGAAAAAATATTTCATCTGTCATGAAGAATATCTTTCTGTTCCCTCAACTTAACATTTTAGGTGGATTTTATCTAGTTAAATAGCTGTTATATAAGATCCAGTGCAATGTAGTGGAAAAAGAATTGACTGAAGAAGCAAAAGCATTTGACTCTCCACTGAGGTATTGAGTTGTATCGCCTACACATGCTTTAATTCATGGGATTTGATTTTGGGGAGGCCAAATCTGTCAAACTATCTGAATTTGAGGGTACATACACAGACAAAGAGATTCCTTGCCCTTGCAGGAGACTGTGGCAAAGGTACTCCCTTTAGGCAGTCACCCTCCCAAAGCCGACACAAACTGCAGGAGCCATTCAGTAATCTTTCACTCTGTTCCTCAGCAGAGGAAAATACCCTTTTAGCTTCTCTTTGGAGAGGAGCCATTTCAAGGTATTTCAGCACTGCAGGCAGGAATGAGATAAACTGCCTTAGGATGATATCCAAAGGATGACAAAATTCACTTCTGCTGTGGCAGCAGACTTGGTTAAGGAAGAAAGGAAGGACTTGCTGTAAGTTTGGGGAAAGGACAAGAGTACAGAGCTGAGTGACATCAGCAAGTTCAGTGTGGATTTGGGGTGCTGCAAAGGTTCAGTGAGGTCTGAGAGTTTAGGAGGGAGCAGAGCCTTGCCTTGCTTTGGGCAGCTGCCGAGGAGGCAGCAAAGCATCGCCTGCACTGCGGGTGAGAGCAGCCAGTCCTTCCCCCCTGCTGCTCCTGCTGCTGAGCATTGATCTATTGATCTGTGCTCCTCGGAGCCCTTCACACTGTCCTAGTGCCTTTCACGTGGCTTAGAAGTGGCAGGATGCTCACTCCCAGGAGGTCACAGCAGAGAGCTGCTCCAGGTGAGCAGAACTGTGGAATGTCACAGCCCCAGAACCCAAACCCCACAATTCCTCATCCCTGTTGCATGTCCCAGCATGGCCATTCTTACACTTGACCTACAGCTTTTCTATGGGGTCAGGAGACTCCTAGTGTGGGTGAAGAAACACCAAAGGGCTGGTATTTGTGACTCCATCACTGTTTCATAGTCTGGGACATTTGCTTGGCTGCACTGTCACCCTATGTTGTGGTCCCTGTTCTGGCACCAGGATTTTCTTTAATGACACTGGCACTCTTGGCTGTTTCGTTATATATATTCCAATTTCCAGATACTGACCTGATTGGATATTTGTGCACTAAATTCACTGTGCACAGTACATAACCTATATGCCATGCAAACAGCATAAGACTTTTTAGAGTAGCCAACTGTTTTTTGAAAATGCAAGACAGAGAATAATAGAATTGGCCAAGTCTAACATTCAGAGCAATTTAATATCTGGCATAACAGAAGTTCATTCAATCTAAAGAGAAGTTGAGAGCATGTGCCAGTAGGTAACTCCACCTCTTCCCTCTCATTAAACCATGCTGCTGAGCAGTGATGCCAAGAAACTGCATATCAAGGGGATGACAGAATTTAGCAGACATATTTCTGGGAAGATGAAAAATAATCAGCATCACCTGAAATCAGCATTACCAGAAAATGCAAACAATCCCCTATGGTTCCCTGAAGAATCAGAGGAGGCTGGAGAACAACTGTATCTCTCTTGCAACAAAGAATTTTAGTTTATAAAACAAATGTTTCCTCCTGGAGTCAAATGTTATTAGCATCCAGCAATGTAATTAGTTTCTTTGGTATTTAACACATTGAATGTCACAGGGAAACCCCTTTGCTAGGAAGGTTTCCCAATTCCAGTCCTTCCCCTGTGTTAGCACCTGGCATTAGCACTGCTAATTCCACAGGTTCCTGCATCCCCATCATCTGCAGCTGGCTCCTCTGAGAGCTTTGGATGGGACATTCTTCCTGCCACAGTCTTTGAGTGGTGGAGAAGCTCAGAGCCCATGCAGTGATTTAGATCCTCAGGGATCTGGGCACAGGGAGGAGGCTTCTGAGCTTTATTTCTCCCTGAATGTCCCATGGGCTGCTTGTGCTATTGGGAGGAGGTTGGAGGAAAGGCTGCAGAAAGGCTTTTTAACAGCCAGCAGGGAGCTGTGGGGGACAGGGGCTGGGACTGGGGCTCTGGTGAAGGAACTGAGGCTTTCTGCAGCCTGGTGATTTCACGGCTCTGGAGCAGTCAAGGGGAGCAGCAGAGCTGTGATGGATGTGCAGCTTTGTGGATGGCTGCCCAGCCAAGCTGTGTTTACCCATCCTGTACCTGAGCATACAGGACAAATTTTTCCACACACACTTAAATGTTGACTGAGTCTCCCTGCTGAGCCAGGTAGTGTGACATGCAGAGGACATTAGCACCACTTTGGTTCAGGTGCCCCAACTCTCTTGTTTGCCAGATGCTGCCTGGTTCCCTGCCCTGAAAGTGTCTATGACTCAGTATGAGAGAAGAAACCACACATCTCTTCCAAAACAAAAGCCTTTTGGCCATGGAAATGAGGCTGTTGTGCTGGCAGAGCTTAACATTTGCCCTTTTTTTTGGCAGTTATCACATAGAGGAGATCTTAGAAGGTGGGGAAGCAATAAAGCTGGCTCCCAGGTGTTTATGGGGATACTTAGCATGACAGACCAAGCTGAAGATGTCTGCAAACTTAATATGCTGCTGATATCAAGGGCAGCCCTGATGCACTTGTGCTGCTTTGAATGAAAGAGCCTTGGCAGGTCTGGCATAAACTGTCTGTGCCTGAAGTTTGATGTGCAAGAGAGCAGGAACTCAAAGAGAATCTCAGAAAGGAGAATATTGACATGACAGGGATGTTTCTCACACTGTGGGTCTCCATCTCTGAGGCTGGTGTCAAAATGGGACAGAAGGCATTAAGAGAGATCATTCACATAAATTCTGGCAGTGCTCAGGGAACAGGACAGCAATTCCCTCTGAGCAGGGAGCGAGGATGGCTGCAGCTCATGGCTGTCAGCACATGCTGGAGAGTGAGGAATGGACTTCAGCCTTGATCCTGGAGGGGATTGAGCTCTGGAGGGAGAAGATGGATTGATAAATCTGTTTCCAATGGGAAATAAAAGTAGAGTTGTTTGGAAGGTGGGCAGAAATCAAGACAGGATAACAAAGATCTGACTGAATTTTCTGCTTTGCGAGCAATCAGGAAAAGAAAGTGCAGAAATAATCAGAGGTTTTTCACTATTTCTGACTATCCAGACCCAAAGATTGGCTACCTACCTACAGAGTATTCCAACTGATGAATTTGCAAGTTGCCTTAGGAAACTGTCTCAGTAACTTTGCCTTGTAATAGAAATACATTTTCTTAACCATTATAGTGCAGTATTGCTTTTTTGTGTTACATTAATACCATGGAGCTCCAGGCATGCAATAAAGTTTATCTGCATTAGTGCCCCATGAGTCTGTATGTCTGGAGACTGTAAAATAGAAGACAAACCAGGAGGTGGAATGCTGTGCCACAGAATATACCTGTACCCAGAATATTCTGGGTACCACAGAATAAACAAAGAGCATGCCAGGAAAGCTATTAAAAATAAATATAATGAAGAGAAGCACAGTAAAAATAATTCAGGGGAAAAGAAAATCAACAAATTTCACAGAAAGGGAGAGAAATAAAACAGGAATGGTTAGAAGATGGGGAAAAAAAGATGTGAAAATTTGAAAAATTCTATGCAGCATGGGGACTTAACACTTGTCTGCTGCACCATTGGCAGCTGTGCAAAAGGAAAAACAAGAGCAGCTCGTCTGATCTTCTCTTACTCCTCTAATGAAGAGAGACATGCTGCCTGCTGCAGGCCATCAGGATCTCATGGGTCAGTTTATTTTGCTGCTTCACTTTCAGTTTGGCTTCCAAAAATTTTCCAGGGGAACTTTACTCTTGCTCTCTCCAAAGCTTTTCCTGCTTTTCATTCTCCAATGTATTTCTGGAATTCTGATTATTTTTTAAAATTAAACCCTTTTGGTTTTATTTTTAGCCCTTATATCCTCCCTTATTTCTTAATAATAGCTAGACAATAACACTTCAAGAATTGTGATATGGAAGGGGAGGGGAGAGAACTTCCCTGCTCTGAATCTGCTGACTTAATTCTATACAAGCTCTAGCTAGGGGGAAAGATATTTCTGGGCTCCCTTAGAAAATGTAATTATAGATTTAATTCTATAGTACATGTTTTTTGGTGATGCTGTGGGAGTTGGCCAGCTTCATCCTGGGGCGACTTTCAACCACCTTTAAAAGGTTGTGCCCATCAGGGTTTCCTGGTGGATTGATTAAAACAAAACAAAACAAAACAAAATAAAATAAAATAAAATAAAATAAAATAAAATAAAATAAAATAAAATAAAATAATGGAGTAATAATTTCTCCCACCTGAAAAAAGTCAAGGGGGAGTGACTGTCAGTCTTAGTTCTTGCCAGAGAGATTGCTGGAGGAAATCTCCAAGGAAGCAGTTTCCATGGGCATAAAGGACAAAAAGTGGCTGGGATCAGCTCAATTGGATTTACCAGGGTTAAATCTTGCTGTTCTGACCCAATTGCTCATGTGAGGAGAAGATGGGCTCTGAGAATGATGGGACAGAACTGGTTGTTTTTCCCCTTCTCTTTATCAAGTCCTCTCACAGTCTCCCACGGTGTCCTTTACCCAGACCAAGTGTGGCTGGATGGTTGAACAGAAAAATTGCAGATAAACTGGATCCATTTGGCAAATTTGTGGATTACAGCAAATTGCAAAAAATTGGGGGGGTAACTGATCACCTGTAGGACAGGGTTGCTACTTAGACACTGGCTAGAAGAAGCTTGGCAAGAAAAGTCCTGGGGAAAAACATACAGAATTCAGAATTCAGTGTGCTGTTATAGTGATGTGGAGCACCCAACTTATAGGAAGAGGCTGAAGGTGTTTGGTTTATTCAGCCAGGAAACAGAAGGTAATGGGGGGGATTCCCTGACGTCTCCCATGTCCTAATGAGTGACTGACAGGAGAAACTGGCTCATTGCAGAGACACACAGTGAAAATGGACAGCAAGAAGAAGTTATAATACATTTTTTTTCAATATGTTCTTCATAATGAAAATGTTTAACACTGGAACAGCTTGACAAGAAATGGCCTCAAGTTGTGTCAGGGGAGATTTAAATTGGACAGTAGGAAAAATTTCTTCACTGAAAAGTTGGTCAGACATTGGAACAGCCTGCCCAGGGAAGTGGTGGAATCACCAACACTGGAAATGTTCAGAAGATCTGTGGATCTATCACTTGGGCACAGGGTTGAGTGATGAACACAGTGGTGCTGGGTTAACACTTGGACTTGATCTTAGAGGTCTTTTCTAACCTTAATAACTTCATGATTCTGTGCTGATAAGGCTGGAGATTTTCAAGATCTGAATAACCTTGAGCAATCTGACCTTACTTTGAGAAGGAGTTTGGACTGGACCTCCAGATATCCCTTCAGATCCAGTAGCTTTTTCTACAATTCCATCGTAAGAAGGACTTTTATGCCATACTGACTACAAAATAAAACTCTGCCAGCAATACCTAACACAGCCACTAGAGAGATGGGAAAATGAAGTGTTCTTGGTCAGCATTTGTCATATCTTTGTGGTCAACACTCCTTTGGAGAACAAATCATAGAAACCTTGGCTGGAGCCGACCTCCAGAGGGGCTTAATCCAACATCCAGCCTCAAGCAGAACTGTTGCTGACACCAAATCATGTCAACCTTACATTGCTTGGTTGGATTTTGAGAACTTCAGAAACTGGAAATTCAACAGCTTCTCTCAGCAAGCTATTCCAGGCCTGCACCACCAACCTAGTGAAAATGGGTTTCCTACTAACCTACCTCAACCACCCAAGCTGCACTTTATGGCTATTGCTGAATGTTTTACCACCAGTCACTATTACTGAGCTGAATTTGGCTCCATGCCTTTAAAAATCCTTTAAGTGGTCTGCAGTTAGATTCTTCTTTGGATTCCTTCTTCCACCTTAAACAAGCTCAACTCCCCCATCTTCTTCTTGACAGTTGTATCCTCTAAGTCTCTGACAACTTTGTTAGCACTCTGCAAGTGTTTTTCCAAGCACCTCTTGAATAGCAGACCCAAAGAGATTACAACATTGCAGGTGTGAATTTCCTATAAACAGGAAAGAGAAGTTTACTGCTGTTGCAGCCAATTATGCAGTTTGAAAAACCCACGTGCAGAATTTTGTATTGCTTCATTTTTTAACATCGTGAGATTTCTGTTGTTCCCAGTCACAAGTTTATCAAGTTCCTTGTAACTTGAAGTTTTGCTGTCATTTGATGTATTTCCACACACTGCATCTTCACCTGCAAATTTGCTGAAGATGCATTCTGTCTGATCACTCAGGCCAGTGATAAAGATGTGGAATAATATTGTCCCAGAATCACTCCCTATTGTACTTCACTTAGTAGTTGCCAGCTGGAGGCTGAACTATTCATTGCTGCCCTTTAAGCCTGGTAATCCAACTAATATCCAGCCCATTTAAGCCCATTCATCCAGCCTGTGTTTTTCTCAATCACAGAAAATGCTTTGCAATAACATGTCAAAAGCTTTACTCAAGATATTTTATCACCACTGCTTTTCAATGGAGCTCTCACTCAGGGTGATGGGATTCAGCTATAAGCAGTGGCTGGATGGGGCTTGGATAATGCAGATAAATTACTGATATCAGCCATCAGGATGGAGGTTTTCAAATGTCTCACTCCACAATCACACAGGATGTATTCCCAGACAACGTGACACAAACTGCCTCAGCCTGGGAAGGGGATTCTGTGCATGAGCTTTTCCTCATCCTTGGCTGAGCTGCCTGGCTCAAACCAAGTCTGGGACTGTTGGGGTCAGGGTGCAGTCAGAAGGGCACATCCCATTCCCTGACTGCAGACTTGCCACTCACTCCCTGTCAGGCCTGAGGATGGGCTGTGTTATCTCATCTGTGGCTTAGCACACTTACCATTAGCTCTTCAAAAATTAGGTTGAACATGTTGTTTTGGTCATATTTTATAGAATAGATCTACTACTACATAGTGTTGCCCTTTCTTCATTTGCAACCACCACATATAATTGAGCACAAAGAGGAGGTTTCCTGTTAAATCAGATGTGTCCGTGCTAATTTATTTTTCCTAAGGAGTCAGGTTCCTCAACTGGCCCAGTGTTGTGACAAGTCCCCATTCCTAACACCAGGGCCACAGCTGGTGGTGTCCTTTTCACAGACATGTTCACCCACCTGCTTTTGAACAAGGCTCTGCTTCCTTTGGGAAAAGGGTAAGTGATGTGTCCTGAGCTTCTGGGTGTGCAAAACTGAAATGGCTGAAGTTGGATGATGCTCATTTCAAAGCAAGATTCCCTCAAATTAATGTAATGTCCCAAAAGAGTGCATTACTAATCCTACTTCTGCACTTGTACAGAGAAAGTACAGCAAGGTCACTGCTTCTCAGCCCTCTTAATTAAAAAGCAGACCTCATGATATGCCAGTGTCCCTCAGGCTCGAGGATTTGCTTATCTCTTGCAAGCTCAGTAGCCAAAACTGACTTTATCTAGAAGTGGGATGAGAAGAACTGAAGAGCAAGACTTCCCACCCCTGGTAAGCCTTGTACTAAGCCTCACAGAAGTGAAAAGATGTCTGCAAGGTGATTTTTAACACAGTGCAGGAAGCACAAGAGTGTGAGGCATCTTAACAGCACCGAAGCATCCGATCACGAGTCGCCTGAGCTCCAAGTGAAGCCAGAGACTCCCATCAGCTTTTCAATTCACTAATGCCTGCAGAAATATTAAGTGAGCAGCAGGTAGAATCAGCTGAGCCCAGAAACTAATAAACTTGCCCAAACAAGTGGAGGTCTCTGTGTATTTTACTGCCATCTGTACCGTGCTTCAGCTGTGTGAAACAAAATACAGTCCGCTGGGATCCATGAAATTGTGTTAGCACATCAGGAACATACTTGAGGATACACTTGTATCCTCTCTTGTGTACACTCTTACACTTGTAAATAGTTCCCGTGGTACTATAACTCCTTGCCTGGCCTGCCAAAAATACACATCAGTACTTCAGAAAAAATCTGATCACAGTAAAGAAGTCTGGGAAAAGTAAGTTAAAACTTTCTACAGCCCCTGCTTCTAATGTAGCTGCCATCCTTCTGTCAATACTGACTCTCTTTGGGATCCTAATGACATTGTCTTTTCATTTGTCTTTGTGTACAGAGAATGTTAATAGAGAGATCACTATCTGTATTTATTTCTAAAATAATAGATATTCAAATTCGTTATGTACATGCATACCAAAGTTATGACAATGTGCAGCTACTTCTTTCTCTCTCAATATGGCAAAGAGAGCTGTTTAATGAGGTTATATGGCAGGGAAGGAGCAAAGAAAATGTGATAAAAATTTTATGGGGATTGGACCAATTAATCCATAGCTCTCACTAATGAGATTTGCATGGGCAAGGAATATACTGTTTGGCCTGTAATATTTTCTTGAGACACCTGGGATCATTTAGATCCTCCTTTTCTATTCAAAACAAAGGGAATAACTGCAGGTTTTCAAGGAGAAAGCTTAACTCATAAGTCTCCTTTGCAATTTCCTCCTGTGAACCAAGTATAAAATGGCTGCCAGATGCTCTGGTTATGGATGTTAGAGATTTATGGCTTCAGCCACAGGCAGTGAATAGAATAAGCAGCTAAATTTAAAGACAATTTTATCAGTATAAACACAGAGACATGAAAAAAGGAAGACTTATATGCAAGGAATAAACTTCAAGAGGAAAAGACCACTGGGAACTCAAGCAGGAAACTATGAGAGCAAATGGCTGCTTTCAACATCTTTTAAGTACAACAATCAAAATTGTAGGATTAAAATTCAAAGCCAGAGATGCAGTTTAAGGTGATGTGGCTGTTATTCTTTATAGGAGCCCACTTGGCAAACAGCCTGGACAATTGTCCTTGTTTGCCCCAAGTGTCAGAGCACACAGGGACCATGGATAAAACACACAAACTGCAGGTCAACGTGTCCCAAACTCATCATATTAAAGAAGATCATATGGCCATTAGCCATATGAAACAGTAACTGGTGAGTTATAAAGGGATTTCTGAAATGAAGAGTCATCCCAAACTAAAGGAGTGGCATGAAAATTTGTATTGCAGTAGAGAGATCTTGAAGGAAGAGGAGTAGCAGGGTGGGCCTGGCTTGGATCTGCCAGGAGTTGCCCTGTGGCATCACCAGCCTGCCCAGGCTGGGCCAAACACCCGCCCTGGGATGCTGCAGGGATCTGGTACCCAGCCAGCAGGGGACAGCACAGTTAGAAATCTGTAGGAGTTAACACCTGTAAATATCCAGTCCTGTGATCATCTGTCACACGACTGGTCCTGACTCTGAGCAGACAGTTCACCATTTGTCAGTTAATCATGTGTTGATAAAAAATGAATAAACTGCTTCTATTCTGACTTAGCTTAAACACCTAAGTAGGTTTTCCCCCTGAAACATCCTCTCTCATAATCTGTGACTTCTGTCATCTTAGAGTACCTTCACACAAGCCCAAGTCATCTATCTCCCACCAAGTTTTAGGTTCTGTGTTCTGGCAGATAAATAATGCATAGAATCCATATTTCTGGAGCTAAATTGGCCTCCTGTGGAGAAAGCAATTTGCCTATAGCATGTGCTTAGAGACTAATTTTGTTATGTTTTCCACCAACTCTTCCTTTTGCAAGCTATATTTCCCTTTCCCAAAACCAAAGTCACAAGGGCTCCCAGAAAGATGATCTCTCAGGAAAAAAAACAGAAAAGCAGCCAAACCTCTTGTCACCATTGTCTCACAAAAATCTTCGGTTTCCTGTTCTTCCTCCTCCGGAGATGTTATTTTGACTTGGGTCTAAATGTAGCACTGTGAAAGTCTCACACTTTCTGCATTGAATTTTATCCCTTCAAGGTTCTGTTCCATGGCACACATGGATGGTTTTAGGAGTGGGGATCTTTGGTTTTTCAGAATTTACTTTTGATGACCTTGGCAAGCTAGAACAGAGCAATGTTAAAACCAATGCACCACTGCAAGAAATATTGCATTGTAATTTTAGCAAAGCAGTAGCACTGATTTACACTTTTAATTGAATGCCACAAATAGACCTCTGCTGGATGAAGAAATATGGCTAACAGAAGCTCTTATTTTATTTGCTTTCCTCTTTTAATTATGACTTTATCTCTTTATGTGTAGAGACAGTTGTTAATTTCCTGGACTGTCACTCAGAAACGTTTAGGACAAGCTGTCTCCTCTGATCACACATTAGCAGGTATGATTCTTCCCTGATTAGCCTGGTCTGTGCATAATTAAAACTGGAAATAATAACAAAGCCAGATTGAGAATCATGATTGATTTTATTTTTTCCCTAGAAAAGCTGTTTGGGAGAAATAATCTCATATTTTTGTGTTCTTCTCATAAATTTTAGTTTCCTGGTCTTTGTCTGTAACGGTCATACTCCCGTTCCCCCAGTTTTTCAATAAAAATTATAAAAGTGGTAATTTGGGGTGATAGCTGTCATGAATAAAGTTGAAGTTAGGAAAGCAAACAACTTTGATTCTAAAATTTTGAGATTTTCTCACTATGATAAACAATTGTGTATTGGGCTGTTTTTCCCTTTAAAACATTTGCTACACATCTAAGCTTACTGAAAGCTGACTTGGAGACAGCACAAAGTCAAACTATCCAAAATCAAGGCATGTCCTTGGCTGCTTTGCTACAGTGGTTGAATTTAAGGCCAGGTTTGATTATCTTTCCTAGGATACAGAAATTGCCTTTCATTTCCCATGGGGAGGTTTGCATTAGATAACAGGAAAAAAATATGCTCATGGAAAGAGTTGAGAAGCACTGGAACAGACTGCCCAGGGGAGCAGTGGAGTCACCACCCCCAGAAGTGTTCAGAAAATGTGGAAATGGCACTTGAGGACATGGTTCAGGGGTGAATATGGTGGTAGATTCACAGTTGGATTCGGTAATCTTAGAGGTCTTTTCCAGCCCTAATGATAATTAATGATATTTAGTGTGGATACACTTAGAGTCTGTAAAAGCTCAGAAACCAGTAAGAAGAGCCCAAGTATTTTAATTTCTCTTTGCTTTCAACTTGGGTAAGAAAATTAAGCTAGGAGAATTTATTTTATCACTTATAATTATCTCTCAAGGCAAAATGACCAGATACTGGTTTGTAATATTCTTGTTTATCTTCTGTGTTGCTTATTGTTGAGAAAATTTAACTTTTCAACCAACTTCTTAAAACTTGACTTCCTCTCTCCTAACTGAGCAGCACAGAGGGACAGTGGTGCAGATGTGCTTGTTCAGGTGATAAAACCAGGGCAGGTGGGTCTCACGTTCTTTTAGGGATGCTCAGTTACAGGAGATGCCTCAGCTGGTCTTGGAGCATCATTAAAATTTATAGCACCGACAATTTGCCCTACTAAACAAGAATATTTAGAAGCAGAATTCAGGTTTCTGTGTAAAGACCACCCTTACAGGGAACAATTTTCTTTCTAATATCCAATCTAAACCTGCTCTCTTTCAGTTTGAAGCCATTCTCCCTCCAGTCACTCCAGGCCCTTGTAAAAAGTCCCTCTCCATCTTTTTTGTCAGCCATCTTCAGGTGCTAGCAGGCCACAGTTAGGTCACCCTGAAGCTTCTCTTCCCCGGGCTGAACAATCCCAACTCTCCCATCCTTTCCCCATAGCAGAGCTGCTCCATTCTCTGACAATCCTGGTGTCCCTGCTCTGGACTCGCCCCAACACATCCACACCTCCCTGTGCTGGGACCCCAGTGCTGGATACAATCATCAGACACCCCACAGAAGGAGTGTCTCTGAATTTTACCAATAACAAGTCAATTACAAAGGAACTGAAGCTATTCAGACTCACTTTACAATGCGCACAAAATGTTAACAAGGAGAGGAAAATGGAAACAGAAAACAACGCTTGTAAGTTTGCTAGACAAATATTTTCCCTTACAGGTGGCTTGGGAAAGCTCACAAATAGAATTGAGCAGGGAACATAGTAGATTAACTTCCACAAGGAAGTACAGTCACTGAGTTGTTGTTCTGGTTAGGAAAAAAAGCCTAACTTTTCTTTTCCTGCATAAGATCCATGTGGAGTTTGTTAAAGTACATCATCACAAGTCTATTAACTGGTTTTATCTTAAAAATTATTTTAAAATAACTTGAATCTATAGGAAATTTAAAGTATTTTTACACTATTTTGCCCTTAAAATACCAAAAGAGATAATTTTAAGGGTATTGTAGATGCTTCCCTTTATACAGAATGGATGCAAGGCTTGTTTTCACTGGAACTTTATTTCTTAACTGAGCACAAACAGGTTCTCCAGAGAAGTTGTGGCTGTCCCATCCCTGGAAGTGTTCAAGGCAGGTTGGATGGGGCTTGGAACAACCTGGGATAGTGGAAGGTGTCCCTGCTCATGGCAGGGGCTTGGAACTGAATAATCTTTAAGGTCTCTTGCAACCCAAGCCCTTCTTTGATTCTATGATTACCTTCCCTCCAAGTTGTTGGGTGTACAATGCCAACCCTTCCTGCACAATTAATCTGAGGTAAATTCAGATGATTTCTGGAATTATTGCAAAGCACTTACTGCCTCTGCAAAAGCAAGTTTAACCAAACTACAGATACACTGAGGTTTGTGAAAGCAGTGGTGCTATGGACAGTCTCAAGATGTGAATATGATGATTAGGGCATGAATAGTTCTGGACTTCACAGGAAATTTTACTGGATGAAATGAAGCTTTCTGAAAGAAAAATAAAAAAGGAATCACATCAGCTGGAATGTAATCTGTTTTTGGATTGCTAAACATCAATATAGATTTCATACTGGGTATTAGTAAAGTCAAGTGTTAAAACTGAGTTGCCTTTACTGTTGGACTCTGGTTTTGCAAGGCAGGTGAGTCTCAAAAACACAGAGACTGAGAATGGTAAAGTGGAGAAAAATCCCCCATGAACTCATTGTGCACTGCTCATTTTTAATGGGTATCTAATACTATTCTCCTCCATCCATGGGTCTAATTTGGTCTTAATAGAAGCAGTCATAGCTCCTGCTGAATTCGACATTTAAGTGAAATGATAAGGGGGGATAAAGGCCAGACTTGCAAGGTTATAGAATCTAGTGATGCCCCATTACACTCCAATTAAAAAGTGCTAAAAGTGACACTTATAATCATTTGAAAATGAATGAAAACAGGGCTGAGATGCACATTTTTGTAAGAACTTTTTTCCTTGGCTATGAAAAAGGAGGTGTTTGAAAAAGAAATACTTATTTGAGGATACTAAAAAGTCCATTCCATGATTGTTTTTTTGGTTTGTTTGTTTAGTTTTTTTGCATGTGGAATGAAAGAGGGGAGAGAAGAAACCCCCTATAATTGGTGAGTTGAAAAACTGGACTGCTGCACAAAGTGTAAGGCACTTAATCTAGTCTATTTTATAATCCAATATAGCAATTCACAAGCCACAGAGTCCCCCAAAAGATGTTTAAAATGCAAATTGCACTGATTTTATTTAATCTAATGCTTTGGATACCTGAGGGCTTTTCTTCATCCCAGTGCTTTCCATTCTTTGATTATACACTGTGCTCAGGCAGGACAGCAAAAATTCTCCCACCAACACTGAAGGAAAGTCACATATAAGGTCTGGCTTTTATTTTTCCATAAAATCCCTCTCAGCCCCTGTTTCTCATGTGTTTCTGAGTGTCTACCTCCACAGCCTTCAAGCTGTGGTCTGTAGTCTTGCAGTACTTTTCCTTGGTTTCTCAAAACAAAAAATTATCAAAGCCACAGCTCCACATGTGGTATAGGCAGGAGAGATAATTTGTTAAACTTTACATGTCAACAAACATAAATCAAAGGACATCAAA
The DNA here is from genome assembly GCA_026413545.1 of Cichladusa arquata. Lineage (NCBI taxonomy): Eukaryota > Metazoa > Chordata > Aves > Passeriformes > Muscicapidae > Cichladusa > Cichladusa arquata. Next base: position 105,567,294 of record JAOTQP010001546.1, read on the forward strand.
GAGTTCATATTAAGCTACAATTAAATAATTTGTGTGATGTATCATTTCTTCTTAATTTTACAGTTATGTAGCCCTCAGCTCCGTGGTTCAGACCTCAAGGCACACCTCCCTCCCATCCCTTTGCTGTCGTGGTACAGCTGCAAAATCCCCGAGTTGCTGCCATCCCCTGGGGCTGAGCTGCTCCTGGGATCTGCCACTCCTTCCACACAAAGGGAGAAGTTTGCTCAGCTCCAGCAGCAGCAGTGGCAGCTGAACGAGGTGGTTTTGTGCTTGTGAGCCCTCACTTCTCCCAGGTGAGCAGCAAAGCAGGGACTGCTGCCAGCACATGGCTGGGAAGGAAGGTGCAGGTGAGAGAATGTTCCAGCTTTGGAGTGTGACTGTTCCAGAGGCAGATCTGGCTGTGCCCCACTCCCTCTGCAGCCACCTCTCTGCAGTCCTTCCCGGGGCTGCCAGTCTCAGGTGACTGTGGCTTCACTATTTCTAACAAAGCAAGCCCTGCTTATTACTGAGCCAGACCTGGAGCATACTCTCTGCAGCACAAATGGAAAACCAAGCAAAATATATCAGCTGAACAACCTGGTGTTCCTAACTCTGCAAGGCTCAGCTTCTGGGTCTGCTTCCCCAGTCCTGGAGTCCGAGATAAGTCTTTCTTTTACTTTGAGAATTAATAGGGCTGAAGTAAGTAATTATTGAAAATTCTCTCCCTCAGGAGATCAAAGCACTCTAGTCATTTGCAATTGGCTTGAGGAGGGACATCAGTATTAAATGCCAGCTCATCTCCATAATGCTAAAGACTTCCTCTATCCAAGATTCTCAATGAAAAAAGAAAAACACAGAAAGAGGAGTGAAAATTTAACACCTAAGCCCATCTTTGGAGACTATTGACTCACAGAGGCTCAGAATGAGAACAATTAAGAGGTGATAAAGTCCAGTTCAAGGGATTGACAGGTCAACTGCAACTGGGAATAAGATGCTGGTAAACTGGGAGCCAAAAGAGAAAAACAATTTTCTAAAATAATCTGAATATTTTCTATGAATATGTATGGCTGCTTTGATTATTGTACTCTCATTATAGTGAGAAATAATGTCAGCCTTGTACTGAATAAGTGCAAATATTACTTTGTTTCACAAGTTTAAGAATAGTTGGACCTTCGTATGGGAAAACTCAGCCCCTGCTAACAATGATAATTTCAAGACATATCTAATTCTGCAATAACATCTCATGGCTGAATTTTGGCCATAATTGTTTGTTTTCCATAAAGTGAGAGGGACACCATGCTCAGAAATTCCCTGGGTTTCTGACAGGAATGCTTGAGAATAGAAATATCAGAAAGAAACAAACAACTTGGCTGAGCAGGAGGGTAGTCTCTGGTTTGAAAGGAAATTATGGAGAACAGATTGGGAAGGTCCTCACAGGGGACATTGCACAATGTTTTAGAAAGAAAAACAAGGTATGAATGGGATGACATGCAGAACAAAAAAATAGGAAGGCTCACATTTTCAAAAAAGGCAAGGGACTGAAGGAAATACCTACAGCTGTTGTCTGTGAAAAACAGGAGCACTGCTGCATATCCAGCCTCAGGCCAAGTCAACATGGTTGAATGTTGAGATCATCTGAGCCTTATGATGCATTGCTGAAATACCGAAATAATTATATATATGTGTGTATATATATATATATATAAAATACAAAACAACCCTATATGTCATAACATCATAATCATAGAAGGGTTTGGGTTGAGAGAGATCTTCAAAAACATCTAGTTTCAAAGTCTCTGCCATAGGCAAGGACACCTTCCACTATCCCAGGTTGCTCCAAGCCCTTTCCAACCTGGCCTTGAACACTTCCAGGAGCTGGACATCCACAGTTTCTCTGGGCAACCTGTGCCATTGCCTCACCATCCTCATAGTTATTTTTAGTGAGATATAGATTATAGTAGGAAATTATGCAATATCCTCCAAGAGAACCTTCCACTGTGAGAGCAGCACAATTATTTGTGCTGACTGCAGGGGGAAGGATTGTCATGTAGTCAAAGCTGAGACATGGTGCTTATAATAATCCTCTAATTTTAATACAGACTTCCTTAGGTGCCCACAGTGCAGCTCCACTGAGCATAGGTGTTTGTGATGTCTGGGGTTACCTTCCCTGGCCTGAGGATGACATCCCAAAACACACAGGTCTGCTGTAGGTTCACTGCTGCATCTGCCAAATGTGTCTGGTTATCTTTGGATACCCATTGCATGAGATTCCTCTGTGTCTGTGACTGAATTGAGCCCTGCTGTGCCACTTCATTCCTGACTTCTGAAACAGGTCTAGGACTTGAAAGAGTTTCTTTTCTGGAATGAGATATTTAGTGAGTTTGTTGGGCTCTGTGGGCAGGGTTCAGTCTCAAGTTCAGACAACACAAGAGTCTGCATGGAAATGTCTGCATGGAAATGTCTGCATGGAAACCACGTGTCTAAGTGAGCAGAGAGGGTAAGAGAGCAGCAGAGCTTGGAGGGTAATTCAGCCAATCAGTTACCAGGTTTAGGGAGATCTGAGTCACTGTTCCCAAAATAAGGAGTGGTGGTGATGTGTTTATATATTACATCTTTGGTTTTGGCAAAGTTGTTTCCCCTAGAGAAACCTTCTCCTTTTCTTTCTTATTCGGCAAATTGTGTTTTTCTATCCAACACCTCTACAGCAGGAGTTGTTTGTTTGTGTTTGTTTGGGTTTTTTTAATAGGTGAACAGATGTTGGTGGGCGTGTCTCAAATATGCACTCGAAAATGTTGTTCTTCAAAATGAAGTCTGAAAAGGCCTAGAATTTTTAATAATTTAGGAAAAATAAAAGACCTAGCTGCACAAGGAAAACCTTGCAAGAGGCTGTGAGGACAAATACTGCTGCAAAGCTGGAAGGAGGCCAGGAGAACACAGTAAGTCAGAAAGACAGAAGAGAAAGTAAATGAGGGAGTGAAAAAATAAGGCACAAGAGAAGACAGCTGATAGAAACACAGAAAAACAGGCAAAGTACAAACACAGACTTGAGGAAAGTGTAGAAACTGGAGAAGACACATACAAGGATGGTGAGAAAAAGAGCAAACCCTAAATCTGGTGTGCTGTAACACCAACTGGTTGAATGGGATGCTGAAGGAGAGGGCAGATTAAACAAAATTCTACTTTTGATAGTAAAACTGTCTTAAAAATACATTCCTTCTCCTTCTGCTCCCACACATATCACACATATTCCCACCTCCTCGGCTACACTGCTTGGAGAACTTCATTCTGCTTCCCTGCTCATTTTAAAGGGCTGTATTTCACTTCTATGCACCTTGTATTTCTGTATTTTGGTTACAGAGCAGCCTCATGAAGAGTGATAACGTGGCAACCTTGACCTGCAGAGCAGGAGGGGAAGAAAAAAACTGCCCATGCAGAGGGCCAGGGACTGTGATAGCTGCTATGGCTTTGCCACCACAGCCAACAGATTCAAAAATACTTCCTGACACAGCAACTCTGGTTACCCCATTCTGTTTCTCTTTCCCCAAAGCTGTTCCTGCTGGGGAAAAGCTGGTGATCCCAAAATCTGTGCTGATTCTGGCTCCTCATTGTAATGCATGCCAGGTCAGTAGATATGGTCATTCCTGAAAACTAAAATCATGGAATTTAGGGTTTTTTTAAATTTTTTTTTAATCTTGTCTTTACCAGGTAAACTGTTGGTAAGAATGCTACAGAGAAAACAGGAATACATCTAGAACAGCTGCTGTTTGAAGGGATGTGATTTCAGCCACTGTGTGTTCTACTCACATGTGGCCAAAGACACATTAAAAAAGGATTTAGCATGGTACTGTACCTGCTGAAGTCTCAATGCTGCAGCCACAGTCTGGCAGACTCCAGCCCTGGGGTTGTTCTCCAGAGGATAATGTCCAATGCCATCAGTCACCAGTAAAAGGATAAAAGGAGGACAGATGCTCCCCTTGTAATTGCAGCCATTACTCTGCAGCTCAGAGACCACTGGTACATGAGATTCCCAGGAATTTACTGAGGCACAATTCAGAACAGGGTTAATTCAAGTGCTGCCCACCAATAGAAGCTTGGCAATGACCATGTTTTAGGAAAGCTGTTGGTTGGGTACTCTCAAGTGGATCACCAAGAAAATGAAGGGATAACACCTTGAGAAGGGGCTGTGACAAGGTGAATGAGTAAATAAGGTGCTATCAGTTTTGATCACATTTTGATGTTGCTTTTCTTCACGAAACAGGATGAACATTCAAGGTTCTGTTGAAATGTGAGGATGCTAATGATGTCAGAGTTCAAGGAATGTCCAGACACTACTTTTAGTCACATGGTTTAGTTTTAGGTAGTCCTGCATGGAGCAGGGATTTGAACTTGATGAGCCTTGCGTCCCTTCTGACTTGACATACTCCAAATCCTTGCAATCTTACTAATGATTTCAGTGATCAGAAAATATTGAGAGGTTCTCTCCCCTGAGACAGCAAAAATTTTAATGCCTTTGTGTCTTCCTAGTGTCAAGACCTTTACAGGATATGGCCTCTGCAAAATGCTCCATCAAAGAGCAATCCAGGATAAGTGATGAAACACAAGGAGAAGGGTTAATATTGCACTGAGAAGCAGTGTATGTGTTTTACAGAAACAGATGGCATGTAGAAGTATCTGTCAGGTAATTTTGACCCAGATGAGTGTGACTCCTAACAAAGCAAATAAACTGAAAGTATTACTTGCTTCTTATTGCCTACAATTAATTATATACTTAGAGCTGGTGCCATAATTAGAGCAGAGGCCAGCTCTGCACCAGCCCTGGAGCTCACACTGCAGAAGCAGATGGAGCTTCTTCAGAGAGTTGTGCTGATCAGGGCACAAAGGTTCCAAGAGCAGAAGTTCAGCCAGAAAACAAGCAAAATATAAGGAAACAAAGGCATAAATGTTTGGATGCATTGGGGAAAGTAGCAGAGATTAAAACAAGCGCAGAAGCTTGATGACATCTGACAGAAAATCAAAGAAGCTTTGTTGGTTGCCTGTGGTTGCACAGTTACAGGAGTGGACAATTTTGTCCTTCTATGTCTTCCTACAAGTACAAACACCTATTTCATCCATAAGAGGAGATAAACAGTCTGTGAAAGTTGAAAGAGCTAAAGTTAGCACTCATAGAAAAGAGCAACTGCTACTACTTTGAGAGTCTGCTGCTTTTTGAGTTAAGTTTGTTTGGGGTTTTTTTTGGTTGGCTTTGTTTGTTTGTTTGCTTGCTTTTTTGTTTTGTTTTGGTTTTGTTTTTTGTTTTAAGCAACTGCTGTGAATTGGAGGACAAGGGCATTTTTGATGTTTCTGGAATTCTTTCTTGAAGCAGTGCATTGAAATATTTGATGTGACTAAGAAAATGCTCAAAGCAAAATGTCTGGGCATGGATCTTAGGATCTTCAGGATCCATGAGGATGTCTGGTGTTGCACATGGTTACAGTGCAATGTGTTAATCACTGAAAGCAGGTCAGTATTTATCCTCCATGTGTTGGAGTCAGACTCTGTGCACCAAGTGTCCAAGCACTGAAGGGAAATGCACACACTTGTAAATGTCCTCTATGTTTTATTCCTTTGGGATATACGTCTGCCAAAAAAAATAAGCCTCACAGATTATGCACAGGCAAGAGGATTGAGTCCTGGTGGCCTTTGGGATCATCTTATAACAGAATTATTCAGAGAACCTTGACAAACACTGGGAATAAGGTTCTCCTTGCCTCATGGGTAAGCAGATAAGCTCCTGTATTCACAGACTGCCCTGAGTATGGTGAGTCCAAGGTAGAGTTAACTATGTTTAGAGCAAATCATAAAACCCTGCTTGAATCTAGTGCATGATCATAACACTGGAACAGTTACAAATTTAATTGTGAAACTAGTGGTAACAGTTGGCCCTAAAACTCTTCTCTCTTTCCACCAAAAGCTTGATTTTGTTTTCTCTTTTTATGAAATGGCAAATCTGGTCCCACTTTTTTTGTCCTCAGTCCTTCATTAAGGCTGTGTGCCTGAACAGTGTGGTTTTTAATGAAGCTTTGTGACATCTGCCCCGTTCCATGGTGCAAACCAATCATAAGAACTTGCATGAGAAAAGGAACTATACAGGAACAAATCATGGGCAGCAAAGTAAAGTAAGGTTTAATCTGGCAGCAAATTGGGAAGTTCATGCATTTTGCTCATTAAAGCACCTTTAATGCAGCGAATGGGATCTCCTGAGGAGAATACTGCTCCTGTACATTAATTATAAGTGCCTTGTGGGAGCTGTAAGAGCAGCTTTGTTCGGTGTTACCTTGGTGCCTGACACCTTGCTGACACCACCAATCTGTTACCAAGAGTTTGCTGTGGAACTTTAAAGCTCTCTGCTTTAAGTGGGGTGTGATCAGAGTTGTAAGGTAAACTAAACTGTTTGTAAATAAAAATCTTCACTCCTCCCAAACCATGCTAACCTCACAATTTGTTGATTTAATTGACTTTTAGAAATTCCTGAGTCAGACCTTCTGCTGTGATTCACTGTGGTTTTGGGATGAAGCTCCACACACTCCAACAGACTCCAGTTTTAGTGGTTTAACGACTGCTGAACTTGAATAGAATTATTAGCTATGAGAAATATTATATTTTTAAAATAATTTGGACTGTTTTGAAACCCTGCAGTGGGATGAGGTGAATCCCAGTTTCTATTTCTCTCCACTGACTACAAATAAAAATGGCTGAGGGACTATCTTAAAAAGAGGCATTTAAATACGAAGCCAGTAAAATTAGATTAATCCCTTCTATTGTATCTGTGTATCTTATTTCTATTTAAACATTCCTAATTTGGGAGGCTTGGGAGTTTATTAATCATTCATCATTTGGGAGGTTCAACAAATAGAAACTCCACCTAAATTTGCTCCTTACATAGAGCATAAAAGACTATTGCCACTCTTTTAGGTTTAGAGGAAAGCCTTTACTGCATTTAAAATAAATATGTAAACATTGCACAGTGGTTATCTTGTTCTTTATAGAGATCTGCCCCGGTAATGATAGATAAATATTTACAGTTATTTTTATATTTTAGACTTTTAGCTGACAGAAACAATCATCAGGGTGTTATTTAGCAGCAAGGACTTCAGCAGTGTATCCTTGAGCAGTGGAAGAGCACTGCAGAGCTGAATATTCACTGAGATTCACTGATTTTATTTCAATGCATTTTATTTGGATGAATGTGCTCTAATTTTATATGGAGTCCCTTCTAAAGCTCATAAAACTCTATGGATTAAAAGAACCATAATGAACTACGTTCTATTCAAAACATTTACGTCTCCCTCGATCTCTGATGTGTACAATTTTAAGTGCCACAGTTCTGATGATAAAATTCCCAGCAATTTATATAAATTGCAGCACTATTGATATATTTTAGTGCTGAGTTTTTTAAGGATTACGTTAGATCTCCACAGATGCACACATTCATCTCTCATGAATTCTGAGTAAGAGCAAATTCTGATAGTGGCCATATCAAACTGTACTTGGGATCAGCTTACAGTATGAGAGCTGCATGTCTAAAAATTCTGTTACATTTTATGCTCAAATTACAGTTTGGAAAGTTTTATTCTCTTTCTTGTTTTATTCTATACTTTATTCTGTGACCTTCCCAAACTCTATTAGCTGCCTGAGCTAAATCTTTGTATAGCGCTGTTTTACTTTCCTTGCTTGTGGCAACATTTCCAATTATAAATAATAAATTACAAAGTAAAAAAAAACCCAGAAATATATTTTTATATGTAGATACTTAAAAAAACTTATCAAAAACAGGTGTTGTGGTTTTTTTGTAAAGAGAAGCACTAACAAGCATGAAAATAATAAATTAATAGAGGTCTAGGGAGCTTTAAATCTCTTTC
>JAOTQP010001546.1:105584651-105621362 GCA_026413545.1 Cichladusa arquata
AGAGGAGAGGAGAGGAGAGGAGAGGAGAGGAGAGGAGAGGAGAGGATTTATTCACAGTAAAATTGAAAATCTCAATAGAAAACTCAGCAACACACTATGTTTGGCATCTGCCTACGTCTGTAGAACAGATGCTAAATATTAGTAGAGGAACGCTTAAGTAATAATTAAGATTTCTCCCTAAAGAATGTTTAGTTTCTCCTGTCAAAATTTATTGTGAAGACACTAATGGAGCTGCATCTAATTGCAGAAATACCTGGAAATTTTTCTATTATTCTTCTGTGCTCTTTTGGATCACTAATGAACAATCTGCAAACAGGATGGCAGTGCTGACATTGGAATTCAGCTTTAAAATAAGTAGACATTCAGGTAGTCTAATATTCTGAGGAGAATAATTTGTCTGCCTTCAGCCAGAAGCCCAAATCTTTGTGCTGAAGGTGTTCACTAGCACAGCAAACAGCAGAAAACATCAATGAAATAAATATTTGCTTCCAAGTTACTATGAGGAATCCAAAAGCTGTGGCAGTGACAAGTATGTTGATGTGGAGACCAGGACATGGACTATGGTGTAGGTGTGTTTCCTTAATCCAATTTATCAGTGAATTCCCTGAGAAGAAACCAGCTTTTGAACTGAACAGCCAGCAGATCCAGGCTGCAGATATTCTAATCACTACAGCATTTTATTCTGGCCACGTGATTTTTAAAATTGTATTTATTTTTCCTGTCATTAAATCTAGCAAGATGAAGGTAGCAGGAGGTGAAGTATTTTGTTCTGATTCTATTCTCAGATTCAATAGTTCTATGAAATTTATTTTCTCAGCAGACAAGAATTTTTATGTTCATCAGACTATGATTTTGTTTTGTTGCTTTCCAATCTTTGCTGTAGTTAGAATTAAATTGATCAAGTCCAGAGGAGGCCACCAAGATGCTCAGAGAGTTGGAGCACCCCTGCTGGGAAGACAGGCTGAGAGAGAGAGGGCTGTGCAGCCTGGGGAAGAGAAGGCTCTGCAGGGACCTTACTGTGTCTTTTCAGTACCTGAAGGGAGCCTATAAAAAAGGATGAGAACAAAGATTTTAACAGGGCCTGTGGGTACTCGTTTTAAACTGAAAAAGGAGTTGATTTAGATTAGTTTTTTTTAGAGTGAAGGTGGAAAAACACTGGCACAGATTGCCCAAAGAGGCTGTAGATGCTTCATCCCTGGAGACACTCAAGATCAGGTTGGACAGGGCTCTCAGCAACCTGATCTAGCTGAAGACCTTTGCAGGGGTGTTGGACTAGATTGTCATTAAAGGTCCCTTCCAATCCAAACTATTCTATGATTCTAACATTCTATGTTTCTATGACTCTATGATTCTTTGATTCTATGATTCTATGATTGATTCTATGTTTCTATGTTCTATGATTCTATGATCCTATGATTCTATGACTCTCTGATTCCATGATTCTATGATTGTTTCTATGATTCTATGATTCTGTGTTTCTATGATTCTATGACTCCATGATTCCATGATTCTGTGATTCCATGATTCTAGGATTCTATGATTCTGTGTTCTATGTTCTATGATTCTATGGTTCTAAGTTTCTAGGTTTCTATGATTCTATGTTTCTATGATTCTATGCTCTATGACTCTATGATTCTATGACTCCATGATTCCATGACTCCATGATTCCATGATTCTATGATTCTGTGTTCTATGTTCTATGATTCTATGCTTCTAGGTTTCTATGATTCTATGTTTCTATGATTCTATGATTCTATAATTCTATGATTCTATGATTCCATGATTCCATTATTCTATGATTGATTCTATGTTTCTAGGATTCTGTTCTCTGGCTCCATGGCCAGCTGGCCTGGAACAGCTTTTCTCTGAGCTATCAAACTTCTCAGTCTCCAAGGAGGATGGCCACGAACAAACTCATTTTTGAGAGCAGTTTCTGGCTCATACTGATTCCCAGCCATGCCCAGGGCTCGTTTGGGCCAGTGCTCACTGAGGGGAGGCAAACACAGGATGCTGGAGGTCAGTCTGGCCTGCAGAATGGTGCTCACTGGAGGTCTTCTGCAAGTGCCACCAGCTCCTTGGAGAGGTGCATCTGCAGTGGGACAAGGCTGTGTCAGTATGAGCAGAAATACAAGTGAGCTCACCAGGCAGCACAGATCTGCTGGTTTGTGAAGGATGAGGGCAGCTAATTCCTGCTGAGCTTGCAGCCAGACTGGGAACAGGCTTTGTGGGAGCTGGAAGAATACAGTGAACTATGGACCACTCAGTAATCATTATTTCTGCTGCTGCTGGAGTCTGATTTAGGGGAAAATTCCAAGTTAATTGGATCAGCCTGTGCAAATCACTAATAAGGGAAGCACAGTGCCCAGCCTTTTATTGGATTATATATTAGGCACAATGAGTGTCATGCAGCAAGCAAATTCCCATTTTTATCATAAAACAGGTGGTGAGGACTCCCTTTCTGTCATCTTCAGGGAACTTTTTCAGTGACAGCTTTGTAAACTTTGTTCAGAGCCAGAAAGTATTTTAAAAATCTAGCAATGGCAAAGAAATACTTTTCAAAGAGAAATTCCCTGCAATACAGTGTCATTGTTGTGCTACATTTTCTTTTGAAGTGCCAGCAAGAAACAATTAAGGAGCAGCACTTGTAATGTATAATTGATGGTTTGCAGGTATCTAAAAACTTAGAGCAATTAGGCCCAGGGTGCAACATTACTTATTCATCACCATCTGGAACTTATAACTTTATAAGCCCTGCTATAGTTTATGTTTGTCTGGCAGAAATGGCAAATTCAGTGTTTAAGTGCTGCATTATGCTGCAGAAGGTAAATATTTAATGGTGTCCCAACATAATGCAGCTGACTGGGATAAGAGGAACATGTTCTGTGGTCAGAACACAGCATGTGGGTACTGCAAAATATAAGGAATAGAATGCCCTCTTGAGACAGAGGACAGAGAATAGGTCCAAATAAATCCAGAGCATTTCAATTGCATCAATAGAAGGATGTGTCATTGATCCTTGGGTCACAGCATGCATTATGTGGTAACACCTGGGATTCAACTTTAGATATGATTCAGATGAGTGAAAGAGTATCATACCCTCTTTTTTTTGATGTTTGAGTAGATGTGGAGTAAGGATGCGTAGGGAATCTTGGAGAAAATATTTTCTTTTAAAAAAGGAAAGTAATTTTATCAAGCATCAAACCTGTCCTAGTTGCTGTTTTGACAAATTTCCTACTGGAAAACAAAACAAAACCAAATAAAATCAAACCCCAAACAAAAATACAAGCACAAAGCAAAATGAAAGCAAACCACAAATCCAGAAAATTTTATTTTATGAGTCTCAAAGTTTTCCAAGGGGCATAGTCCCTTCTTGGGCAGTGAATTAATTTTTCTTTGTTGTATTAGCCCCCCTTAAAGCCAAGGAGCAAAATCTGGGTGAAATATTCTGCCTGGATCTATTCCAGCATTCTCAAGATCTTGAGATCAAAGTAATGTTCAAGAGATTGGCTTGATTTGTTACTAGAATATATATATATATATTTGGTAGATGACAATGTTTTGCCCTAAGGGCTGCTCTACATTCATTAAGTGCCCAGTAGTGTAAAGCATCTGTAGGGGTAAAGGTCCAGTTTTAGCTGTTCCCATTAAAGAAAGGGACATGTAGGACACAATTGCAAAGAATGGTATTGTACAGTAGATTATATTGACTCACAGTGTGATTCAGGGAAGTGCTGTGTTGTTCTGATCCTCACAGGGAAAGTATAACAATAACCATCCTGGATTAGTACTATCTGCAGTATCAAACTGAATGAAAGCAGTGTTCACTTTCCTGTCTTCATTTATTATTTCTGATTTGCTTAGTTGCCATCTTTCATGCACTCTTATCCATCCATTTAATTGATTTACTTGATTTGTTTCAAATGCCCTCCTATAAATCTATAGTTGTACAAACAAACTGAACTTTCTTCTGCAACTGAGTTAATACACCAGCACCTTCACTCATTCAAATAGTTCTGGCTCTTGTGTCAGTCTACACAAGAACAGAATCATGGAATCATAGAATGGTTTGTATTGGAAGGAACCTTAAAGATAATCTTGTTCCAAACCTGCTGCTGTGGTCAGGGATGCCATTTACCAGACCCTCATCCAACCTGGCCTTGAGCACTTCCAGGGGTGGGGCAGCCATGACCTCTCTGGGAAAACTGTGCCAATGTTTCACCATTCTCTAAGTAAACAATTTCTTCCTAATATCTAATCAAAACCTGCCCATTTCCAATTTTCTATCATTGCCCCCTGAATAGAATATGTTACTGCCAGTGTGAGTTCCAAAATGTTGTTTTGCAAATAGCTCCAGTTCCTGGGATCCAGTGATGACAAAAATGCTTTGGTTTTCATGGTTACATAGAAAAACCAAAAGATATGACCTATAAATTCTCCAAACCTGAAAGTGACTAAAAGCAGCACTTGCACTTGGATTGTTATTGCTGTAATCTCCTAATTTATTGTGGAGCTCAGTGCATGATGTGTAACTGTTTGAGGATAATAATAATTAGCCTCTTCCCTGTTCAACATTTTATCTAACAACATTACAACCCTAGCTGAAGCCCTAAGCAAAGAGAAACTTTGCTTTCTCATGTTCTGCTGCAGAAGAGATTAAAAGTATGCATTATTAGTATAACAGCATAGATTGTTATTCTCTCCAAAGTGCCTTAAGCATCATTTATTAACATTACTAAAACATTTAACAGCACTTCTAAAAATTTGCAGGACAGGAAAAAAGTGCAATTTTCACCTGGTAGATTCTCCTGTTCTGGGCAGGACTGATCTATATTGGTGCCTTCTGCTTTCAAACATCTTGTGTACAGAGGCTGAGCACTGAGACATACATCACACGAAGCTGGAGAGTAGCAGTGTTTATCACAGCAGGCTCAGGGGTTGATTAAGGTCTCTCCAGCCATGAGACTTAGGTAGCAGCTGCCAAGGTCTTCATTATAATCCTTTTTTTTGTTTGTTTTTTTTAGGTCTGTGTATACAGTGTCTGTGCAGGAGAATTCACTGTCATGAATCAGACGAAGGGAGGTGATGCCCTCTGATGTCCAGACTGAACTTTCTGAGAGAGTGAAAGAATCTCACATGAACTGACATTAGCACCATCCCAGGGAAAAAAAAAAAAAAAAATTGTGGAGGAAGGAAAACACAACCTACCACTTCACCCCAAACACAGTGTCTCCCTCTATTTTTGAGGAACCGGAGACATCCCATTGTGGTCCTTTCCAACCTTACCCATTCCCTGCTTCTATGATTTACTTGGAGGCAGCCATCCATTAGAGAAGAGCTAATGGATCTTTTCTTCCATCAGTCCAGTCTGGACAGAGCAGGACTGTGCAGTACAGCAGAACTCTGTGTTCCTGGCACCCAACACTATGTCCCAGCTGTGCTGTGCACGATATTGCAGGTGTGCTTGAATCCAGTGGGATCACTGAACTTCAGTTCAGAACTTCCCAGACCTTCAGAAACCAAGGGATGAGCATTTACAGCCAGATTGTCTCAGGGGATTCAGCCTCCTCCTGCTTTCACTCAGGATTCCTATAGGATCAGGTGCATCTGAGGGGAAGATGCACTGCTGAATCTGCAGGGAAAATCTCCCTGAGAACTACACAGCACACTGATTACCAGCCTAGACATAACAAAAGTGAGTAAGCAGCTCTGTGTTCCTGTTTTCCCATGTGGCCTTATGCCAGCTGGGATGGATCAGAGATTTGACACTGGGAACTGCAGCATGGGAAGCTGACCATAAATAAAAGAAACTGTGAGGCAGTTGCAGCTGCCAGGGAGGGCTGCAACAAAACTTAATTTACATTCCATTTCAAGAAAGGTCAAAATTATGATAACCAACAACTTTTAATGCAGTCATAGATTAGGAAGGCTGGAGACTCCTATCTTGGAATAGCCCTTGCCATAGATGGTGGGCAAAAAACCCAAAAAAATCCCAAAAAACCAGGAATCTAAACATCTTCTAAGTGTACGTTATTTATGAAGAATTTGAATGCAAACATTCAAATTTAAGTGTTTTTGTCCATGATGAGTGTTTGTTTATGTCACAGATAAATGCAGGGATAATTTCCTGCCTACTCAAGAGCTAAACTTCAGCAGGACGAAACCTGGCAAAGAGATGTGTGCTTATATCAGACACCTGCACCACCTCCAAAAGGCAGCAACAGCCTCAGTGGATCACAATAAATGCAGTGAAAATAGGGAACTGATTGAGAACAGCAAGCAGAAGTAGTGCAAAGCAACTTAGCAGGGACTTTTGATCTTTTTTGTTAGCAAACAATGACATTTACTGTCATGAGCTGCAGAGGTCATCAGCTATCCATCTCCTGCATTGGGTGTCCCCTGGCTATTTTTGATTGGATTCCCTTTCATCAGGAACTACAGACCTGTGCTGTCCTCTAAAGTTTAGCTATTGCATCACTTTCCCTTGTGCAGCCTTTGTTACACAACTATTTTTCCAGCCTAGATTTATTTGTGAAGGTCACAGAGGACTGGCTGTGATAAGAGAAGCCTTCACTTTGCTTCTGAATTGTTCTTGTTAATTCAGTGCTGATTGAAGATTGATACAGCCCTGGAGATCAAAGTCTCCTATTCCCCATGACAGCTCAAGCTTCTCCTCAGGGCACTTTTGGCTTGACCCAGAGGTAGTACAGGTTCCAAATGCATTAAGTCCTTCACCCTTTTCAGATGAATCTCGTTGCTGTAAGTTTTGGTAATGGTTTTGTGCTGTGAACGTCTGTTCTCCTGAAATTGAACTGTCATCTAACTCCTTCTGGTCACTTGGCTGAACTCAAATCACAACTGAGAGTGCTCTGGAAGCCAGTTCTATTATTTTTCATAATCATTCAGTTGCTGAACTACCCTTTGAATGTTCAGGCACAGTCACTGTCAAATTTAACACCTATGAGAAAGGTGGCATTACCTTTCAGTTCATTTCTGTGCAAGTAATATCACTTGTTTAAAGCTACTCAGAGCCTGAGATACTTCAAAATCTATATACAGGAATTTAGATGAATAACATATAATTTGAAGTAGAAAGACCAGGCCACCTCAGATAAATTGCTTTTCCACATGTACAGATCAAGCACAGTAACAGAGCAACAATATGGCCATAGAAAGTCTTGTTGGGTCATTTTACCACAGAAACATAAAACAGAAACAGGACTTAAAATTATGGAAGATGTTTGGGATTTTTTTCTTTGTTATTAAAATATTTTTTTGTGTATGCAGATAGACGAACAAGTACACAATTTAAAAAGAACATACCAATCTGTTATAGATTTAGCACAAAATGAAATTTCTGTGAATTTAAATCCTTCTTCTACATTTGCAAGGTGACCAAAAGTTATTTATGTGACTTTCTTGTGGTTTCTTTTGAAGGAATAATGCTACTGTTATTATTAGCCCCAGATCTCTAATATTGAAAAAATACATATTTATTCATGGAGAGATTTGTCATTTTACAATTTGAAGTAAATTTCTTCCAGTCTTTGTCTGATGCTCCAAAACCCGTAAAGCACTTTTGGGTCTCTGGTTTTCAATTGGTTTTGGATATTGGAAAAGGTAACATTTCCTTGGTTTTGCTGGAATTCAGGGACTGCAGGTCTACTTGACACTTGTGAAAAAGTGCTGAGGAAAATAGCTCCCCATGCTTTTCCATGTAGGCAGGGGACCATCATCCTAACGTGGCTGTGAGGAGAACAAGCACAGTTTGTAGGGCTTGCAGTGTGCACACATTTAATGGATTTGCCATCCTAAAAAATCTCAGAATCTTGGAATCACAGGTTGGAAGAGACCTTGAAGACAATTTTCTCCTGACTCTCTGCCATGAGCAGGGACACCTTTCACTGGGCCAAATCACTCAAAGCCCCATCCAGCCTGGCCTTGGACACTTCCAGGGGTGGGGCAGCCACAGCTTCTCTGGGCACCCTGTGCCAGGGCCTCAGCACCCTCACAAGTAATTGATTTTTTTCCTAATCTCAACCTGCTCTCTTTCAGTCTGAAGCTCCTGCCTCTTGTCCTGTCACTCAAGGCTCCTGCAAAAAGTCCCTCTCCATCTTTCTTGTTGGCTCTCTTCAGGCACTGGAAGGCCACAATTCAGTCACCTGAAGCTTCTCTTCATAACAATCCCAGCCTTTCCTCGTGGGAGAGGCTCTCCATCCCTCTAATCATCCTGGTGGTCTCCTCTGGCCTCACCCCAAAAGGTTCACCTCCTCCCTGTGCTGGGGGACCCCAAAGTTGGATGCAAAATTCAAGGTGGGGACTCACAAGTCTTGGATGACACATGAACAGCACAAATAATGAAAAGAGGCTGAAGGTTAAATCTGAGGACAGAAATGGGACCTCACCAGGACCTGACAGAACAAAGGAACAGGGCCAGATGAGTTACACAAATGTTCCCTCAGGGATCTCCCTCTCTTTTTGACTTACAAGTAATGATGATACAATTATTTGATAAACATCTGATGATTAAGAATATTAATATTTTACTTATTTTTGGACTCACGGCAACTTTTCTGTCCTTCAAAGAAAGTTGTTGAATGTTCCTATGACTAGAATGGACACTCTGTCTTTATGTTTGTAAAACTCACATTTGTAAGAAAAAAATTTTCCTGTCAGCCAGCTCGATGCTTGAGATCTCAGTTATGGAAATTTACAACAAAGAAAGAAGATGTATTTTATATTTGTACAGTCACAGCAAAAGCACGTATTTTTCTTCTTTCCTAAGTTGTCATGAGCCTGCTTATGCAGCTGTGAAGAGACTATGCTTGTCACTTTTGCTCTTAAATCTTAGAACAGAAATAAGTAAGAAATCATTGGGCTGAGGCTGGCGTAGTGCAGGAGACACAGCACCTTATAATTCTCCCAACAGAGGACCAAAGCAGGGCCAGAGCAGGCAGAAATAAAACCCTGTTCACATTCATGCTCTTGTTCCCAGATTGTCTTTTCCATCACTAACAGAGTATTTATCTTAATTTTCTGTGGCTTCAGATTCATGTCTGCAATATAAGTTTATAATGAAGGCTGTGAGGAGATCCCAGCAGATCAAACTTCTGCAAGAACATCCTTAATTGTGCCTGCCCCTGTTCAGCAGCTCGAGGTGCCTGCTCATGTTCAGCTGTCTTGAGGCCTCATTAACAAATGTACAGACTTATATGAAGGCTTTTTAACAAAGGTGCAGGCACTTGGATTTCTGCAATCCTATCCAATCTACTGACTGAACTTTTTTATATGATGAGGAGTAAAAGGCTTCCTAGTCATTCCTTACCTGAATTAGCATTGCTCCAGCTTTCACTAGAATATGTGGTTTCATGACTGTTCCAAGTTCATAGTTGTTCCTAACATCTGCTTTTTGATTTCTTTTCTGGAAATACAGTATCATTTCTTTCTTAAAAAAAAGAAGAAAATTGAGGAGTGTCCTGACATCCTGATATTTGCCTATGGATCATAGAGACATTGTTTCTGTTAAGGAGGAGTATTAAGATATTTGCATTCACAGTTGAAACATAAAAATATGTTTGAACTGTCCTGTAACAACACTTAGTTTCCTGCCCACACAGCATTTTCCTCTTTTCTCTAGCTGTGAAGATACTACAGGGAGAAGTTCTGCACAAGGACTAGAAACTGTCATTGTGTTTTTCAGTCTATTTGCAGTGTCAGCTGGGAGTGCTGAAAGATACTTTGCTTTTTTATGGTTAACTGATGCCCAAGCTGCCTGGGACAGCACAGTGGAAGCTGCCTGTTAGAGGTGTATTTGCATCCTTGTGTACATCTAGCTATGAACATTAGCAGCCTGACATCTCCTTTGTTGCAAACCTAATGCTATTTCACACTTAGTAGGATTTGAAAATTGAAATGAGAACAGTTTAAGTAAATAGTTTATTGTTGGGCTCTTCTCAGTGGCAGGTAGAGAGCCAGACCTGCTGCTGACAGCTCTCCAGATCCTGCCATCAGAGGTCCCTCCTTCACCTGGCAGCTGTCTCAGGCAATGAAATCAGTTTCTTGCCCACCATTTTCCAGCACAACCAAAATCCCTGTCTCCAGAAAACATAAGTGGCTCCTGTATCAGGAGGCCATAGGTGGGCAGAGATGCCTCACCATATGGTATCAGCTCTTTATGTGAACCATACTAAACATTCCTGAACAATTATAGGCAAGGCAATTGCAAAGACAAGCCTGGAGAAGCATAATGTTCTTTTCTGACTGCTTTCTCAACTACCTTTATTGAATATAGGCTGTTGTAACAGATGCAGGCATTCAGATTGGCATTTAATTTATTCTCTGAATTAAAATAGGGTGATAGAGTTTAGTTCCAGTTAAAAAATTGCCAGCACTCTGTCACTAAACCTTATTTCTATCAAATTCATATTAGGATTCAGCTGTTTACAATTAGCTGAGCTTCCCATGCACACCACCTCAATAAATAGTTTAATAGCAATGAAAAGACCATGTGGCAAGAAGGATCTGCCCTTCTTGGGGAAGAATAATTAATTATGTAGAGAAATTGGGCTGCAAACAGTTTACTTGAAGATTATATTTCTCCTGATTTTAAGTAATGAGCTGTAAAATCTAATCAATGTGCCTCCAAGGGAGCAGTACCCTTGGGCTAGAGCTGCCACCACTTGATCCGTCTACCTGGGAGATTTCTGGCTGGTATGGCATTGGCTTTGCTTAATTAGAGATGTTACAGCTATACAGAGTCTACTGAGCACAGAGGACATACAGAAATAAAAATCTTGCAATAAAGAGATGTCAATCATGAAAAGGAAAAAGAAGCAGATACGAAATTAAATCGTTTATATTGCTTTTTCACAATCTGTTCCTGGCTTAATAGTTTACTTCATTAAAACACAAACTAAAAAAACAACATCTAAAAAATATCCAACCCAACACCAGAAACTAATGAAAACAGAAGAGCACACCCCAGAGTTAATAGAAAGTTTGTAGAATTCAGGGGGGGAAATGTAGTGTTCAGTTAACTGGTATGAGGCTACTACAGAGGGCTGTTTGCTGAAATGCTGAAAAAATATTCAGTATCTGAAGTTACTGGAACTTTTTTTGTCAGGAGTTGTGAATGTAGGTACTATGAAGAAGATAAAACTAAGTTTCACTTGAGATTCTTAGTCTAAAGAGATATCAAAAAAGCACCAAAGTTAAGCTGT
The DNA here is from genome assembly GCA_026413545.1 of Cichladusa arquata. Classification (NCBI taxonomy): domain Eukaryota; kingdom Metazoa; phylum Chordata; class Aves; order Passeriformes; family Muscicapidae; genus Cichladusa; species Cichladusa arquata. The sequence continues at coordinate 105,595,868 of JAOTQP010001546.1, forward strand.
TTTATGTGAACCATGATATAATGTAGCTGATGTTAGGACAGGTGAAGTCCTGGGAATCCATGTGATGACAATGAGGCAAGAAGGACATAAGATATTTTAATATTTTAATCAATAGGAAGCTGCCTATTACAGTGATGATGGTGATATATTCATTAAATAAATTGTCCTCTGATTTCCTCTGGGGATTCTCACAGGACAGTGCTTGGTCCATATTAAACTCTCAGACTCAAACAAGGAATGAGGCAATGATTGATGTATGAGCTGGGGATCAAAATTTGACCTAGTCACTAAAATGGAGAATATCTAAATTGAAGTACATGATATTTTCGCTGCATTTCACACCTGTGTTTCAAACTGCTGTCCAGAGAAAGCTTATTTATTGGTCAGGAAATTCTCTTGTCAGGAAAGAATCCAGTGGTGGCTGAGAAGATAGAAAAAGAATGTGCCAAAGGAATATCTATTCTGTGATGCTGAAAGCTGTACAGGAGTTAATGGAGGGAAATGAAATGAGGAAGTCCAAGGGAAAAATCACAAGCTATTGCTCTCTCCATGCATATTAAATATGCACAATGAAGACAGATAGCTCATAGCAGAGTCCTGGTACTAGAATATTTCCATATAATATCTCCAAATGAAAACATGTAACTCAAAGCTGCAGTTTCATAACAAAATTTCTCTTTGCTTATTCTTCCTCCTCCCCCAAGAACACTTTATTTTCATACTGCCAATCTGAAAGATATACAGGAGATCAGGTTTCCAGAAAAGTCTTCCTCTCTTTGCAGGCATCCTTAATAAACTAGAAATAATGACATTTGTGGCAGCACAAATGCACCAAGGGTAGAGCACATATTAAGGGAGGTTCCCAGAGCAGCAGTTTTTGCTGAAGCTGGCCATTTTTGTATGCTTTTATCCCTATAACTGCCTGTTTTCCCAGGAGACATCTTATCAGGCAAACATTGTTCTGGCATCCCAGAACATGACAGACTGTCATTAGATAAAGGAGAAGGTTAATAAAATAGAAATCCAGGTTACAAACAATGTTTTAGCCATCCCATGGGTTGTGGGGAAGCAAACAGCAGACTAGTCAAATGCAGCAAATTACAGTCAGCACAAGAGTGCCAAGTATCCAGCTCCTATTCTATAATTTGCACATGCCAGCAGAATCTCTAATAATTCTTTTTTAAAGATATTTGGACTGAGTTTCCTATGGACTGCACATTCCCCTTTCAATATCCTGATAGTCTGAGAGCACAGTGCATTAGGAATGGCTCCCTCAGAACTTATTATGGAAGAAGAGAATAAGCAGGGAGGGCTTTTTTCCTATTTAGTTCGGTTTTTTTCTTAAAGGATTTCTGCAAATGCCTGTGGATCTCAAGTGGAATTAGAGCACAGACTGGGCAGAGCAAGATTGTTTCTCTGGCTCATCTCTGATTGAAGAGTTTTCTAATTTATTATGTTGAAAAGTGATGCTGGCAACTGCAAAAGATACTGCAAAGGAAATATGTTTTTCTGCTAAAGAGTGTTGAGACATACAGAAGTTAACACTGACCTCAGGCTTTTGTGTGAGGTGGAAATCGAACATTTCAATGAATCAATATGGTGAGAAAAGGATGCTGCTTAATTAGTGGGTTGGAAGGTACAATACACTTTTTTTTTTTTTTTCTGGTGGCAGATGGTGACAGAGAAATAACTTCAGCTGCCATGTGCATGACCTGAGCAGTGCACTGTGTTTTCTGGTGTTTATAGCAACATCAAGACTTCAAATTGTACTTGAAGAAGAAGGTAGGAATTGGTTAAGATCTTATAAGATTATTTGATCTTGTTTTGAGAAGAAAAGAAAGGAATTAATGTCATGAGCATTTAAACCTGAAGTTCCCTAAGGGAAAATCATGGGAAGTTTATTGCAGAGGTGGAGGAAGATACTGGAGTGGATCATAAATGTGTTTACTGTCAATGCTGATTTACACTAACTCAGGATTTGGTCTCACATATCTATGCTGGCAGATTTAACTCTTCTGAAGGAGATTTTGTGTTTCTCTACCTCGGCTGTTGCATTTGTGGATGTGATTTCAAAAGAGGCAATACAGCTTAGCTTTGTCCCCTTCACACTCCCCAACTAAACCTGCCTTGAGTTTTGTAAAAGCAGAGTTAGCTTCACCTGGATTTTGCCTGAAGATTCTGTTTTATTTCTGAGGTGCACAGGCCAGAAGAAAAAGTGAAAAGCAGCTGATGTTGGATGCTGGAAGAACTACCTTACATACAAGGCATACCTTTATTTCTTAGAATAAGAAGTACAGGTGTGATTCTAGTGCATGATTGGCAAGGGAAGACAGGAGGTGAATGCTTACAAGGAGGAGAGAAACTGAAATGACAAGGACACAGCAAGGTTTTTAAAAATTACTGTTGTGTCTGTCAGAAAATTTTCTGGTCTGCCCAAGATGGCAAAGAAAAAACCAAAAAAACCAAGAAAACAAAACCTTTCTGCTGGCCCTGTCACCTAACTTTGATATAACTATTCCATACACAAAAGCATGCAACACTACTCTCTCAGGAGACTGATCCTGAAGACTTTCTGCCAAAATTAATAGACTGTCTGCATGTTTTAATTCATCCTTTCTCAAATTTTACACCTGAATTCAGGGTCATCATATCTTAGTTAAAATTGGAGAACTTGGTGTCTAAATTTTTCAAGTGCATGGACTTGTCCCTCTTAATTTTTGCTGTAACTAATTTTTTACCAACCAAACCATTCTATGATTCTAAAGGATAGAAAACCAGACACTGCTTCCAAGTCTACCTTTTATGAAGTGTTAAGTTTCTCTGCAAGTTAAAGTTTTCATGGCAGTCTCTCCAGCAGAGTGTTCAGGGAAGCATTAGCCTTCTGGGTATACTTACAGCTTCTGATTAAACCCCTTTATCTCAAAAAAGGAATCAAGTAAAGCTTAAGTGTTTCTCTTAATCAGCACTTCAGCGCATTCTGGAAGGTCTGTGTAAAGACTTTGTTGTCTTGCCATAGTTTGCCTTATTCCCCCTATTATTTCCTGGCATTGATTCTTTTCAGAAGAAAGAAAAAATCCTCTGTGTTTTGCTACTGTAACATCATTTTGATCAGATATGCTGGTAGGAACTGGATATAAACAATAAGATATATAGAATCTTTCACAAAGGCAGTGAGGATCCATCTATATGGGATTTTCTGCTCTCAGTGGAAGTGCTAATGACATTTCCTTGCTGCTGCTGCATTATCAGCACTCTGCAGGAAGAGAAGAATTTCTGTCATGCAGATTTGCTGCAGAGAGCAGATTTGCTGTGGGATGATGAGGCTGCCCAGTCATTTTTGCTTTATTTTTCTTTTATCATTGATTGTGAATTAGACACGGAATAGCTTCTGGACAAGGCAAGCATTTCCTTGTAATAAAAGCCCAGCGCTTTCAGTAGAGACTCAAAAAACCTTCTGTGGTGTGTGTGTAGAGGAACAGGTGACTGATGGGGAACCTGTAATTCAGCACCTGCTCCACAGTTACTGGCCTTTCAGAAATCCTTACAGTCAGCAACACAGTGTAGAGGTGAAGTAACTTAGTCTGCATGCATAATTCTACTTTGAATTCCTAGTATGAATTAGAAGTAGTCACAGAGATAGCTGTGGTAACTATAACAGTGGAGGTTCATGCCATAGCTTGTATTTTTATGTCTGCATCTCAGGGGTGATACTCTTTCTTAAACAAAAACATTAAACAGACTTTTAATCATATGCATCACAGAAGTAAAAAAAAAATACTCATAAAATACCTACTGAATGCTACAGATGTGTGAGCTTGGCCTCTCTGGGAGAAACACAAGCTTTTCTATCAGCTAATTTAATAAGCAGTGATTGCATCACCATCTCTTATTCCTACAAATAGAGAATATTTTTCATGGCTATAGATAAATCATTCCAATGGAAAAAATGTTAAAAGGGATACAACACCTAGGTCTAAAGCTAGATGAGTAGAAATGACAGAATTTACTCCCATTAAGGAGAAAAGCCCAGAACATTCTTTACGAATGAAAACCATTCACAAACCAAAAGCTTTGAAAGACTGAAATACAAGCATTAATCTCCACTACATCATAGACCTACAGAATGGTTTGGGTTGGAAGGGACCTCACAGATCATTTCTTTCCAAACCTTCTGACAGAGGCAAGGACATCTTCTACTAGAGCAGGTTGTGAAATATATTACTTTATGCAGAAAAGATAATCAGATCCAAAGATCCTGTGTCCAGTGCTGTATGAGAAGTCAGAGATCACAATTGTGATTATTATCTTTGTCTTTCCCTGTCTTTGACATATTTTTTAGTGAAGTTACTTCATGAATATGGTTTAGAAATATTTTCTATTCCTAGTAACTGTTTCTACATAATTCCTCAAACACTGAATGACTTTCACTTGGAGTTCAAGCCCCTTGACTTAAGGACATGATTTTCTGAGCAGATGTATTTGCCCAGTATGAAACAATGTCCTTTAAAGACATTTTATTTTAACAAGAATGCAATAATTTAAAAATAAGATGCCAGTCTTAAGATTTTAGCCATCTTCCATCTGTCTCTTGCACCAGTATCTCCCCTTTAATTGCTCACAAATGGTTTTCAGCTCCAGTTTAAGGAAATGCTTTTAATCTTCTAAAACTGTTGGGGCATATTTACAGTTATACACATGATAATTTGACAAACAAAAGACTTCTCAAGTTCTGAAACATCTTCTAACACTACTTTGAAAAATGAGATCTAAGAAATTATCTCACCTAGACAGACCCAGAAAACCCAAATCTCCTGGCTGCACTGCCTGCAAAATCAGTTTCTGTATTGTCTGGAAAGATGGACATTAAGGGTTATTTTTTCCAAGGTAGGTGTTGCTACAAAATGCAGTGCTATGTAGATATATTCAAATTAGTTTCAGGTAAATTAACTTGTGAAGCAGCTAGGCCACCTCAGCTAAGTGGGATGTTTTAGCACTGCAGAGGACTGAGCAGACATGTGTTGTTTTATTCCTCTGATACCCAGTCTAGTCCACTGACAGTTTTTAAGGCTGCTCAAGAATCACATAATTTGAATAATATATTACCTAGTAAGTGTTGTACAACCTGCTCCAACTTAGATCACCCATTTCTGTTCCACAGTTATAGCTGTCAGAGGCTCAATAACCACAAATACAGCATATTGTGAAATCTGGGCTTTGCACAAGAGAGCCAACAAAACTTTGATGGAGACCATCAGTCACTATATTCCCTTCTGGGGCAAAATGTATTATACTTTGGGTTTCTAAAGAAGAAAACATGGCAATGCAAATTAGTAAACAGTTGAATGAATGAGAATTTTATCAATTTTTTTTTTCATGCTTGTTGCCAGACTGTTTTCCATTGGAAAATGTAATTTGAATTAAACCTTACTTTTTTGCTCATTTGTAATTTAAGAGGGGGAAAAAAGCTCATGAATTTATAAGCATTTGTTCACAAGGTTCCCATAAAAATGAGAAATCTTTTAAAACAATGTTATTAGAATAAAAAAAAGGATAGTTCGGATTAGATGCTGCTAATTTCCAAGATTCTCTTTTATCTGTAAGTGCAGCCTGCAGGCTTAAAATCCTTGCAGAAAAGAATTCGTAATGGAATAGCTTCCTGTGTGAATCTTATCACAGGCTCCACTATTCCATGTACATAAACTGTTTTGGCAAGAAGTCTTTTGAAAATCCTTGGCATTGGCATGACACTGATAAAAATGAACGATTTACAAAATCATATTAACATTCATAAAGAGGAAATTAAGAAAGCTCTTGATTAAAAACCTGGTTTCAATTAACTAGGGTCTAAATATTAGCTTAAAACATGCTGATATATTTGTGAACTTTATCAGAGTACTAATGTAGATAAAACTGACATTTAGGGTGGGAATCAACCTGGGAGAAATAGGGCTTGATTCAGACCCCTAAATAGAAGCATCTCATGTCATGTGAGACTCCCTGGAATGGCACAGTGTCTCCATAGGGATGTTCTGGATATGGTAGGACATACCAGGTGGCTCTGTGTTTAGACAGATGAGCTGCTTTCCCAGCTGCAGTGGCCAGATTGGGCTGATAGAACGTGGGTGTGGTGTCATTGCCTGGATGGAGTTGCTGACAGGTGGGGTCAGCAGCTAACAAGCTAAGACCTTCTGCTGTAGTCAGTGAGATCAGCTTCAGCTCATGTCCACATGAAGCCATGATCAGTTTTCAAGAGGACCAAGGGGTAGCAGTGGCTGTCACAGAACCACAGAAGGTGTGTGGCCTTCTGCACCAGGAGCTGGAGAGCTGCTGTAGTGACCACGATGCCTGAAGAATTTCTCTAATTAATGCACCTGCAGGGCCTAGATGGCCATGAGCTTTCTTGGATAAAATGCCTAAAATGTGGGTAAAACTCACCTACATAAGCACAGACATCTCGTGCCCCTATGATGCCTTGAAGTGTCCTACTCACCTTCACAGACTGCTTCATTAGGGCACAAGTTTTCCAGAAGGCCTGTTCACATCTGCTTTGTGGAAAAACTCTAACTTTCCTTGCAGGTAGCTAACTAAAAACATTTCCCAACTTCTCCTAAAGTCTTGTGGCAAAATTTCAGCTCCGGCTGAGCAAAATATATGCTCCATGGGCAAGGATGGCACTTCCAGAACTGGCAGGCTTGTTTCCTTGGTAAGATTAGTGCCACATTACAGCTCCAAGCAGAGCAGGTAAATGGGCCAGGAGCTGCTAAATGGGGCATATCCTTAGGATATCGTTAAAGGTGCATTTCTTTAGTTGTACAAGACTGAGACTGACCTGGACTATTCTGAGATACATTGTTACTTACACCTGATGTTACCAAAACAAAACCATTTAATTTAAATGTTGTCATCCTTCAGTGTGTCACATAAAAGCTCTAATTCAGCATCCTCAACATTGGCAATTCTGGATGTAAGATGTACTTTGTCAATGCAGGCCCTTTCAGAACACAGGTATGTATTTTGCTAAGTTGTATAAACACAGACTTCTTCCTTAGAAAACCTGAGCAGTTTGTAGTTGTTTCCTTTCCTGTTCTACTATGAAGTTATGAGCATAAACAAAAGATTCAATGAAATAAAACTAAGAATTCATTTAAATGCTCTATTGAACTGTAGCATATTTTAATTTCTCAGGCTCTATTGATGATCTCTCACGATGCACTGGCCTTTTGATCCATAACAAAGACTCTTATATAAAAGACATAATATACAAGAATGCACACACAATAATGCCTAGGGAAGATTAGACGACTAGACTAAAAAAAATATGATTCCTTAGTATATTCCCAGGTTTAAATATTTCCCAAGAATTGTACAGTTTCTGTGCATTTAGTAACTTTAGAGTAATACTGTTTTGACCAGTTTTCATTTGAGCATGTGCCAGACTTGTGGGATTCACAACATCCATTGTGATGGTCAGGCTCTCCGTAGCTAATTGTGTTTGCTGAGAAAAATCACTTTTGCCTTTGATTTGAATTTGTCTCCAAACAGCTTTAATAGGTGACTCTTAGCTCTTCCTGTGCTAGAGGAGGTAAGAAGCAATAATCTTGTATTGACTCTATCCTTGAAATTCATTAATTTTTATTTCCTTCAGGAGTAACCTTTTCCAGGCTGAAAAGTCAAAGCTAGTTCTACATGTCTTAGTTGCTTTTAGCAAGAAAGCCAGTCCACACTAGGAAACATCCATTTCAGCCTTCTCTGCATTTTAATGGCTTTATTATAGCACTTATGAGGTACTACACACAAAATGTCTCTCTGATAGTCAGCTAAGGAGAAATTATAAATATCTTACCTTCTCTTCTGGATTATTTTTCAGCACTTCACCAAAATCAAGCCAAGTAAAAAATTCAAATCCATCCTGGAAACATGGTTTCAAGGTGATGAAAAACCTAATGGTTAAGGATACTGTCCCTTGCTAGATTTCTTCCAGACCACACTATTAACTAGGATTTAGTAGGATATTGAATAGCTATCACACCAAGAGAGAAGGAACTGCATCCTAGAGAGAGAAAAAGACTGGAAAGTATATAGGGTCACAAGAGAGGAGTGATAGAATATGACCTCCCATTATAGTTATATGGAAAAACCAGTCAGAGAATATTTTAAATGTGTTGACAAAGTAAGGGCAGAAAGGTTGTTTTCACTAGGGTCCTGGCACTGGTGAGACTAGTGATGGAGCATAATATAAAGTGCTAATACAAAATGAGTTTTAAATTAACACTGAAATCCTCTGCAAGATGATGCAGAGCCATGATTTTTTTTTTCCAGGCTGAAAAATTATATATTTTTGGTAAAATTTGTTTATCTGATGAACATAAAATACCGTGGCTACCTCTAATTTATCTGCTGGGAGAAGATGGCCTGCAGTGGGGATTTTTTGGTTGTTCTGACCCATGGTTTCCATGCTGCTTGGAAGCCAGGATTTTATTTACAAAGAAGTCAGAGTGTGGGTGATGGGAGGGGAATGACATATGCCTTAGTCTCATTCTGATAAGGAGCTGGGATGGTGCCAGAGTGCCATATAGACAGAGCTTAAACACTGGCTTCGTTGCAGAATACATAAACCTCTGCTGGGAGGAAACACCAGATATAAAACGGGTCTTTAATCTTGCAGACAAATTCCAATTAGGAAAGCACCACACGCCTTTTTCAGCAGGCATGATTAATCACTGGAACAAACCACCAGTAGAATTGATGAATTCAACCTTTCTTAACGCCTTTGAGTCAAGACTGTACACACTCCTGGAATTTATGTGATAGCCAAACACATGTTACAGTCAAGTACAATACTTGTTATTGAGGTTAATATTGTGGGTAATTTATTATTTTTTTTTAATGCAGTGGAGGTAAAGTTAGAGGTCTTTTCAGCCTTGGAACTCTTAAAAGCTGATAAAGACTCTTATTATGGACAGCACTGCTCTGTTCTATATGTGATCATCCTCCCTGTATTCTTATCTTGCACTTGCCCTGTGTTGTCTGTGACAGAGTTTCCATTTGAAATTTGAGCTCCTTAAATTTTTTAAAGTACCTCCATTCCTAAATAAATGAATTATTGAATCTAGTAGGAACTTAGTAGATTTAATAAGAGACCCTAAACACTTAATTGGATTTGAGTCCAAACACATTCCGACAAGCAGTAAACAAGCAAAATTGAAGTAAAATAACCTAATAGTCACCAGTAAGACTCATTCTATGTACCCTTTGTTTTGTAGCAGTTAGTTCCAAGCACAAAACTTGGAAGTTCCTCGGTCACCAAATCAAATTTCTTGATATCTTCAATAAGTATTCGAATAGCTGTTTTCATAAACTAATCAAACTCCATTTTCAGAAAGCAAATTTCATTGTCCTAACTCTAATATTCCCCCCTCCATCTTTTCCATAGTCATATCTCTATTTTCTTTTATTCCAAAATCTAATGACTATATACTCACCTTGCAATTTTCAGCTCTCAAAGTCTGTCAATAACTGATTGTTCCTTTTCCATATTTAGCTACTCAGTACTTGTATCTCTCTGGAGTGTAGGTGCCCATACATTTAGGCCAAGTAACCATACAAGATTTAGTCTTTGTTTTCCTAAGCTAAATTCTTTTACTTACTCCACTTAAAGACACTCATAACATCACTGTGTTGGCCTGCATTATTCTTTCAGTTGGAGTTGGTCTTTCTTAATTGTGGATGACAAAGATACTCTAACTGAAGTCTCAGGAGGGCTGTAGATGATAGTAGGATCTCTCTACATCTTCTGAAAACAGGCAAGCTTTGCATTAGCCTTTTCCACAGCTACATCACATCAGTGGCTTGCAGCCATGCAGTCACTGTATAAGACATCCAAATCCCTTTACTTTTCATTAATTGTGACTGATAAATTTCCACCTAAAAGTAGAAATTCTTGTTATCGGTCCCTGAGGGCACAAGCCTGTACTTTGTGCTATTGGATTTTATTCCTTTTCTGGTACTCCAGCTCTCACAATCAGACACTTTTCCCAATACTGTATCTGGCTTCTCCCTGGCATGGCCAGCACTGCCTATCTAGTTTGTATTGACAAATTTCAGTGGTGGGATTTTTTTTGTTCTTAACTTATTAGTGCTCACTGCTCTGTGTTATTTGTTCTGAGTCTTCATTCGAGGGAATGAATGGTGATCAGTGCCAATAAAACTGTTGCCTGAAAGAATGCTCTTGTAACCATCTCTACAGTACCAGCAACTATTGACTGATAGACTTTGAGCAATACTTACACAAGGATTTCTGCTTGGTCCTTAAAAGGGGTGAGAAATGAGGACAAGGGGCTTCCATTCCTGTCCTGGTAGTGACAGTGAATGTGGCCCATTCCCGTGGGGAATGCACAGGGGTTTGTCAGGGCACACAGAGGCTGGCCAGGTGTTAGCACATCCTCCAGGGCAGGTGGCTAGTGCTCCGTCTCAACAAGAAAAAAACAAATCTGCAAAGAAATTGTAATCCCCTCAAAATGACATGTCTGCAAAAGGATGTAATTTGCTCATAAACCTGCACAGGGATTTGCAGATTACCTTCCAGCCCCACCTGTGGGTAGCTCATCATGCTGATTGCATGTCTGCCTGGGGGATTATTTTCAGGTTAAATTTCCTGTTTAAAATCTGATAATGTATGTTGATTTTATGTTTAATCTTACAAATTATTTGGATAATTATTCAAATATTGAGTAAATATTGTTGACACAGGACAGTGCATATAAATTACAATATAGCTCTTTGTTGGATATAAATACTGTGAGTTCACTCATCCTGGGCAGTTTATATAAAGTACATAAATACTCACTAAAAAGCAAAGATTAAATAATCCCCACTTATCACAAAAAGGATACCTTTATATGTCCATTTGAAGGCAAATTCTACCTACATTCCATCTCAGAGCATATAGATAAATGCATTCTTTGGTGACTATAGAACTTAAATATGAAGACACATTACTGGTTTCATTAGAAGCACTAAAATATTTGATTTCAGAGACTGGATCTTTGTCACAAGGTAAATTATTAATGTTATTTGGCATCTAAAATTATTTCCAAATGTTTTTATTGCTATATATTAAATTAGGAGAGAGTAGAAAGGAAAGAGTACAGTGTGAAATTGACTGCCAACTTTTAAATGAGATTGTTTCTCCTGAGACTATTGTGATTGGAACTTGCATTAGCAGCTCATTGAAGCACATATATTACTTCTGACATATGTCATAGTTAGATCTTTTTATTGATGCCAAAATGCTTTTTAAAGTATCTCCACACAAGAATCCTTCCTAGAAATTGTTTGTATTGCAATTATGACTTTTGCAACACTCCAAATATATATTATTGTTGTGTTTCATGGATATAATACCAGCTAGTAATATTGTGGGGGTTTTTTGCATTGTTCTTTGTTTTGCAAATATAGAAATGTATTATTTGTGATTTTCTTTCCATTTACAAAATGTTTCATTACTTACCAGAATAATGAATAATAATCTCTTTCAATATTTCTATTGTGATACAGAACTGTACTCTCATGGTAATATTTGCTTATTGCCCTTCCCAGTATGAAGCTGCAAATATTTGACCTTGACTTAAAGATTTGGGTGGAATAAATACAAACTACTGCCTGAATAAAAACTATAATGTATATGAAAAGACTGAGGTCTAAATCTTCAAAGGCTTTAAAATACCTCATTAACATTTTGATTTATGTTTTCAAGAAAAAAAAACAAACCAAAGAAACCTTAATGTATATTGCAATATCTTTATTTGTGTTGATAGTACCTCTAAAAAATTAAGTTAGAAGGATCAAGAGAGAATCTTAGGTTCTAAGACTACAGTCTTGAGAAGAACTTTGTCCAGTATTTTTGGGTCAAACCTAAGGCTGGACTTTGAACCTTCTTTTGCTTTTTTTGGTACATCTAGATAATTTTTGTTTTAATCTGAAATGAACTGACAAAGGACTTGGATGCAAACCACCTCAAAAAGCAAGTCCTGAGAAGTCTTTTAGCACAGTGATACATCCTCCTTCCTTGCCAATCAGCAGAGATTATTAATTTTAAATTAATTCTGCAGAAAAATGTTTGCTCAGTTTCTGATTTGAAGCTGGTTTAGACCAGCCTACCCTGAAGCAAAAGAATGAGTTGCTAACTGCCTGGAAAACTTTTGGCTTTGTGTCTTTGCAACATAATCTTGATCCATAGTATGGCTTGAAAATGAGATACAGATCAACATGACGCAAACTGTGGAATTCGTTTCACCTGACCCCAGTCACCCGTTCTCTAATTCTATGCCTTTGAAGTATTCTTATAGACTCCTGACATGGACAGGGGTAACAAAAGACATTTCTAGGTTGCAAACAATCTATCCAAAAATAGTCATCTAAAATAGGTTAAATGAATTCTAGAGCTGCCAATTTTTCTTCATTGACTATAAAGGGAGGAAAGAGAACATCCCTCTGAGGAGTACTTTATGATGCCCAGTATCTGCTGGCAAATGTCCAAATTAAACACCTCTTAACTACATAGCTGAATTGTTCTTTGGGCTCCACAAAGTATTGACAAGATCTTTTCTCTGGATAGATATTTATGCTCTTAGTGTCCATAAACCCAGCTAGTTTAGTCACTTAAATTTTGGTATCTTAATCTTGAACTCAGCTGAGTTGAAGGGATTTGACACAGTTGCTTGTAAAATAGGCACCTACCATTTGAGATATGCTCAAAATATCCCCCCAAAAAATCACAGAATCATAGAATGTCCTGAGTTGGAAGGGACCCACAAAGATCATCAATCCCAGCTGTGTAAAATATAGCCCCCAAAAAATCACACCACATGTCTGAATCTGCATGGGGCTAGCAGGAGAGATAAGAGGCTACAGATGGACCCATGTCCTCTGTCCCATCAGGCTGTGGGACACAACAGACCACAATATTTCAAATGGCAGTAGATGCCTCAGCTTGAGGCACACTCTGCGTGTCAGAATCTAACCTACCTGTGGCTAGTGAGTCACTGAAGGGGCTTTCTTTATATAAAAAGACAGAAAGTTTCTAATATTGGGAAAGAAAGAGTGAAAGACCAAATTCTGGAACACAACAGAACTAGTCTGTTGTGGAGTCACCTCAGGTTATTCACTAGGGAGGGGAGATTTCAGAGAAGTTTCTGTGGAGTTTCTGCTCACTGTTATAATTTAAGTACAGCAATTCAGGACAGGAAACTTTAATGATAAAGGACTGGACAAGAAAAAGCACAGTCATAACAGCCTTGATGATTTGCAAGTCATAGTTCAGGTCCCAGCAGTCACAGCATTTAAGAAGCAACATTATAATAGAGTTGGTCATGTATGGATGCTGCTTGTTTTTAATGTCTTTACTGGACCCAGCTTGTCCATCCTTTATTTCTCACCTGTAAGATTAGAAGCATGTATCTTGAATGAAACAACATCCAATGGCATGCCTCCAGAAAAATGGCACTTGGGAAAAATGCATCCTGGAGTTTCCTAAAGAAATCAAAGCATCCAGATTAATTTGTGCTTCCCTAGTTTAATTTCCATTGCAATTCCTCCAATGGCTGTTCCCATTTGGTCAAGGCAAGCACAGGCAGGGGTCTTTCCAAGCTGCCACCTCCTGGTTTGCACACATCTGATTTTGCTAAAGATCTCTGCATTTTCCAGTGTCAAGCCAGGACAGCCTGCCCTGCAGTCAGCCACGCTCCCCCTCCGAACAGGAATCAAAGGCTGCCGACTCTTTCCGTGTGGGGCTCTCGCTGCCTCCCTCCTTGCACAGCCTGTGTTAAGTTCTGCAGGGGATGTGCAGCCTGATATAAAACTTTCCATTCAGACAAGTAGATTTGACAGATTTGTCTGTTTATTAATAGACTAAGTTCAGCAGAATTTAAGAATTTAATGCAAATTTATTCTTGGCCTATTTTCCTTTTTGCACTTTCCGTCTCTGTTTTCTCTCCTGTGCTTTTTCCCTGGCTGTTCACATTCCCTGATCTCCTTGGGTCCATATCAACAACATTAAGAATTGTAATCTTTTGATCTCCCATAGCTCACTGGGTTAGCTTTGCAGTGAAGGAAGGTGCCAGTGGGGCTGGAAGCCTGTAACCTTTCCTCCTCATATTGTCCTTGTGGGAGGATTATTGATGGCACACCAAGGGAAGTGCCAGGCCCGCCTCCCCTTCAGCAGGCAGAGACCACATTTGCAACAGCAGAGATAAACTCCTGGCATGGGGAAGGGCAGGATTATAAGAAGCCAGCTGAAGTTTTGCAGTGTCTGCACTGGCAGTGATTTTGCAGTGGGGGCAGGTCACCGTGGTGGACATTTTGTGAGGAACAGTGGCCAGCAGCCATCTTGTCCTGGCTGAGGGGAGGATGGCTGTGTCTTGGTGCCTCCTGAGCCTCTACGCTAGGGCCAAGCAGAGAAAATACACCAGTTCTGTCTAAATTCAGTCATCTTTTTAGGTATGGAGAGAGAGCCTGGGGGACAGAGGAATGTACTTCTGCCTGGTGAGGGAGTGGCATGGGCTGCTGCAGTCCTCCAAGGGTAGCAAGAGAGTCTCAGTCCAGCCAGGACTTTTCCCAGGCTCTGAGCTGTCTTAGCTCAGATTCTCTCCCAGGCTGTGAGACTTTCTCAGCTCCAGCCAGGATTCTTTCCCAGGATGATAGCTTTCTTACAGATAGAAAGGAATTAATAACATAAATTAGTACCTGGTGTTGACTGTGGGACAATGTGTGATGTATGTGACATGGGATGTTTTTTTCTGTTGCCCAATGAACTGCTGTCCTGTCTTAGTTTCACAAACCATATATAAATATAGGTCAGGCTTTCAATAAAGTGCTTTTTTTGCCCAAGAAGAAGTGTGTTGCTGTTATTCACCACTCCTAGTTCAATAGTGACATCTCAGAACTGCAGAATCGTTAAGGCTGGAAAGGACCTCCAAGATCACCAAGTCCAACCTTCAATCTGGTACCACCATGTTCATTAAACAACATTATGCTTCAATATCTATTCATTCATTTAACACTTCCAGGGATGGTGACTCCAGTGCTTCCCTAGGGACTCTGATGCTTAACGACTCTTTCAGTGAAGAAATTATTCCTAATGCCCAACCTGAACCTCCCCTGGTGCAACTCGAGGCCATTTCCCCTTGTCCCATCACCAGCTGCCTGGGAGAAGAGGCTGATGCCCAAAGGTGCACTGTTCCAGCCCCTCCTGCTCCCTGAACCCCAGTGCAGGGGTCTGGCAGTCTCTTCCATGCCGGAGGATCTGAGTACTGATGGATGCTGCAGGCACCTGCTGTGTGGAGCCCTCTGCTGCTGGAGTCCTCCAGGGATGGCAGCTGGAGAATTGCTTTGGCAGGACACAGGAGCTGGGTCCTTCCCTGCCTCTTTCTCCTCAGCTGTGGGAGGAACAAAGCAGGCTGAGCCTGCTCTCCCCTCTCAGCAGGGCAGGAACTGCTGAGCCCATCAGGATGTACCTCACGGGTCTGAGTCTGAGCCAGTCGGGTTGACTTTGCTGATACATGGATCAGAAGGACACAGGGAGCTGTCATGGACACTCAGCCTCACCTACCAAGGAGCACTGACCGAGACAGTTCCCACTCTCCTCATCGGCTTTTAAATGAGATGGAACATATATAGTTTTAGGAAATAGTAAAACACCCCAGCTCAGTTAAAAAAACTAATTACTCTTTGGGAAGTGATGGGAAACTGCTGATGCCACAAGGCCTGGTCAGTGTGCTGGCAGGGAGCTGCCAGGATGCTTGATCCACCCAAGTACACGCACTCCTGGGAGCCAGGAGGATTCCCACCCCCCAGTTCTCCGAGCCCAGAAGCAGGATTGAGTCCTGTGGCATGGTCAGGAGAAGGGATTTTGTTTATCACCCTCGCAACTTTGGTATATTAATAAAAAGCCACATTGGGCTGTAGTCTGAAATATTACAACAAAACATTCTTCTGAGGAAGAGGAGTCTTTGCCACAAACTTTCTACAAAAGACTCTTTATGCCTATATGTTTTCTTCCTTCCTGTGACTCAGACACCTTCTGTTTTCAGCACTCAGTATCCATCTTCAGACAATAAAGGCAATAGGATGTGGTGCAGCAAATATGTTATCATAATTCAGAATTACAACGTTTTCCTTCGTTTCCCCTTTTAGTTACTTTTGTGTTCCAACTGATTTTACAAGAACATATTGAACTCTTGTGAGGGTTTTTGAGACAAATAAAAGTCTCGTGGCAAAATATTCTCAAAATATCTAGAGATCTAGATGTTCTCCACTACCATGATACGGCAACAACACAATATTAAGTTTGTTTCTATTTTTATCAGGGAGTTCACAATTGCAGGATCACTTCTGTGGTTTGAGATGCAATTTTACTTCTTCAGCTTCTCCAGTCTTCCTTTGAAAGTTTTCTGATTGATTTTAAGGTGCTTCGGCTGCCTACATGACACAGAGCCAGCCAGGTTCAGTCTGCCATGGGATTTGCTCCTTCCTGGCCACCTGGATGGAGATCCCAGCTTGACTGAGTGTAGTTTCCATGGTGGCAGAAGGACTCTGGTATAGAAGCTGCCACTGTAGTATGCAGCTAAAATAATTTTCAAAATGTTTTTCCACACTTGCAAGCTATTTCCTGCAGAATAGTGAAAAACAGTAGTTGGAAGAAGACAAATTAACCAGCATTTGCTGAAATTCTGCAAGTCAGGGTAGTTGTCTGCAAATGCTTTGGATGTCAGGGATATCCATTGACTCACTGTGACTGTTGTAAGATCTGAGGGTCACCTAAACTACTTCTCAAAGGTTTTTCACCACCCAGAGTTTTTGAACAATGCAAATGTTTCCTAATAAATAGAGCATTTTAGCTTCAAAGTTCTTTCCTTGCCAAATAATGAGATCATGGAAGCTTTGTTCTTAATGGATTCTTTATGCCTCTTTTATGCTTTGAGATGGATCAACCAAAACAGAGCATAAATATTGTGACTGTCCTTTGTTCACTTGTTTGTAATCACTCTTTAGCTCTCTTAAGGACTTGAGGTATATTTTGGAAAAGAGGTATAATTGCTCACACTCTGTTTGATGCATGTTGGATCATGCAATTACTGTTAAGTGGAAATGTTGTGTAGGCACTGATATAAATAAATAGCACTTTTTAAAATCTCCCAACTCTCAGTTTTTTAAAATCAACCGCTGAGGAGCAGAAGAGCTTAAGAGGCTTTTAAAATATTTATTAATTTTGTATTTTCATTTTTGTTCTGTAAAAACATTACCTTTTTGAAAAATTGCATTGAAAAGAAATGTAACATCCTCTCAAAACCTTCCTTTTACCCATCAAACCTAGAGGTCTTTCTTTTTCTATATGCATGTCAAAGAGAGAAGACAAAACAAAAGTAAAACAACTGAGTTTTGAAAATATCTTAGGTTTTGGAATTACTTAAAATAATATTTCCCTAAAAATCCTACATTTTTCTCCTGAATTTTTGCTATTTAAACATGATCACAGACATTTTTTCTGACTCTTTTTTTGACATAACCTAAGCTATTGGCATTAGAAGGCAATTCTATGTTATCTTATTAAGTACCTACAAAGCCTAAATATTTTTTCCTTTCATTTTAATCTTTAAGTCTGCATTAACTCTCATTTGTTCTTATTCTGAGGAAAATAAAGTATATTTCTGGAATTCAAACCTTGATCTACCAGAAGAAAAAATTTGCCTTCAGGTGAGTAGAAATGTTATGGTGGCTCATAGTTCTCATTTTTGCTTTTTTTCATGATAAATGCAAATCAGTCAAAACAAGATTTCTTTATTCTTGACAGAGCATTTTAACTCAGGCGAAGTGGGAACAGTCAAAATATAAATTTAAGTACCATTTACAGGCTGACAAAGGAATTATTTTCCATGCAATAACTTGAGTTCTCCTTCAGAAAGTGGGAAGTTAGGACAGAAAGGGAGCTCCTTGTCTCACTGGAACAGAAGGAGTGAAACTGAGCCTGCTTTTTAGCTACTTTGGGGGACTTTTCTCACAAAATGGTTCAAGTGGAAAAGCACTATACCTCCTCCTCAGACTCCACCTCTGACTTCTTCTTTGGAGTAAAATTTTTAATATTTTCAAATTAAATTTGAAATAGGTCAGGACAATAAAAACAGTATCCATTTGCCATAGATAATAATAAAAGATATTGCTTGGAAAACTCTGTCCCTTTTTTTTTGTTGTTGTTTGTAGGGTCTCTTATTTTCTCCATCCTGAAAATTTGGAGGAACTTGCTTTTCTACCATTCTAAGATATTTATTTCTGCATGTGGGAGAAAATAAGGTTTGAAAATTTATCTTGGTCCCTAGTCTTGCAAGTAAACAGCTGAAATAGCCTGACTATAAAACTGTGGTGTCCTCACTATCAGTTGAACTGAACTATGATCTGGCAACTTTGTACTCAGACAGACAGTGAAAACAGACAAGCTTTTGCAAAGAGAATGGAAATATTTTTACTTGACTCCTTTAGTAAAAAAAAATAATGAAAGTGCTGGGACAAGGAATTTGGACTGCTGAGACTAAGAAGAAAAGAAGACAGGGACTCTGCAGTGGGCCATGGCCTCCAAACCCACAGTAGTCCCAGTGCTATCTCAAAGATCCTACCTAAGAACCAATCTGTGAAATGGAAGGTGTAATTTGCAGGAAAAATAAGTTTTTTTTATGAAAAAACCCCACAGCTGTTGTTTATTAATTGCATGAGCAGAGCACACCCAGGAGAAAATAAATAGATCCTGTCATACCTGAAATAGGAAAAGGGAGGAGGTGATGGTGGGATGGAAGAGGCAAAGTGATATATAAGACATGACATGAAAGCCAAAGTCAGATAAAGTGAAAGACGAAAATAAGAAAGAACAGTGACACAAAGTCATGGTACAGTGTTAACAAGCCAATGTCAGCATAAAGGATCACGGATGATTTCAAGCTGTCTACAATTTCCTTCAATAAATTGGCTCTAAAGATTTGATAGCATTTCCCACAGGAAGGTCTGCAACCCTATTAAGATGTATGGTATTGGTCAACCACAGGTTCCAAGTCCCAGTGTAATGTTGTTTACAGTTCAGAGAAAAGGATCTCTTCTATTAGAAATTATCATTAATAGTAAGATACCTGTCAGTTCACCTTTCTCAGTGAAAGTATAATTTGTAAAATCTTTTTCAAAAATCTGTCATCTCAAATACATAATTTGAATCTCCATTCTGGGGCCAAAACTGGTCTTAATTCTTGCTGTAGTGAAGGGAACTCTAGGGATCATTTGTGGTATAGGCACCAGGATATCTGGGATGCCCAGGAGATGCCTGAGCTGTTTGTGTGATGTGGGAAGGTATAGGTACCCATATCCTTCTGATCTGGCAGATGGAAACCAGGCGGAATATCCGAGGGCATCTAATATAAGCAGAATCCTGATGATTTTGGCGGCCCGTAGGAAGTGAGGAGGAAGACGTTGGTGTTAGACAGACGTGCTGAAATCTTGTCAGTAGCCAGCCCTTGTCACTGCCTCTATATCATATAAACAGCTGACAGAACATATTGACACTTTCCAGTATAAAAATTATCTCAGTGTTACTGTTTCCCAACAGTTTTAAATGTTGGCACCCTAAATGGTGGGTCTCAAAGAGAGAGAGAGAGAGAGAGAGAGAAGGAAGGGTGGGGCAAAATGAATATGGGAATGAGGATTTGTGAGCATAGCCTCATAGCCTCTGGCACATCTGGGAATGGAGAGCAACCCCATCAGAATGAATTCTGTATGGCAGAGGACAGGGACAGGGTTGGGAAGGCGTGTCTCTGAGCCCAGAGGCTCTGGGGAACACGTTGATATGTGGATCACAGCAGGACTGATGATTTATGAGGGCACTGAGGAAAATCTGTTCAGGAGATGGTGGGGATAGAGGCTGGAGGAGAGGGGTCTGCACTGGCTGTGCTTCTAATGCTAAGCAGCACCAAGGCCTGTTCACTGGCCCCAGAGCCAGCTGGCACCTTTTGGACACAATCTTGTTGTTAGACACTCTCTGACTCTAAACAAGAAAAAATACATCCATGATTCCTATTGGGAATATTTCTGGCCAGGGCTAGTTCCTGTGTCTGGGCAGCACTGGAACAATGCTGACTGACTGGTGACAGCCCTAAGAGGGACTGTGTCAGTGACAGCCATGCGCCAAGCCTCAGATCTCTCCCGTGGCATTCTTATTTAGCAAATGATGTTTGTATTACCCATTTCCAACTGCTTTTCCCAATGGCCCCTTTGGATGTAGCCCTGCTCTGGGTGCAAGGCAAGTCCAGCTACAGAAATAGGAGCTGCTCTGTGCTGGTTGCCCTGGAGGCTGCAGAACAATCCTCACATCACGTATCCCCTTCCTACTCACTTATGCTTGAACCACAGCCTAATTCCTGCCTGAAGCAGTGGACACATTTCAGGTGTTTGCAGACCCAGAAGAGCCCTGAACACAGTGCAAGCCAGAACTGCAGCATCTGAAAACAGGAACAATAAGCACCATTAGGACCTACTTGTAACCTTCAAAGAGAGGGTGCCAAATTGTACCTTGGAATGTCGAGATTTCATACAGAGAAGCCAAAAAGTTAACTATTCCAGA
The DNA here is from genome assembly GCA_026413545.1 of Cichladusa arquata. Taxonomy (NCBI): domain Eukaryota; kingdom Metazoa; phylum Chordata; class Aves; order Passeriformes; family Muscicapidae; genus Cichladusa; species Cichladusa arquata. The sequence continues at coordinate 105,616,518 of JAOTQP010001546.1, forward strand.
TTCTACTTCATTATTTTTCATAAATTAAGCTTTGCAGCATTTAGTGGGAAAGTTTTGTTTCAATAAGGGTTTTAATGTTATCAAAGGCATTCTTTTTCTGATTCACAATAAAACAAAGCCTGAATACATAAGATGATCTCACATATTTGGACCCAAAAAGATCTGTGACTTTTAGGGGAGTCTGGTTTCCAAGATCTGATTCAATCTATCAGTAAGTTTACCCATAATGGTTGGTCTGTGACAGTCCTGGGCAAATGTCTAGGCAGGAAGCCAAACCAGCTTTCATCAAAACATTCCCAGATTACTGGACCAACATTAATCTGAGCTAAACAATCCTTACAAATGGTTTGATTGTGATCAAATAACAAATGAAGTCAGAATATCTGAGTATTTCTGAGTATTTCTGCTCCTGATTAGTATATCCACTCATGTGGATTTATTCATTTAATTCTCTCCATTTTCTGGACAGAAAAGGAAAAGTGTTGCCTTCCCACCACTTTGTTTTACTTCTCCCTGGCATCTTAAATTCCTTTTTCTCTGATAATTTTCTGGATCTTTTTAACCCCTTTATGTATCCTCAAATCTACTGTCACCTGAATTCTTTGGTTGTCTAGGAAGAACCCATAGTGAAATCTCAATTCTTTTAAGCTTGAGTCTGTATGAATTTTTAGCATACAGAATTCATCTGCATGGTTCCAGATAAAGAATTGTCCTCTGCTAGGTCATTTTTTGGTATTCTTAAAATTAGAAATAAGGACACAAGGATGTCTTCTATAACCAAGCCTGTTACTCATACCATAATTCATCAGTTAAAAAAAAAAACAACCAAAATATGTCAAGAGTATTATTTGTTAAACTAGGGTAATTCCTATTCCTCTATCAGTTATGGTTAGTGGCAGCAATTTCAGATCAAGGCAGCACTGGCCAGGTATGACCTGAACACAGGAGGATGTGATTGCAAAGCTCAAGGCCAGGGTAAGTACAACACCTTATGAAGACTGGAGGGAGTGTGTGGACTTTAAAACCAGATCAGGAAAATAGTTGGATGCCTTCCTTCTGCAATGAACCCAGCTGGGTCAGATAAGGGATTTACAGCCTCTCAGCTGATTGAACTTTATCTTGTTTTATCCTGAGGAGGACAGATTCTTTATATAAGCAGCAACTCTGGAGGTGATTGGAACCTTTGTAAGGGCATATAATTTGTAAAAGCCAAGCCAAATTTTCTCTTGCCTCAAGTTATGTGGGTACTTACAATAGGTAGAGAAATTGTGTGTGGTCTGACTTTTTCTCTAAGCAGCTTTGAAATTTCTTGCCTTTTTTCAGACCTGAAGAATGGTTTAAGTATCTGAAAGTTTCTTGATTTTACTGCAGTTAAATGAATAGAAAACACAGTCTTCCTCTACCATTTTCATCTCTTTTATTATCACTAATAAATAATTACTGGAATAATGCTTAAAAAAACCCCAAACACACAAAAAACCCCAATGCATTTTCATCTTTTATGTGTTTCAGAACTAATGTTTATGTCCATAATGTAACATAATTCCCTCTGGAGCTATACTTTAATTCTTGGTGCCCTTGTTCTCCTCTTACGTGCTGAGGCTTCTGTTAGACTGCAGATCTAGAGTAAAACTAGTTTTTCCAGCCTCAGCCAAAGGTCTTCTAACTGGTTATGACATAATTGTGATTTTGAGAGACACAATCCAAGGCAGAAGCATTGCCAAAAGGAGAAAGCTGATGACACCTGACTGCTGCTCCAGAAGAGCATGTAATTGCTGATGGGATTGCTATATCAATGAAGCAGTGCTTGAACTTAGTGCAATAAGCTGAAGAGAAATATTTGCATTTCAAAAAATCCTGTTTTGAACAAAACCCAGAAACAAAAGCAGATGAAAATGGAATTATTCAGTATCTCCTATTTTCCAGAACTTTCAATTTGATGGAGATGTCAGCATTGTGTCTGAATGAGAATATTAAAGGGAGGCGCTGAGGATTTGTCCACAATCAAATCTCCAAGTATTTTAACAATAGTTAAGAAGTTAATAGTTATAGTCATGAAGCTCACTTTATTCCCCTGAAATATTCCCTTACACAGATCAATAATTGTTGCCCTTTAGCAGTTTTTTCCCACTTCTCTTTTTGCTTAATTTCTGTAGCAAAACTGGAGTCCTGCAAGCATTTAATGTTTACCTGAAAGCTTATTTTCCTCATAAGTTGTACAAACTATAACCTGAGCAGCAAATTCCCATCCCATATTTTTCCAAGGAAATTGACATTACATTACATGTGCTCATCCCTCCCGGTATCAAAACCAGCTCAAGCCTCTGTGTTTCCATTTTGCTGTACTGAGTTTAGAGGGCATTCAAGCAGCCTTGGAAAAACGTTCAAATTTCACTAATTTTCTTCTCATTTATAACACATTCTTATTCACAATTTTAATGTGTAAGAACCTTGAAGAACAGCTAAGTAGATCAGATCATTAATTCCTGTGAGCTAAGAAAATGAATTATTTTCTCTTGTGTTTTCTAATTTGACCTCCTTGTTGGCCTACATAAAATTTCTGCCGGATTTTTATAGTCCACAAGGTCAGGGATAACTGAAGCCAATAAAAAAAGGAAGCAAACAATAGTGCAACAATAACAGTTAGAAAGATTAATGCTAGTGCTTGAGTGCTCCCAGCAAGATTAATTTTCCTGAAAACATTAATTATTCCTTTTCCTAGGTCCAGTGCAAGTTGAGGAAATGCTGTGCTGATCAACCTTGAAGGTTACAGAGGTTGATGCAGCTCTCTGCTAAGCTTGTGTGTGTCTGAGTCTGAGGAGATCACACATGGCCTGAAGACTCCTCACTAGAGGATCTTGCTGTTGTGGTTTCTGGGATCATATAAACACAGAATCCTTAATGTTGTAAAAGATGTCTTAGATCGTGTTCACAATGCTTTGGATAGTGTCCACTGCTCCCCATGGATTCATTCTTCCCCTAGAGGGGGATTTCTCTTATCTGATGTTGGATGATTACCACAGAGCTGCCTGTACTTGAGATTTTAATTGGATATTAGGAGGAAATTCTTTACTGTGGGAGTAATGTGGCACTGGCACATGTTGTCCAGAGAAGCTGTGGCTGCCTCATCCCTGAAGTGTCCAAGGCCAGGTTGGATGGAGCTTGGAGCAACCTGGAATAGTGGAAGGTGTCCCTGCACATGGCAGGGGGTTGGAATGAGATGAGCTTTAAGGTCCCTTCCAATCCCAACCACTCTGTGGTTACATAACTCTATGGACTCTCCTGGAGCCCTCTTTCCAGGCTCTAAGCAGTGTGTCCTGTTGGAATGCTGTCTGTCTGACCTGCCTTAGAAGGAGCTGCATGGCCAAGAGCACTGGACAGATCTCTGCTTGCAAAGAGGGGCTGCAGTGGCTGCCACAGAGAAATCTGCCCTGAGCCAGGGGAATTTTGGCACTGTGCAGGACCAGAAGGGTGGGCAGCAGAGTTCTCACAGGCTGGCAGAGCCAGCTCATGCTGCCAGCAGGGTGATTCTGCACGGAGAGCAGAGGTCCAGCCCAGACAGACACAGATCTGGTCTGGCCAGGTCACACAGTGCTGCATCATCTGCAAACTTAATGGTTCAGAGATCACTGTGAACACCTCTTCACTCTGCTGCAGGTTACCTGGTGTCTATTTAGACCCAGAAACACTTGGAGCACTGTCACTGCATGGAAACACTCTCTATTTTGCCACTGCTATCATTTAGTGATTTTATTACAAACCTCCTGATACTTACACTTTCCCTTTTGTTTTCCTGAAGTCCTGCTGCATAAATAACTGAACTTTCATTTTGAGATAAAATGCAGTCTTCTGACGTGGGGAAATATTTGACAATTGAGTTCCACAGAGCACCAATCAAGTACAAACAAATAAAAAAACAAACAATGAAGCCACACAAAGGCCCTTGTATTATTTCAAATAATAAATAAAAGTGATTCTTCTCTTTTAGAGAGAACTAGATCATGATACTTTCTCCCTCAGCAGTCTTGGTTTTTGCCAGTGTTAAGCTGCTCTTTTGATCTCCATTTTTTCTCTAGCAATTACAGAAAAAAGGGGGAAAAACCACTTTTCTTTCAGTGACAGACCACGAATCGTGATGTAGCACTCCTTTCCAAGGTTAAATTCATCAGTTCTTCTCTCTGTGAATTTCCCAGAGACAGACCTGGCTGCCCTTCACTTCCCTACACTGCTCTTCTCCATGGCTCTTCTCTATTTATCCCTCCTGCCCTTCTGTCCTCTGATGGTTCCAAGAGATGTTTCTGGCAGTTGCAGGAGGTTTGCTGCCCTGCAGTAAGCAGGGACAGGATGAAAATAAAAAGACCATCTGCTTTCAGCAGCTTTGGTCACTTAAGCAATGGTAAGCATCCCTCCCTCCTGGTTCATCGGAAAAGGAAAGCGTGGGAGCTGGAATGGGTGGGGGATGCTATTTCTGCCAGTGTTGGGTACTGAATGTGTGATCACCTACCAGGACATATGGCAGTTACTTCCTGCAGCTCATAATATCTCACATGGATCTTTTCTCATCCAGAAATACTGATCTTTTGACTCTTTCCATCAAGGGAAATAAAAGAGAAGACCACTTAGCAGCTGCTGCCTTCAATCTCTATTCAAATGCTGATTGTAACTAAGTAAGTTTGCCTTGTCAAAATGCTTTTCAGCATGGAAGAATCTGCTGCCAATATTTTCTGGGCAGCATCTGAGCCTTGCCTTACCTGTTCTGGGGATTTTAGACTTCCTTCCTTCCTTCCTTCCTTCCTTCCTTCCTTCCTTCCTTCCTTCCTTCCTTCCTTCCTTCCTTCCTTCCTT